>OU342954.1:4311108-4793443 GCA_910592335.1 Adalia bipunctata | reverse complement strand
GGGTTCTAACAGTCACTGTTCTGTAAGCAAGCGAACCTATAACCTTATTGTATCCTATGTGTCATCACCAGTACGAACTTACGAAGAACAGAAGTGAGTAAAAAAAGTATCACCAGCGAACTGTTTTACGATAATTTGTTTTTACGAAAACGATTTGTTCGCAAAAAATCACACAAGATCAGTTCGCTTTGACAGACGGTGAAGTCTGTTTACCGTATAGTGACGTAATCATAATCACTTAACAGTATGAAGCGTTTCAGCGGGAATTTTGAAAACTATTTTTATTTACGCATTTTTTATTGGTTTTTGCTATATTTTTTCCATGAAAATATTTTTTCCGTGTTCGAATAGGGCTTATCTACAAATTGAAATCATTTCCAAAAAATGGTCAACATCCCTATTGCTCAGTGTAGTTTTCCATCTCTTGAGAACATCAGTAGCTTTGAATTTTTTATCCGTGCCAAAAACCGAATAACAGAACGAAGACCTGTTTTATACTGAAGGTTGTGCCACCAATGCATAAGCATAGTTTGCCTTACTTTCTTCTCTGAATTGACGCTGCAATTCTTCTATTGAAGTTGCCTGAAAGGAGAAAAATGTTAGATACAATTAACAAGTACCTACCTTCTTTATAGTTTCTTCTCTTTGAATGGTTGATATGGAAGGTAGGGCTCAACGTAAATTATGGTATGGCGTCTCATAAAGTAGTCGACCGCCGACAATGAATAGGTTGAAAATTTCTTCAGCGATTCATCATACCGGTTACCTCTACTTTTTGTTTATTGATGCAGTGTCAGCTATCAGTTGCATCACATTTTTGATATCATTTGGAATCTTTTGTTCTCCTCTACTTGTAACAAAAGTTGCAATTTATCGCAGTTCTCGTGAAGAATTTTTTTAAGATGAGAATTTTCTGCCATAATATTTTCAGCTTCATTTATATAATCGAAAAACGAAGTTATGAAGGGTTGATTTTCAGGTAACTTCAACAAATTTCTTCGAGGTTTCCGTTCAAATCCAGGTTCAAACTGATCACTTTTGGCATTTATTATTATTCCTATCTCATTAATGCCAGCCGAGGCTCGACCTCAGGTGATAACTTCGTGTACCAGTATGTTTTCGAGAACGGTTATTTCACTGGATTTCTCACCACGATTTTCGAATTGAATAGACGGCTGTTCAGAAACAGTGAAACTACATGGTTTGATAAAATTTCCAGTTTCTTGGACATCATTTGAATCTTCACTGATGTTTACTGCATTTAAGGCTGTATTCCCCATATTATCTTCGAGATTATGTTTTTTCTTTCAGAAAAATTAAATATGGTGGTGATATTTTTTTCAGGGGGTTCATTTTTCCTGCTTAGAGCGGGGCTCTGAGGCCTCATATGGACTCTCAGATGTTTATATAAGTTGCCCCTTAACCATCGAGGAGTGCAATTACTTTTTTTGTTCGAAAAATACTTTTATATTCGAAGAACATATAAAACATTTTACTGCATACATCTCTTCGCAATGTCCAAGTTTTACGGTCATTTCTATATTTCTCAATTTATTGAGAATATCATTTTTCGTATTTATGTCTAATGCTTCTTGTCTGAAAAAATCTTCAACAATTGATTTGGATGTTTTCAGAAGCTCTTTTCTCAGCGCTTTTGATGCATTATTCAAATCGATTGCCTCATGCTTTTCTCCCTTCATAGGTTCTTCAGTAGGTCTTGTCGTTGTTATTTATTTATTTATTTAGGAAGGATACAGAAATGAGGCCAAGCCTATACAACTCGAAAATAAACTAACGTATACAATATACATTCTATTTGAAATCGAGTGTGGTAGTAGTGGATGGTGATTTTCCATTATTTCCGTATTTGGAGTAATCTGGTTCAGTAAGCCTTTGGTCAAAATACCACTGATAAGACTCTCAGCATAAATTGCTTGAAGTCTGTCGATCTTCTCCAATTTCCTAGTCCCGTTTATCCCCACAGCTTTATATTCAGAGGTATCAGGTTTTTCTTATGCTCGTTTGCAAACTTCCATAAATTCTAAAGTTTGCGTAATTCTCTTTCGTTTTGAGGGTGTCTCAGCGGATGATAATATTTTGTTCCTTTGTTTTTCAGTTTCCTGAAAAAAAGAAGATTGGTTGAAAATATCAGACTTATTCGGGACAAAGTGGAATTTCATTAACTGTGGAGGAGCTATAGATGGAAAGCACATTCGAATTGTTCAGCCACCGAATTCAGGAGCGCACTATTACAATTATAATAGCTATTTATGTAACAAGTACATAAATTAGGTTTTTATGGACGAGTCCAAAAGTTTATGGCAGAGCGAGCAAAGCGAGCGAGGCCAATAATTTGGGCAAGTCCATAAGCCTAATTATGTACGAGTTGCATACAAAGCTTTATGTTTGACTGCAATGCAGAAATTTTATTTGCTGAAATGGCAATTGATATATTCGTCGCTTCATTTCAAGAAAACATTAAGGGTGCTTTTGATTTTCTTACCTTAGTTACCATCAGCGACCTTAGCAACCTCACTGAACAAAGTTGTTCACTTTGTCAATTCTGTGACAAACTTCACAATAATTCCAAAAGTGGATATTTCGGGAGAGGAAAGCGTAAAAAATTTAGCCGCAAGTGCCAAAGAATCTCTCCTACCCACTAGAAGTGCTTATGAAAATTCGTATGCGGCCTATAACAAGTGGTGTGAAACTGTGAAATGAAAATATTGCAAAATCGAGAGAAGACTGTGACAGATGAGTCCAATAAAGTGGTGTCCAATAAAGTAGTCATTTATGGACGCTAAACGAATTCATGAATCAAGTGTTTATGAAGCAGTCGAACATAAAAATTATTATAGTATTATTTTGATGGCTATCGACCTATCGTTAATGCCAATTATGAGTTTCTATTTGTGGATGTTGGTGAAAACGGAAGAATGTCTGATGGAGGAGTAATTGAATATACTGAATTTTTTAGTAGGTTACAATCTAACAAACTCAATCTACCTGAAAATCACGAAACGAGAAAAAATTTGAATTTTGTTTTTCTAGGGGACGAAGCTTTTGCTCTCGGAAAACATTTTTTGAAACCTTCTCCCCAAGAAGAATTAACCGAAGAAAGACGCATTTTTAATTACAGATTAGCGAGGGGCAGAAATGTGTCTGAAAATGCTTTCGGTTTAGTGAATTAGGTTCAGAGTTTTGAATACATCCATCAATATGTCTCTTTCAAAAATCAATTATATCGTCCTAGCAATTTATGTATTACACAATTGTTAAGTTAGAATCTCTCCTTCTTATGTGCCATCAGAATCAACATTAGATAATGCTAATAGAAATGAAATCTCTGGGGAATTGCAAGATGGAGTAAACTTTTCAGTGAGTTTGCAGAGTTATAGGCCTACTAATGTTTCTTCTGAAGCTGTAAGAAATCGAAACGACTACATGGAATACTTTAATGATGATGGAAAACTGTCATGGCAGGACGATTTGTTGAGAAATGGATTTATATGAATATAAATAGTGACAATCTAGGGGAGAAGGGGGAACCTTTCAACATAATTTTATTGAAAGACTGCCTTATTTGTTTTATTTCAAGAACGCAAAATTTGATTTCACTTTATGATTTCAATATATATTGTGGTCCATTTTCAACAAAAAATTTTATTATCAACCAGAAAATCTGAGTGTTATAATTGAAAAATTCGGGTGACAACTAATGTTCAAATGTGCCCCTCCGCGGGGCACATTTGAACTTGAAGAGGGGCAGTTTTGAACAAAGTGAATAATATAATGAAAAATAAATTTTATTCAGTCGAATCATTCACAAAATAGATTTAAGTAACTAACGTACCTACCTATATTATATCGGGTATAATTGAAATGAAAATACAACGAGGATGAGGTTCTTCCAGTATCTACCTGTGTCAGTAGAAGGACGTTGTAGTTTCCGAACCATGTCCTCAACATCTATAGGGAGAAACTGAAATTTCAGCCCTGTTTTTCTTAAGAACTGTATTTCAAAGGTGCCATCTTTATTTTTTTGTTTTATCAATCCTGTTGCATGCTGTCCAAATCTGCCCCAAGCAATGAAATTTTTTACCAGAAGGATTAGAAAAAAAAAGTTATCTTTGAAACAGCACCTCTCCTGTTCTTCCGAATATATTTTCTATCTGAAAAATCCTGACACCCTATGTATCTTCTGTACTTTCTGAATATTTGACTAGATTACACTCGTTCAATTTTGCAGCAGATCGTCGCAAAACAACGTATACGCGTGATATCCTAGCTATCGGCGGATTGAGGTTTGAAACGCATGTGGGATGTTTAGCACTTCTCGAACAACGATGCCAAGTTGAAATTATGTAAGATAGTTCCACGATTAAAAAATAATGGCAATTGTTCAAAGGCGCCCTCGTTGAAAGGTACCCCCTTCTCCCCTACTCACTTGTGTGTTTTGATCACCCTGCCTTTCTGGATCAGTCAATTCCGTGATTTCTGAATTTTCGCACTCCGCTACAGCCATCCCCTCAGAATCTATATTACTGATGCTCTCAGAAGGTTGCTCCTGGTCTTTTGTGAATAGAAGTAGGTCGAAATACCATAAAGTTGGCTTGTGAACATCTTCTGTTCCGCTTCCACTTTTTTTGGAATCATTTATTTTTTTTAATTCCTTCCGTAAAGCACCTCAAATACCTTGTATTTTTTTAAAACGAATTCTCGATTTGCTCCCGGATCTACATTTTGTTTACAAAACTCAAGCAAATTGTCATAGGCGTTATTCCTCAAATTCTTATTTTTATAGTCGTCACTTTTTATTTTCCATAAACCCGGAAAGCCTCTGTACAATGTACATGTTTATAAATAATTCTAAATTATCCCTATTCCACATTGTGTATGTTATGTAGGTACTGGTAGAAATGACCAGAATTCAAGTTTATAATAGTATATTATTCGATGAGCACATAATGATAATTATGTGCGAATAGAATACTATAGATACTTTGTCCACGACTTCCTCAGTAAATTTCGATTTAATCTGCATTTTCAACAACGAAAATAGTTATCAAAAGTGTTGACATAACCTTCTCTGTGTTCGCACTGAATAATGCAAAATCTCGATAAACGTCAAAAAGTTCAGTTGGCATCGATTCATTTCCATACTTTCACTCTGATGAAAATGAAATACAAATGTATATACAGGGTGAGTCTTTGACTTGTACATATATTTTAACTGTAGATTCCCCTCATCAAACGAAACACTTTTTTCCCATACCATTTTTCAAAATTCGGTTTCGTTTGGAAGATACAGGGTGTCGAAAATCCACGAAAAAAACACTTTCCTGTTCATATCTCCGGAACCGTTATTTCAAATGAACTGAATTTTGGTCCATTGGTTACTCTATTCATGGTGCATATTCCTCAATCGGAACTTATTCAATATCTCTCCTAGTTTAAAAGTTACAGGGTGGTCAACTCATAAATTCATGCAAAAACACTATCAAATCACTTGAAAAGGATAAACGGTTCATATTTTCGAAAGAATCAACCATTTTAGAGAATAAAAGTATTCTTATATTTTTTCAATAAAACGCGTCGTTTTCGAGTTATTCCTAAATGTATACGAAGAAATTTGAGGAAAAAACCATGAATTTCATAAAAAATCTGAATGCTTCCCTGAATTAAATATCATCGAATATTGTTTCTTCTCTGGTCTCTTAACAAATTAACAATGTTGTCAATGTTTATCAACTGAATTCCGAGAAGCATGAAATTACACAGTTTATAAGCAAGTTTCTATTAAAAATTTATTGATACCAGTCCTTCAGGAAAATATCTATCTTCTTAACAATATCCTCTTGGAATTTTTAATCGACCATACACGGTTTTCACATCACATATCACAAGCATCACCTCACACCTGTTTGCTTTATTCTCTGCGAGTAAATAAATAAATGAATTGAATCCATGTAGAAAGGTTATCGCGTTTAAGCGTCGTTCATTTTATCACAGACTGGCTGGCCTGTGATAGTGTGATGAGACATAGAACAACGGCTTGTCTTGCGTGGCGGCTACATCGCAGCCGGCAGCGCACCACGACTGAAATTCAGATCGGCGAGAATCAGAACTACTCGTTTGGCATTTCCAAAGAGCAATGCGTAGAAGCCTTTAGCGAAAAGTAAACAAAACTAGTTCTTCCGTTAACGATAGGGGACGTTCTGCTTTCTTGAGTTCGCCTATACCATTTTTTACTGAGAAAATCAACACAATCTGGCATCGTCTTCTCTAGAATTCTGTGATCACTACTATCATAGAGGAGATGGATTAGGTTAGGTCATTGACCTCGAATCAGATGACTGATTAATGGAGTTAAGATAGTGAGAAACTTATTTTTATAAGATAGTTTTAGGGTATCGAGGCAAATATGAACAAATTATTAATGTTTACAAACTAATCTTCAGGATAATCGAAGAAGGAAATTATTTTGGTGTGAGAAATATGG
Source organism: Adalia bipunctata (assembly GCA_910592335.1). Classification (NCBI taxonomy): domain Eukaryota; kingdom Metazoa; phylum Arthropoda; class Insecta; order Coleoptera; family Coccinellidae; genus Adalia; species Adalia bipunctata. The sequence goes on along the minus strand of OU342954.1, from coordinate 4,786,941 downwards.
CATTTCAATTGCAGAAATGATGGAACAAAACTTAGCGTTTTTGTTAGGAAATATCGTGTTTGTAACATACTTATTCGAATAAGGTTAGTGCTTGAGTATTTTCTAAATGTATCACCCAGAATATCTGATAACCACATCAATTTCAATTGAAAAATATGAACATTGAGGTGTTTGTAGAGAATAATATCAGGGACGCATTTAGCACAATTTTTTTTTTCAAATGGCTATATCTCTTTAACCGAGCCGAATTCGGAAAAATGGAAAATGAAAAAAAGGTTTCTTTAGGCCTCAAGAATCTACAGTTAAAATATATGTACAAGTCAAAGACTCACCCTGTATACAAGCTAGTGTTTTACCTTCATTACATGATATTTCTGATCGCATGCTTCAGGAATAATTTCTTCGCAAGAAAATACTCTAGCTTTCTTCCTTCTGATTTCCTTCTCAAAAGTGAACGCAGTTTTTTATAATTTCCAATATCGTTGCCTTCATTTATGTTGAGAGTATTCTTAAGCATGGAATAATGGCTCCATATAGGGTTGTTTGTTTATAGGTAGCTGATATTTTCGAAAAATACGCCAGTAAAACTGACTCCGAAAATTAGTGGATTTCATTAGCTGCTCCAGTCCATGAAATTATTAAAAGCTTTGAGGCAGAGATTCCTTGATTTTTCCGGCAATAGATGTAATGCAGTATTTCTTGCAGCCTCCCTTATTTCAGTTATTTCTGGTGGAATACACAACATTTCTTCATGACTCTGTTATGCAGGTATCTTCGGAAAAAAATTCAATTTATGGGAGGCACAATGCGTTGAAAACAGACGTTTCGAATATTTTTCAGCTTGTCAAACTGAATGGGAATGATAGAAGAAAACATTAACTGGTTATTTTTGTCTCTTAATTGCCATCGCGCCGATGGCTTGGTGCGGTTAGCAGTCAATTTTCCATCGTGGAAAAAAGGCGTCTCGGGTTCGAATCCTGACGAATTAAAAATTTTCAGAAGTGATTATTCAGCAGTGATCAATGAATCATTATTCACTGGTCATTATTCACCGGTGAATGATGACTATAGTCCATCCAAGAATGATTGACATCTCGGGGGGCTTTGGAAAATCGAAATTATGTTGGTAATGCCATTCAGTAATATTTTGAGTTGCGGAATTCAGGTTGGTGTTGGAAATATCACTGACATTTTGTCCTGTCATCAATGTTTCGAAATTTGGCAAAAAATTGAGCAAGTGAAATAAATATCTTGAAGAGTGAACAGCTAAAAAATGGAAAGCCTGCACAGAGCACGTAGAAAAAGAAATGAGAGGAGATTAGTCAAAATATAAGCAATGTTATGAAATGCTGACAAAACCTTTCATTATGAGCATGACGAGTTCTGCGGGTTCTGCCCAGATGAGGAAATAAACATGTTGTGGTTGTTGAAACAGAATATTGAATATTAGGAATATTTATATTTTTCATATTCCATATTTTACACCTTCATTGTTCACAAATATTGAATGTTACAATGTCATGACAAAATTCTTCATATATTAAATAGATCCATTGGTTAAGTTTTGTTTCTGTCTTGATATCTTTTACAAATTTCCCAATCCATTCACATTGCAGTAAGACACGCTTCAAATTATCAACTAGATTTTTTCGATTTAGCGAATATTCATATTGAACATTGGAAAAGTACCGTGCTATTTAATCACCCACGATATTTTTCGTTATCAAACCAGAATTTCCAGGCTGTATGCTCCTATAATTGATCGTAAGATCGAAAATGTATCAATACAAGATGAAAATAATATACTGCTGGTATACAGATTCACACACTGGTAATCGTATGTGAAAATTGGGAACATTTTCATGTTCAAAGTTCCTTACTAAAAATATCGTAAAATTTTTAGGTTATTTCTACATCTATGATGAAAGCAGAGAAAATTTTTGGTTACTTTTTTGTAACTAGAAATAAAGCTGCGACTGGACTTTCAAGGCCTGCTCTGATGTCAATCATTCTTGGATGGACTATACCATTACATTTCTCAAAGATCATTCAAAATGTAAGGATTATAGGGAAGTCGTGGACAAACATAAATACACATTTCCAACTACGAAAATTCGAGAGAACGATAAGCATCTGCTGCTACATAATAGGCCGTATTCATAAAAAGAAGCCTTACCTTTTACTTTCGAAAAATGAAGCAATTCCTCCAAGGCTTATGCCATAAAAAGAATTGAAGGAAAAGATTTTGCTTCGAGGAGTTTGCTCTGCAGTAAAAGGTTATACTTTCGCCGTATTTATAAAAAGGAGCATTTGCTCACAAACTAAAGGATTTGCTTCCAAAATAGGAATCTAGGTTCACAACAACTTTTCTCACTCTTTTCAGTATTCGTATTGAAAAGCCAACCCAATTTGGAGACGGATACGTAAATCGCTGTACCTTTTACTTCCTTTTATCCGAAGCATTTCCTTGCAAGGAAAAGGCGAAGATTATATATATATACGAATTAAATCAAAACCTTTTACTTTTACCTTTTACTTCTACCTTCTACTTGCAAATAAATGCTTCATTTTTATGAATACGGACACGGACTAATATCTCGGTAGATCGGAGTGTGCGTGTGAATACGACGTTGAAATCACAAACCAGCACATCTGGCACGTCGCATCAAATCGACGCTTTTGGACTCTAGCGTTCACACGCACAAGATTGGAGTTAAGAAATGGAGAGAACGCTCCAAAACTGCCCGAAACACTGTTCGTGTAAACGGGCATACAGGGTTTTCATTTCAAAACTTGCCACCCCTATTATTTCCATATACAGGGTGAGTCTTTGACTTGTACATATATTTTAACTGTAGATTCCCCTCATCAAACGAAACACTTTTTTCCCATACCATTTTTCAAAATTCGGTTTCGTTTGGAAGATACAGGGTGTCGAAAATCCACGAAAAAAACACTTTCCTGTTCATATCTCCGGAACCGTTATTTCAAATGAACTGAATTTTGGTTCATTGGTTACTCTATTCATGGTGCATATTCCTCAATCGAAACTTATTCAATATCTCTCCTAGTTTAAAAGTTACAGGGTGGTCGACTCATAAATTCATGCAAAAACACTATCAAATCAGTTGAAAAGGATAAACGGTTCATATTTTCGAAAGAATCAACCATTTTAGAGAATAAAAGTATTCCTATATTTTTTCAATAAAACGCGTCGTTTTCGAGTTATTCCTAAATGTATACGAAGAAATTTGAGGAAAAAATCATGAATTTCATAAAAAATCTGAATGCTTCCCTGGATCAAATATCATCGAATATTGTTTCTTCTCTGGTCTCTTAACAAATTAACAATGTTGTCAATGTTTATCAACTGAATTCCGAGAAGCATGAAATTACAAAGTTTATAAGAAGTTTCTATTGAAAATTTATTGATACCCGTCCTTCAGGAAAATCTATCTTCTTAACAATATCCTCTTGGAATTTTTAATCGACCCTACACTGTTTTCACAACACAAATCACAATCATCACCTGTTTGCTTTATTCTCTGCAAACTTCAAGTAAAAATAAATATCTAATAAAACGAATCCATGTAGAAAGGTTATCGCTGCGTCGTTCATTGTAATCACAGACTGTACTCTGGAGAGTGGTCAGTGGAGACACAGAAGAACGTCTTGTCTTGTCTTGCGTGGCGGCTACATCGCACTCGCAGCCGGCAGCGCACTTAAATTTAGATCGTAGCGCTGTATCGGCGAGAATCAGAACTACTCGTTTGGCATTTCCAAAGAGCAATGCGTAGAAGCCTTTAGCGAAAAGTAAACAAAACTAGTTCTTCCGTTAACGATAGGGGACGTTCTGCTTTCTTGAGTTCGCCTATACCATTTTTTACTGAGAAAATCAACACAATCTGGCATCGTCTTCTCTAGAATTCTGTGATCACTATCACAGAGGAATGGATTAGGTTAGGTCATTGACCTCGAATCATATGACTTTGATTAATGGAGTTAGATAGGTTAGTGAGAAACTAATTTTTATAAGATAGTTTCAGGGTATCGACTATCGAGGCAAATATAAACAAATTATTAGTGTTTGCAAACTAATCTTCAGGAAAATCGAAGAAGGAACTTATTTTGGTGTGAGAAATATGGCATTTCAATTGCAGAAATTATGGAACAAAACTTAGCGTTTTTGCTAGGAAATATCGTGTTTGTAACATTCTTATTCGAATAAGGTTAGTGCTTGAGTATTTTCTAAATGTATCACCCAGATTATCTGATAATCACATCAATTTCAATTGAAAAATATGAACTTTGAGGTGTTTGCAGAGAATTGTTTCAGGAGCGTATTCAGCCCAACTTTTTTTTTCAAATGGCTATATCTCTTTAACAGAGCCGAATTCGGAAAAATGGAAAATGAAAAAAGGTTTCTTTAGACCTCAAGAATCTACAGTTAAAATATATGTACAAGTCAAAGACTCACCCTGTATATATATATATATATTTTTTAAATCGCCGAGACCCGTCAATTTTGTTTTTGAGGGGGAACAATTTTGACGTATAAATTAGCTCTCCCCCTTTAACCCCCTACACTCCAGAGCCACCCCTACAAAAATCTTAAATGGGAAAGGGGGTCGAGTGATACATCATTTTAAAGGGCTTTTTATTCTCTATATTTTGGCATATTATTTTTCAAATTTGGGTGTTGCGTTGCCGAGTTAGGCGTGTGTCAATTTGAAAAGTTCCCACCACCTATTATTACACTATTTTTATAAAACAGCAAAAAAATGAGAATATGTTTTTCTTGTAACTCGACGATACATGTAAATAAATATTTTCGACAAAAAAAATTGTTTTTTTATGCGTCTGATAAGCGTACGCATACTTACTTACACTCTACGTACGAGCTCACTCGATGCATCAACGCGATCTTGCGCCTAACGCAACAAACCAACAACACCCAAATTTGAAAAATAATATGCCAAAATATAGAGAATAAAAAGCCCTTTAAAATGATGTATCACTCGACCCCCTTTAATTCTCATTTAAGATTTTTGTAGGGGTGGCTCTAGAGGGTAGGGGGTTAAAGGGGGAGAGCTAATTTATACGTCAAAATTGTTCCCCCTCCAAAACAAAATTGACGGGTCTCGGCGATTTAAAAAAAAATATATATATATATGGAAATAATAGGGGTGGCAAGTTTTGAAATGAAAACCCTGTATAGTCTCTCTTCATAAATTGGTCGCAAAATCCCATATGGCAGACGTCACGCTCGACGCTGGATAGTGGATACCCTCCAACAAAGTCAAATCCTTTCTCAGTACCGGACACCACACCGGGCCAGCAAACTCCAAAATGGGTCTTAAACAGGACAGCACATGTTGTGGGCTCGCATCCGCTGAAGGCCTTCTGTATCATGAACAGAGATCTTTTGGCCTTATTCCTCCGAAGTTACCTCGTGTTTTTTCGGAAATTTTTCTAGATAGATTTTTCAAATTTTTTTATATCCTGGTAGTATTTTGAAATTCTCTGCTTTTTTTGTAGCAACCATAATATTTTTCGTAATCTTCTTCTCCAATCAAATCAGGTTATCATTCTGAGCAAATTTTGATAAATCTGATAAATCTGCTAATGACTCCACATTCAAGAATCCCGATATTTCCAGGATATTCTTTGAATCCGATGGAAGCGAATCCAATAAATTCTCTGAAGAATCTGAAAGAATGAAATCAACCAAACATCTTTTTATTACTAAAATAAAAATCAGACGCTTGAAAAATACGAGAATACCGAAAGACAATATTTCAATTTGAAAAATTCACAAATGAAGCAATATCGAGAGCAACATTTAATAGTAGATTTATTAATATACAGGGTGTCCCGTAAAGACCACGTCGAACGAAAACGGAATGTAGTTCAGAATGTTCTCTATCTGATAATACTTATATGAGAAAATCGTTCATATGAAAGTCTCACAGTTTTCCTGATATTTGATGTTTTATGAAAATGTTGAATTTTTTTTACCTCAAATACTTTCGTTCTTGCCATAGGTAGAATTGAATACTTGTCGAATCCAGGGCCGGATTTAGAGATGTGGGGGCCCCGGGGCAACAAATAAGTGGGGGCCCCCTAGCCTCGAATTATTTTCAAAATAAAATGGATGATTTTTTAAAGTAGGGGTTTTCAATACATAATTTATCGAGAAACCAAGATTCTTTTATTATTTAACAAAAATAGTATGAAAAAACAATAATTGAGTGGCATTAAATGAACGGAACCTTCCGAGCTTTTTTGGCTGAAAAATCGTCAATTAGTTCAGTAAAATCCAGTTCACGGAGTATATCGCTCTCAATGCTTAGGAGAGTAAGCTTTGAGAGACGATTTTGTCCCATAGTCGTTCTGAGTCTATTTTTGATGATTTTCATTTTCGAAAATGATCGCTCTCCAGTGCAATTGGATACCATAAGAACCAAATACATTCTCAACGCGATTTAGATGTTTGGGAATGTAGCTCGAAGATTTTGATCATCGAGAATTTGGTAATAGTAGGTACATTTCTAGAGATTGGTCTTTTCCAAAGTCTCTTTTATATGATTCAATAAAAGAGACAAATTGAACTAATTCATTTCCGAGACTTGGTTCTAAATCATTCTCATAAACTTTTACCAAAGCCTCTGTTGCAGCCTGCAAGTCTTCAGTATTCATCTTTTCGATTTGATTCAGAAATCCGAATCTCGAACGGACAGCTTCATAGGCATGCAATCTTTCACTGAGAGAAATACATAGCTGGTCGATTACTGGTATAAAGGCAAATACTTTGAATTTCTCCCTCGGTGACAGATTGGCTTCCTGTGCTTTCCCGTAATCTAGCGGATTCAACCTCACGTTTCTCGTAGTGGTGCGTGATTGTACGTATTCATCAGTCCCAGATATTTTTTTGGCAGCTTCCTCATATTTATCAAAATCGTTTCTTTTGGATTCCACTAATGATTTCAATGATTCCAGGGCACGCATTGCTGATTCAAGAATCATTTTCGGGTCTTGCAACATCTTATTTGTAGCGTTGAATCGCTCCAAGATGTCGTTCCAGAAGATTGCGAATAAAGCGGTTTCGAGACTGTTCATCTTCTGCAGAAGGTGCGTTGCTTCGTGCCTTGCAATGTCTTCTTGCTCCTTATCAGAAGATATGCTGGATAGAGCTTCTTTGATTTCCGAATAACCGTCGAATATGGCTTTCGTAGCGTCAGCTCGACAAGACCAACGGGTGTCATTAAGCTTTTTCAAGACGTAAAACTGTCCGTTTTTTTTCTTGGATAACTTCTCGATCAGAATTCCGTATCGTTCTGTACTTGCTGTGAAAAACGTATATAATTTCTGAATAAAATCAAAGAATTTAACAGCTGATGGACATGAATTGGCAGCTGCCTTTCCAACCAAATTGAGAGAATGACCACAACATGGTACGAACGCCGATAAATGATTTTTTTCCAAAATAAGAGCCTGCATGCCTTTGTATTTGCCACTCATGTTTGCAGCATTGTCATAAGATTGGCCACGGCAATCCATAATGTCTATTTGATGGGCGCTTAAAAAGTTGAGTAGAGCGTTTGCGGTGGCTTCGCCAGTATGACCACAGTTTGGTAAAAATGTGAGATATCTTTCTTTTGGTGTCGATCCTTCCATATATCGAACAACTACAGTTAGTTGATCGATGTGAAATTCGTCCGGAGTAGAGTCCACTGATACAGAATAATAATTCGATTTTTTTATCCTGCATACTATTTCATTTAGTACTTTATAACCCATACAACTGATCAGTTCTTCGCAAATCGTGGACGAAAGATAATTTACATGGCCACTCCCTTTGTTTGCATGCTGTTTCGAATGGGTTGCCAAGATTGGTTCATATTCGGCTAACAATTCCAAAATTCCCAGAAAATTTCCATTTCTTGGTGAGCCAACAATTTCATTCTCACCTCGGAAAGCTAATCCGCGTTCAACAATGAATTTGATGGTACTGACAATAATTCTGAGTATTTTTCGCCAATACTCGATTTGTTGTGCCTCTTCAATCGCTAGCTCCTGATCGATGCGTCCTCTGACTTTTCCCCGTTGAACCAAACTCATTACTGCTACCAAATGAGACTTCGAAATCTCATGTTCACATAGACGATCGGATGCATGCTTCCAGTTACTAAAACCTTCCCCACTCAGTTTACTGTTTAGAGGTGACATTAATTTACACACATAACAATATATTTTCCCCGTGGATGGAGAAAAGCACAACCAGAATCGATTGACGGTCTCTTGATTTTTGTTGCGACGTGTAAACATGTTCTTTGTAAATTTTCGAACAATGTTGACATTATCCCGCTGATGATATTGAGGAACTGAATTTTGCAGAGATACTTCATCGCAATTTTGAAGTTCCGTTGAACCTTTTGTTGCCCAATATTCTATCATTTCTTCAGTTATATCAACAGGCCAAAGACCCATGTCATTTTTGAGACCGCAAAATTTTGCTTCCTCCTGAGACTGATATTCAGTTATAGAAAATTGTGTAGTGTCATCTGATGAAACGCCAACCCCAGGATTATCTTGGATAATATCTACCACATCTCTATTTACTATTGAATCTTCTGTTGTTTGTTCAGGATCTTGAGCTTCTCTATTTAACGACGTAAAAAAACTGGTCAATTTGGGTATTTTAGCTATAGTTTCTCCAGATTTTTTGACTCGTTCTGCTCGCACTTTCCTTTTCTGAGAGCCACTAGGCAAAGCTCGAGGAGTTTTGTGACGATCACCCATGATTCCACTATGAAAGAGATATGAAGAACATGGTTAGTGATCGAATAATTAACAGAAGCTGAACCAAAAACACGCATGACATGGTAAATAATAAATCATAACCCCTCCGCAACCGTCTTTTATATTCTTGTTCTTTGCATATAGCCAAAAAAAATATTCATTTACCACAATATAATTATTACCTATTTATTTTCAACAGAAAATACTAATTCATTTTATTGAAAGTGACTGATCTAGATGAAATTTAATTCGAAGGTCCTCAACTCATGTTAATTTTCAAACTTAATAGGTAGGTACGAAAATTTCTATTCTGAATAATGTTTTTCCTAATTTATAGTACACTTCATTGTGAATCACTATTAATATTACATCCTATAAATGTGGGTTTTAATTAAAAGAACGAAGAATAAGAACATTATTTGTCGATCTTTTAGTGTAAACGAAAACAAAATATCAGCGAGCAAAAACGAGAACTAGGAACTAGAATTCCAGATCTAGATAGATTGAGCATTCTCAGAATATTCCAAGAACGTAAATAGAACAGCAGAAGAATGATCTTCGCTTCGATCCTCGTCTATTCACACTAGGAGAATTTGATAGAATGGGGATAGAATGAGCATTCGCTCCTCTGATGTAAATCGGCCTTTATCTTTAATATGATTCTATCGAAACTAGGATAGATATCTAAGGATAGCAATTTTCAAATAATTTATTTGAGCTTGGAAGCAATGTGGCACTTTCGTCACCCAAAATAGTGATGACATTCACATTTTCGCTATCACCATGTTGAAAAAGACACTGTTTGTTGTGGATTACGAGATACAGATAAAGTTGAGAATACTCTCGTCTGGTCTGACCGTAGAAATTCGATAGAATTTACTTTATTTGCACAATGTTCGCAAGTTCTTAGCTCCTCAGACGCAGGTGAATGTATAAGAGCCGTTTCACATGGGACTGATGATCGGTCCTGATGGTCGGTCGAACTGATCATCAGTCGACGGCATTTGTTTTCACATGGATGCGTATCGTCAGTCGCCGCTATCAAAGACCATTTACCGCTTTAGATTTGGAACGGGACACTGTTGTCGATTTGTGCGAGAACCGATTCTCGCGCGAAGTATTAATTCCGTATTCCGAAATTCTTAGATTGGGAATTCTTATTATTATGAGAATTCTTTGTTTGAAAAGTAATATGGGAAATCTGCTCAATGATTGGTTCAAGTTTTATTGAATTTTAAATTCCATTCCATCATCCTGTATTTCAAAACCCAAGGAACTCAGGCGAAAATATGAGGAACGACGACATTATCAACGATCAATCTGTTGATGGATATGCAAACATACTTGCTTCTTGCTGTTGTCATTGAAAAAGATTCTCGAAATCTTCCTGCAATACACAGATCTGAGCTGCATCCTCCCAATATTCAAATCTATATTTTTATAATTTTCTGAGGATGTATCCCAGAATTTCGCTTTTTTCATGAAACTAATCACCATTTCAGTTTCTGAATTAACTTTTTCCTACCCATTCGTAAAGACGTAAAAAATCCTCCGAATATTCAATAACATGCGCAACACCGCAATCGCATACGGACTGATGGTGCGCATACATGTGAAAGCCTCCTTTGTCGGCTCGAGCCGACGACACGCAAACGCAGCGGGCTGGACCGATGCTCGTGCTTGTTCCATCGGTCGACTGATGATACGCATGCATGTGAAAGGATTGCAAAATTCAGTTCAAACGCCGGCTCCGACTGACCATCAGGACCGACCATCAGTCGCATGTGAAACGGGTCTAAAACTTCGGGATTCCCTGCTACAAACTCTTCACTTCACTTAGAGCCGTTTCACATGCGACTGATGGTCGGTCCTGATGGTCAGTCAGGGCCAGCGTTTGAACTGAATTTTGCAATCCTTTCACATGCATGCGTATCATCAGTCGACCGATGGAACAAGCACGAGCATCGGTCCAGCCCGCTGCGTTTGCGTGTCGTCGGCTCGAGCCGACAAAGGAGGCTTTCACATGTATGCGCACCATCAGTCCGTATGCGATTGCGGTGTTGCGCATGTTATTGAATATTCGGAGGATTTTTTACGTCTTTACGAATGGGTAGGAAAAAGTTAATTCAGAAACTGAAATGGTGATTAGTGTCATGAAAAAAGCGAAATTCTGGGATACATCCTCAGAAAATTATAATTATATAGATTTGAATATTGGGAGGATGCGACTCAGATCTGTGTATTGCAGGAAGATTTCAAGAATCTTTTTCAATGACAACAGCAAGAAGCAAGTATGATTGCATATTCATCAACAGATTGATCGTCGATAATGTCGTCGCTCCTCATAATTTGGTCTGAGGTCTTTGGGTTTTGAAATACAGGATGATGGAATGGAATTTAAAAATTCAATAAAACTTGAACCAATCATTGAGCAGATTTCCCATATAACTTTTCAAACAAAGAATTCTCATAATAATACGAATTCTCAATATAAGAATTTCGGAATCCGTAATACTTCGTGCGGGAATCGGACGGTTCTCGCACAAATCGACAACACTGTCACGTTCCTAATCCATAGCGGTAAATGGTCTTTGATAGCGGCGACTGACGATACGCATCCATGTGAAAACAAATACCGTCGACTGACGATCAGTTCGACCGACCATCAGGACCGATCATCAGTCCCATGTGAAACGGCTCTTACCAGTTATCACTTCACTCGGACACGCTTCCCTTACGTAAAATTGAACAGTGGGCCGCCATACGCCTGCCTGAGCGTGAGCGCTTGCGCGGCACGTTTAATTCGTTTACGTTCACTCATAATTCATAATTCATAATGTTTATTAATTCAAGAACTCATTGCTACAATAAATTGTACAATAAAGGTTGAATTCGTCAAATCTTATTTTTTCTTGAGACAATCAAAGTATGCTATTGAAGAACATTGAACTATTGAATCGGGGCTATTCACTAAGCAAAGTTGTTATGGATAGCAACTGTAAATCATCGTTATACCATGCTTATTACATGGGATAACGACGATTTACAGTTGCTATCCATAACAACTTTGCTTAGTGAATAGCCCCGATTATTTCTTATATTCAAAAAATTCCTTTAAAGAATATGGCTCACATTGAAGAAGCATTTTTAATAAATTATTCTTGAAAATTTTTTTATTCGAAGTTTTCAATTTGTGAGGCAGAGCATTGAACAACTTAAGACCCATGTATAAGGGAGACTTTTCTGTAAGAGACAAAGTGTGACGCGGATACAAGTAAGGCTCAATGTGCCTTGTATTATTACAGGTTAAATAGTTCTTAAAGTAATCAGAATGATCAGCCATGAAAACAAGTACTCTGTAGATATATAAGCCGTATGTAGTTAAAATATTATTTGCCTTGAAGTGACCTCTACAAGATTCTCTAAAGCCCAACCTTAACATGACCCTCAAAATGAATTTTTGTCTCAGAAAGACAGATTCAATTCCCGCACTACCACCCCAAAAGATTATCCCATAAGATAGGATGGATTGAAAGTTCGCATAATAGATCATCTTCAACGTTGGAAAGTCAATCTTATTTTTCAGAACATTAACTGAGTAAATAACTGAGTTGAGGCGTTTAATCAGCATTTGCGTATGTGGGTTCCATTTGAGGTTTTCATCCAGGCTTATTCCAAGGAACTTCGTAGTACTGGAGATTGAGATGTTGTTATTTAGCTTGGTTGGAATAGTGGCTGTAGATCTATCACAGTTGAAGACCATACATTCAGTCTTAGTCATGTTCATCAGAAGACTGTTATTCTCACACCATTCATTGATATCTCCCAAGATCGAATTTGCTCTGTCAACCGTGAGCTGGAGTGAAGGCGAACGAAGCAGCACGTTGGCATCATCTGCAAACGAAACCAGGACAGCTGAGGAATTTCCATCCAACTGAGTTTTAATTGCCAAGGGAAGGTCATTTATATAAACCAGGAAAAGAAGGGGACCAAGAATACTTCCCTGTGGCACACCCGTGCTCTTTATTCTCGACGTCGACTCATATGTGATGCCATCGACATCCACAACAACTGATTGGGGTCTGTTCTTCAAGTAGCTCTCCATCAAATTTAATTGCTTATCTCTAATTCCATATTTCTCAAGTTTCATGAGCAATATATCCAAATCCACACAATCAAAGGCCTTTGATAGATCCAAGTAGAGTCCTAATGGTAGTTCTTTCCGTTCCAAAGCTGCCAGTAATTCTTGGTATAATTCAAAAATGGCTGTTTCGGTACCTTTCCCTGGTATATAACCATGCTGAGAATCTGCCAATACTCTGAATTTACGGAAGAAGTTCATTATTCTGGTAGCAAGTATCTTTTCAAATATCTTAGTAAATGATGACAGAAGATTTATTGGACGATAGCTATTTGGGTCTTTATGATCTCCTTTTTTGTACATAGGTTTTATTATAGCTACTTTCAGAGAATCAGGGAATACACCATCAGTGAAAGATTTATTCATAACATGTGCCAGAGGTTTAGCCATGTAATCGATGCTCTCCTTTATAACCTTCATTTGAACACCATCCCAACCTGAAGATTTGACATTTTTCATATTTTTGACGGTCCTCACAATTTCTGATTCAGTGATTTCAAACAAATAAAAGGACCTATCATTGTGCTTGATCAATCTTGACTGATGTGGACCTGTATGCGGATTTCTTCTTATTTGAGGTGGGGTGCCGGCAAAGAATAGGTTGAATTTTTCTATTATTTTATCTGGCTCAGGTTCGTTGTTAAAATTATATCCTGGTTTCTTCTGCCTACCTATCGCAGCATTCACTAAATTCCAGACTGTTCTCGATTTGTTTGTTGACTTTTGAATCATATCTTTGAAATGTTTCCGTCTTTCTTCCGCTATCATGTTATCGTATTTTACTTTTGCTCTTCTGTATGCTGAATAGTCTTCATCGGATCTAGTGGACCTGATGAAAAGATAGTCTAAGACCTTCCTCATATTCTGAATAGCGTCTGAGGAAGGAGAAAACTTTAAATTTCTTCGGGCAAGCACAGTCTTCATTGGAAAGCTAGATTCGTAGTTTCCTTTGAATTCCTTGAAAAAAGTGTTCCATAAGGAGTTTACATCACTTTGATTTTCATGAACTATTGACCAATCTACAGTAGACAGCGAATCTTTAAATTTTATTGGAGTCTCTTGCCTTATATCCCGAATTTGTTTCTTTTCAGTGTTATGTGGTATGATTTCATTGAGGGAAAATATAAATTTCTGAGCAGAATGGTCTGAGATGTGTTCTTCGATCACTGAGGAGCATCCTTCTATGTTCGTAATTATATTATCAATACATGTGGAGGCTGTCTTACTAATCCTTGTGGGTTCCTTAATGGTTGTCTTCAGGCCAAAGCTATCGAGAAGGGAAAGGAATGTCCTTGTTCTCGGCGTGTCCGACAACAAATCTATATTGAAATCACCCGCCAGTATAACTCCAGCCCCTTCACCAATACAACATAGCAATATCTGAGACAACTTCTCTATGAAAATATCAAAATTTTCTGCAGAAGAATCAGGTCTATAAATACACAGGATTATTACCTTTTTAGTTTTTATACACATCTGAACTGAGCTACATTCAATTACGAATGGAATGCTATGGCTCTGTATATCCACTCTTGTTTTGAAAGCTATATGATCCTTGAGGTAAATTGCACTGCCCCCATGTTGACCCTCCTCTCTACAAAAATTTGATACAAGATTGTATCCCTGAAGCTTATAATACTGTATTTCTTGATGGCTTTTCCAATGTTCCGTGACTGCTAGAAGATCAACGTTGTGCTGGCCCAACATTATATTGTAGTCGGCTAAAAGCCGAACCCATGGCCTGGAGATTCTGATGGATGAAGCACAATTCAGTGGGACCTCTGAACCGTTTCCTCCCTTCTGTGACTGCCACTGTTGGAGCGAAAAAAATTTAGGAAGCTGAATTCCCTCACCAAAACACCGGTAGGCCAACTTTCGGGACTCAACAGCTTCTCAAATAGTTCATCTGAAGGAACGCCCACGCTGAAGGCTGAATTTGTACCCTTTGTGGGAAGTTTTTTTATTTCAAAATTGTCGGTGCCGGTAGAGCTTTTAAGATAATCCTGCAAATCCCTTTCTGTTACTTGGATTCCATATATTCTTCCAACATATAACCACTTTCTTTTTGGGGCTCCTTTTATCTTACAGCTAGGATCTACTTTAGATCCTGTGCAGAGTACTGTATTACGTTTCATAGATTTTTTTCGTACTACTGTATTCCACCCAGAGTTGTCAAGGGTTTTCGAATTCGCTTCATCAGTTTCGTTAACAAGATTTATAACCTCACTCATTTTCTTACGCTGAGCCTGTTCAAGTTCAGCCCATGATGCAGATTTGTTGTTAATACTTCCACTAGCAGTACCCTCAGGCTCAGACAAAGCGTCCTTTTCCCTCCCCGACACCTGGAGATCGACAGTTGCAGCATCCTTAATTGAATCACGGACATCGTCGATTTTGATGACTGGAATTTGCTTATGTTTTTGATCTGTACGATTATCATGATGTGTTGACATGTCGTTTCCATATTTATACTTTTTGCTGGGAATTCCCTTCGATGTTGTCATCTGATTTTTTGAGTTAACCTCATTTAGTTTATCAATTAACAGATCATTGTTCATTTGAAGAACTTTATTTTTATCTTTAATTTCTTCTACAAGCATCTTTAAGTAATGAATTTCGGTCTTTGATCTTCTGTTTTCCTGATCTCCTTGATTATCCCCAGGACTCGGCGAATCACAGCACTTAACAATTCCACCACCAATTATTTCCAAATTTTTTATTCTTTTGGAACAACTCTCATGGAAGAATGAATTGCAAAATTTGCACACCAGCACTCGGCACGGTTTCGCACAACACTTGAATACATTTTCGCTATTTTTAACTCCAATTTGATCGTTTTCATCATGTTCACGATCGGATGCATCCGTATCATCCGCCGCCATCGAATACCACAACAGAAATTATTGTCCAGTAGAAGACTTTCGTCTTTTTTTTTCATCATGATTTAATTACATTATAAAAAATATTGAAGGAAAATTTTTTTACTAGAGTTTCCTAGTTGAAATTTAAAATTTTTCCGAATTTTCTTGAGTGGTGGCTTCTTTTTGTGGGGGCCCCTATTTTGTGGAGGCCCCCGGGCAGTTGCCCCTGTTGCCCCCCCCCCCCCCCTAAATCCGGCCCTGGTCGAATCAGTTTTTTTCCGTGAATATTTTTGAATGATAACTTCACTTGATACACTGAAAAATAGCACAAAATATTATACAGGGATTCTCCTAAAATAATTTTGAAATTCACGTTTTTGAGAAAGTGTTTTTTTGGTCCGAATTCGATTTGATGTGGTGTAAAATAGTATATTCTAAAACTAGTTGCAGAATGGGCCACTAATCCAATACGAATGCGAAATTCGAAAACGAGCGACGAAGGAACGAATACGGTCCCTTAGTTCTGCTTCATCTTTTATGGGTTTCGAATAAATTTCATTTTTTAAAAAAATCCTAATTGAAAAATATCTAGAGGATTCAGGTCTGGTGAACGGGAAGGCCAAAACATTTCACCACCCCTTCCAATCCACCGGTGAGGATATGTTTGGTCCAAATATTCCCTTACATGACGACTGTAGTGTGCTGGGCATCCGTCTTGTTGAAACCAC
This sequence comes from Adalia bipunctata, assembly GCA_910592335.1. Classification (NCBI taxonomy): domain Eukaryota; kingdom Metazoa; phylum Arthropoda; class Insecta; order Coleoptera; family Coccinellidae; genus Adalia; species Adalia bipunctata. The sequence continues at coordinate 4,770,409 of OU342954.1, read as the reverse complement.
AGATTACCTCGCATTTCGAGTAGTATATCTTTCAAGAGTAAGGGTACATTGTTTCTCAAAGAATCCAAATAGTTGGTTCCGTTTAGTGATTGCGGCAATTCTGTCGGTCCGAGTATTTTTCAGTTATATTTCAGTCCATAAATTCACATCTGTTGTGCGTTTCCTCATTTTCAACCGGAACATGTGAACGAGAATGCGAAATAAAAAAGGTTTATTTCTTGTTGGATTAATTTATCATAAAGAAGGTTTCCTTTGCCTTTTCTAGGTATTTGACGTAAGCATAGTATACACTAACGTTAGTGTCTACACTGTGGCACAGCTCATTACAAGTAGTAATTAATATCAACTCACTGAACTCATTGAGTGAAATGACACCTGAAAAACATTTTATTATGAATTGATTGATTATTTTCAGCAGGGTTTGCTAAATACCTAAATAATTTTGTGGAATAGGTGAAAAAATCAGTTTTTCAGAGAAATGTTCCATTTTCGCTAAACCTTTGAATAAGTTAAAGTGTTTAACATTACAAGTGAACTGTTTTGTTCTTTGTTAGTTGTCACGAGAATTTCCAACTGCTCCAGTTCGTTCAATGTTTTTACTGGTAGATCTATTTTTGAAACATCTATTTCAGACTTTTCTGATTTTTGATATGTTTCATTAATTGTTTGCTTTAGCTCATTCATGTCCAGCTTCAAATTTCCCAAAAAAAAAATGTATGCTTGTTATATCCCTTCCAATTCTGTTAATAATTTTAAGGCAGTGTCCAGTTTTTTATCAGCAGAACTGTCAGTTGATTCTGAAATATAAGAAATAATCATGGGCTCCTTGTTAAATCATATTTAGAAATAAACCAAAAATCGAAATAAAGCTAAAAGAAATACCAATGAAGAATTTCTTCAAGAAACCTAACCAGAATGGCTAATAAGAAAATCACAACAAACCTGCATTTTCACTACATTCAGAAGCGACTGCACTCATTTTGCTGCAGCATCCTGAAATACATTGGACAAATAATAATTCGGGAAGCTTATACTTTCAATCTGAAAATATGAACTATATTAAAATCAAAGAATTTTAGTGTGTATCAAACTAGACATTAGTTAACAGATTCATAATGAAAATAATAATAACAAAGCTGTTTATTGACCAATAAATTGGCCTTATAATAATCAAAGGTTACTACTTATTATATCTTAGTTACTTTTATAAAAGATCATGTGAACAAATCTTCATGAATATTTAGCTGCTGAAAAACTTTCTACAATGATATCAGTAAATACACAGTTTACAAAAAGAAGCTCTGAAAGTATGCGGCACCTTTGTTATCTGAAGCCTAAAGAAAAAACAGAAAACAAATGGATTCTTGCCTTAAGTGCAGGAAGAAATATTATGTCATCCACTAGAACAAAGAAATAGTTAATATTATATAAGTTTATTTAGTAGTTTGGAAGGTAACTAAAAAGTATTCCAAGGAATTGTGGTTGTAAAGGTTTATTGCGTCAAGTCAAGATTAAATTTTAAAACACTATGAAAATAGTTAACCACAAGAATATATTAAGGATGGTAAAATACAAGATACAATACAATACATAAAATAAATATAACTCAAACGAATATGAATCAGCTCTGCAACACGACTATATCAAGATTTAATAACATGAGTATAATCGTGTCTCAGGATGATCCCTTCTGCTCTACCCAGATTTTGTCCCAGTATTTAAATCATTTGGGTAGATTCTCCTCAGGTATATATAACAGGTGGCGTCCTCGGTCGGCCGTAGATAAAGGTGACGTTGCGGTTTGCCGCTGAAAGTCGCGAGAGCGCCCTCTGTCGAGATCTGGGAAATCTATTATGTAGATCGCTACACACTCCCCTTCCAATAACGAAGTTATGATACAATTTGAATGAACCTCTTTGGGAAATGTACTATTCTTCCGGATCTTGTCTTTCGCGTCTCCGGTGCCAATCTTTGTTCGTCGGCTTTAACAATCGGTTGTTCTTTTCGGCCATGATCCTCGTCCTCGCTGATGACGTATGCCGGTTTTAATCTGTCGATCGTTATTGTGGACTGCTTCCCGTTATAGTTGATTATGAAGGTCTTCTCGTTGCGCTTCACCACCTGAAAGGGTCCGTCGTATGGTAGTTGCAGACAAGTTTTCGGGCCATCATGTCGTACGAAGACGTAGTTTGTGGATTTTAGATCCTCAAAGACGAAGCTTTTCCGTTCTCCATGACGTGTACCATTCGTAGGTCTAATGTTCCGAATCTGTGATCTGAGATTTTTTATGAATTCCGTCGAGTTGGCTCCGCTAGTATCCTCTCTCTCTTCTAGAAATTCGCCAGGTAATCGAAGCGGCTCTCCGTACACCAGTTCTGCGGAGGTGGTTTTTAAGTCTTCGCGCCAAGCTGATCGGATTCCAAGGAGAACCGTTGGGAGGGTCTCTGTCCATCGGCTGTTTTGGTGGCATTTGATTGCTGCCTTGAGATGCCGATGACTACGTTCCACCATTCCATTGGCTGCTGGATGATACGCGGTTGTTCGGAAGTGTTTGGTACCTGTCAACTTGGTAAGTTCGTTAAACAGGTATGATTCGAACTGCCTTCCTTGGTCCGTGGTGACGCGTAGAGGAGTACCAAAACGGGATATCCAATGCCTGTAGAATTCTCTAGCGACTGTTTCTGCTTCCTGGTTTTGAAGCGGGATTGCCTCTGGCCATCGCGTGTATCGGTCGACACATGTTAAACAATATCGATAACCTTCTGAATGTGGCATTATTATGATATCCAGATGTACGTGCTCGAACCTTCTTGAGGGTTGGATGAATGAACCTAGAGGAGCAGCTACGTGCCGAGTGACTTTGGACCTTTGGCATTCGAGGCAGCCTCGAGCCCATTTCCTGCAGTCGGCATTGATAGAAGGCCATACGAACCGTTGTTTGGTTAATTTGACCGTTGCGTTCGTGCCTGGGTGAGAGAGCCGGTGGACGATGTCGAAAGCTGCTCTTCGGAAGGGTTTTGTGATGAACGGTCTTGGGTGTGATGTTGAGATGTCGCAGTACACTGCGATGGAGGAACCTTGTGGCTTAATTGGCTTGAGCAGTAATCCTGTGTCACCTCGTAGAAACTTCTTCATCTCGGTATCGTTTTTCTGTGAGGTGGCTAAAGCATCAAAATCCAGTGACGCGGCGAGTTCGTTCACTCGAGACAAGGCATCGGCTACGACGTTTTGGTCTCCAGGTACGTACTGGATGTCTGTAGAGAATTGTGAGATGAAGTCTAGGTGACGGAATTGCCGTGGTGAACATTTCTCTGGCTTCTGTTGGAACGCAAACGTGAGAGGCTTGTGATCGGTGTATATGGTGAAATTTCTGGCTTCTACCATATGTCGGAAATGCTTGATGGCGAGGTAGATGGCAAGAAGTTCGCGGTCATATGCTCCGTAACGAGTTTCTGCTGGTGACAATTTCTTCGAGAAGAAAGCTAGTGGTTGCCATTTTTTGTCGATCAATTGTTGCAGTGTAGCTCCCACTGCCGTGTCAGATGCGTCGCTCACAATGGCTAGGGGGGAAGCATCCTTGGGGTGAGCTAATAGTGTGGCTGTCGCTAATTTCTCTTTGGTCGCCTCGAATGCTGTTGATGCTGCTGGTGTCCAGTTGATGATGGCCTTTCCTTTAAGGTCCGGAACCAGGAGGTCATTGAGGGGAGCCTGTGTGTCCGATATCCGGGGTATGAAACGGCGATAGAAATTTACCATCCCTAGGAACCGGCGAAGCTCCTTGGCTGTGACTGGCTGTGCATAATCAAGGATTGCAGTGACCCTGTCTGGCTGAGGACGCGTTCCTTCGGCTGAGATGAGGTACCCCAGGAATTTCACTTCGGGTTGGCCAAACACACACTTCGTAGGGTTGAGGGTCATGGAGTATGCTTGAAATCGACTGAAGATTGTTCGGAGGTGTTCCAAGTGTTCTTCCTCTGAATCTGATGCGACCAGCACGTCATCTATGTAACTGTAACAGAAATCAAGTCCTGATAATACTTCGTCGATGAACCGTTGGAAAGTCTGGGCTGCGTTTCTTAATCCGAATGTCATAAAGGGAAACTCGAATAAGCCGAAGGGGGTCGTTATGGCCGTCTTGTGTATGTCTTCTTCTGCTACTGGGATCTGATTATAAGCTCGCACGAGATCTAGTGTGGAGAAAATTTTCTTTCCCTGAAGGATATAGGCAAAATCCTGAATGTGTCGCACTGGGTAGCGGTCTGGTACGGTACGGCTATTCAGGGAACGGTAGTCTCCGCAAGGTCTCCAGGCATCTGTAGACTTCTTTGGGACCATGTGTAGTGGGGAGGACCAGGAACTTTTTGACGGTCTCGCGATCCCTAGTTTGACCATGGTTTCGAATTCCTTTTTCGCAGTCTTGAGTTTCTCTGGTGCCAGGCGTCGTGGTCTGGCTGCGATTGATGGACCAGCTGTCGTCTGTATGTGGTGCTTGGTCCCGTGCTTGATGTGTATTGAAGCACCCTCTGGTCTCGTGATGTTGGGAAACTCCGCCAGTAGGTCGTGGTATTTCGATGAGCCAATGATAGTCTTGACCACAGGTATTGCACACTCGGTCACCTGTCCTCGCGTGGTGAGCTGAGTGGTTCCGTCCAAGAGTCGTCGATTTCTGACATCCACCATAAGGTTGTAGTAGCTGAGGAAATCCACTCCAATAATAGGCTTCGAGACATCCGCTACGACAAATCTCCAAACGAAGGCACGTCGCAGACCCAGGTTCAGCGTGAGCGTGATGGTACCATATGTTGCGATCGGCGTTCCGTTAGCTGCTGACAGGACGTAGTCGGACTTCCCTTTTCTACCTTGGGTTGCGCTGCGGGGGAACACGCAAAGGTCGGCACCAGTGTCTATCAGGAACTGCATCTTGGATTCACGGTCAGTGATGAAGAGGCGGCGTAGAGACGGGCTGGGATCACTAGACGCCATTAGTGACTGCCCCTCTCGTTTCCCTGGTTGTAATTGCACGGCTTTTGGCACCTCCATGACTTCCTACCAAACTTGCGATGGTACCAGCACAAGCCATCACTTGCTTCCCTGCTACGCTCTCTTGATTGGGATCGTGGTCGTAGTTGTTTTCGCCTAGGTCGATTGTTATGTGTTGCCACTTCTGCTCGCAACGCTGCTATCTCTTGTTCTAGCCCTAGGGTCAGCTGTGCCATTTTAAGGTTCATCGTTGCTTCCATGGTTTCGGCTGAAGTTGTCTCATGGATCTGTGGAACCGGCGTTCGAGAAACCTCGGCGAAGTTGTCCGCATGTGTTGCCAGTTCATCTAGAGGCTTGTCTCTTACAATGGTTAATGCCACTTGGATTTGCCTCGGTAGTCGTCCGAACCATAATGTTTTCAGCAACGCCTCGGGTAAACTGACATCGGCGAGATCCTTCAGATGGCGCAGGAATTGGGATGGCTTTCTGTCTCCCATTTCTTCACTTTCCAGGAGGCGGCGGTTTTTTTCTTCCTGGGAAGAACTCAGTCGACGAATCAATTCGTCCTTAATTCTGTCGTAAGCTCCAGCTGGAGGTGGCTTCATGATGATGTCCTTAACTTCCATCGCAAACTTTGGCGGCAGTGCTCCGATTATGTGACCGAATTTGGTTCGATCTCCGGTCACTCCGGCACTAGTAAAACTTCCCTCGGCGATGGCAAACCAGAGTTCGATGTCGGCGGCTATGAATTCGGGCATCCGGACAGCAACCCTATCGACCTGGGGCTGGTCTGTGGCCTGAGTGTTCTCTTGCATCTTGCTGATCCTTGCTCTTTTCTTCTCGATGTCGGTGATCTACTTGAAATGCAAACCTTCCTATGTAGCTGGTTATTCTACGAAGATCACGTCGGGGTCACCACTTTGGAAGGTAACTAAAAAGTATTCCAAGGAATTGTGGTTGTAAAGATAGATGCATAGAAATACCTGGTGAAACGACTCCTAAGTAAAAATCGTGAACAAAATTTGTAGATCAAAACAATTGAAATTTTGTGCTACTTCCGGAATAATCCGCAAAATTCATCGGTCGTGGCGCGATGATCAGTATGATATAGGTTATGTTATGTTTTTAGAGAAATGACACAATGACAGTTGTCTCTGATCAAAACTTCAAAACAATTTCGAATGTCATAAATCTTTATGGAATAATAGCGCGACCTCTTTCGGGAGAAATGAAAAGCCGCACAAAATATCACATGATCAATCGACAAGAAAGTCTTAAACAAAATCTAATCAGTTCCAACACCAGGTATTCTATGCATCTATTTGTAAAGGTTTATTGCGTCAAGTCAAGATTAAATTTTAAAACACTATGAAAATAGTTAACCACAAGAATATATTAAGGATGGTAAAATACAAGATACAATACAATACATAAAATAAATATAACTCAAACGAATATGAATCAGCTCTGCAACACGACTATATCAAGATTTAATAACATGAGTATAATCGTGTCTCAGGATGATCCCTTCTGCTCTACCCAGATTTTGTCCCAGTATTTAAATCATTTGGGTAGATTCTCCTCAGGTATATATAACAGGTGGCGTCCTCGGTCGGCCGTAGATAAAGGTGACGTTGCGGTTTGCCGCTGAAAGTCGCGAGAGCGCCCTCTGTCGAGATCTGGGAAATCTATTATGTAGATCGCTACAGTAGGAATAATATTAATGAAATGCTCAAGCTTTTTTAAAATTACTTTTTCCATTCTCTGCAATTATTTAAAAATTTTGAGAAGAAGAAAAAATAATAGAATTTGAGGTTAGTCTTGAGCTACATTCAACTCTTCTTATAACAAAATGCTGTTTACTTGGGATTTGGCTTTGGCCCGTCCCTGAGCAAACCATTGAGAGAAGTTTCTGTGTTGCCGTGATATGAATCTAAAAATCAAACTAACCTTGTGTTATATCAGTATTTTCTTGATATATTTGCTGTTTTTGAGGCGTTTGGGGAATCATCAGAGCTTGTTCTTCGACTGTCCCCAAAACTGCCAAAAATATGAATCAATACATTTTTTCGACTCCTCCATAAAAAAAATGTTTTGAATATTTTCAATAAGATGAAATGACAGAAAGTTATTTTGGCAAAATATTTCGAAAACAAAATCAGTGAATAGTTTTTTTGCGAGTAAGAATGGTGTGTTTGTGGAGGAAGTTTATAAGGACAAGCAGAAATGTATCTCTTCTCCGAATAAAACAAGTTTTTCTCGAAGATTTCCAGAATCAGGGAAACTGAAAAATCTTGACTTCTAACTGAAGCACAAAATAAAAACTATTCTTGTGTTGCAAAAAAAAACTTACCTTGAACTCGCTCCATATTTCCATTAAGGTGGGCGTTCAATGTAGTGTGTTTTTATTTCAAGTTGCATTTGAAAATGGTTTCACTTTGAGAACTGAAATTTTGTGGGTGAACTCAGAAAGGATTGGAGTTCTTAATGAGATAATTGAGATTAATTTCATTTCAACAGTTCATTTTTTTTCTTTGAAAAATAGAAGAAAATGAGCCAATTCATGCTTCTGTTTTATTTCAAACGAAAGACCCATGAAAATAGTTCGACTTCCGATTAAAAGTGAATCTACAGATAATTTCATTCAGAAAAACAACTTGAAATACGGAATTGGCAGAGAATGGCCAAATTCAAATTTTCGCGGGAAAAAGTTCCTGCTTTACCCACATTTTCACTAATTTTATAGTTCAGCGAGTTTCGGATAGAAAGCGCCATTGTACATTTCATTCATAATTAGAGAGATATTCATAGAACTCATAGAGATAATGTAAGTTCTATGGAGATATTCCGTAAAATGCACGGTGGCGCCTCTATCGGTCGACTTGTCCTGCGCGCATCAAACGGCGACCTTAATGTCTCTCATGAATTCATTAATTTCATTTTCATTTGATGGACCTGAAAATATAAACTTATGAACAAAAAAAAATTATTATTGAAAACTAGGAACTATTCGATCTTGAAGAAAATATTAAAATTTGAGTGATTTGTTGTTGGAAAAACCCGTAAGTAAATTCAGAGTACAATATATCGAAGGACAAATTATATGGTGTTTTCAAATTATGAACACATTTTCAAAATAATTCCTTGGATTTATCTATATATCAAAAAATATACATAATATAATACATAATAAAAACAAAGAAAAAACTGATTCGGCGATACTATACATATGTATTTGGGGTTGGAGTTTCAGCTATCTTTGAGTTGGATTAAACATGTCACCAACCTCTGCAAAAAATTATCGACTTCCATTTTCTTGATCAGAAGAATGAGACAAATGATGTCAATGTCGCTAAAATGACTTATTATTCAAGTTTCCATAGTCTGACAACATATGGTATTATCCTGTGGGGGCAATCTGCAGAAGCCAAGAAAGTCCTTCTTAAAAAGAAGAGTGCTTTAAGAGCAATTTACAACATGCAGATAACAGACAGTTGTAGAGAAATCTTTGAAAGGGAGAGGATACTTACAACTACGTCTATTTTCATTCTCACATGCGGCAAGGTCTCCCCATCCCCCTTAGAGAGACTTTTTCTTTGAAGGATCGGGAGGACAGGCGGCCAACATCGATAATTTCCGTATATCCACGGAATTCAGTGAATTCACTGCAGTGTTTCTTTCAGGTATATTTCCGGGAGGGGCACTGCCGCCCCAAGAAGTTCCGCAGGTGCCCCCCTGCGATAGAAATAACAATAATATAATATATATATATATAACAATAATTCAATAGGTTTTTTATTTTTTTCCCACCATAATGGGGGAACCCTTTCTAGAGAAAACTCAGCATATTTAGCGCAGGGGAGTATTTACGGGGGGGTACTGGGGGTAATTAACCCATCCCCAGGAAAGAGTTTTTCACACTAAATCTTCGAATGGAAACGATCTAACCCCCCCCCCCCCTTTTCCCGCTTTTCACTCAAGATCAGTTCAGGTCCCTCGCTAAAACTTGCCCCCCCCCCCCCGAATTGCTCTCTGGATACGCCCCTGATGTAGCGCCCTATTGGGGGCGGCATAACAGTATTTGCACGCGGGCGCTCAGACAGCTAGCGGCGGGACAGTGACTGTCCCGCACTCGAGAATACAAAGTATACTTGTCTTAAATTATACAACAAACTACCAAATTATGTGAAAGAATTAAGCTTACCCGCATTTACCAGGAACGTGAAAGAGTTGCTTTTAGAAAAGAAGATCTATGATCTGAATGAATTTTCCGGCATTTGTCCTCGATCTTTATAATTGTCGTAATACAAGTGTATATTTTTATTGTTTTTTTTGACAAGTCATATATTTTTTAATGGCAAATATTTAAACATGTACATGTTTTCTCACGTTTGTGAATAAATTATTATTATTATAATGATAACCTTCTTTTATTCCAGGATTTTTTTTCTTAATTTTTCATGAAGTCCTTTCACTTCCTCAGCAGGACTGAAATAATATGTTGGTTGCAACTTCCTGAAACCTCTACCCACCTTTTCCTCTTTCTCTTCACCTTTCATCAGTAGCTCAGCTTCAGCTAATGAATCTAAAAATCATTTTAGAATATGTTCAGTTAATATTTGTCAAATAATTTAATGGTACTAACCACAAAAATATTCAACTTCCACCGGAAATTCTTTCCACTGTCTCTGGGGTGGCTGGTTTTTCGTTATTATTATGGAAGCATATTTATTGTCTGTTGGCCACTTACAAAATTTATTATCTTCAACTAGCCATGAGACTGGCACCTCTGATACAACCTCATCTTCGGAATCTGTCCCCTCATTGATTAACTTCACTACAGCAAAACTCATCTGAAAATAGGAAAATACAAAGTTACAAAAACTCATAGATAGCACTGTAGCATGGATGAGACGCTGGCGAATACAACCAAACTCAAACAAATCTAACTTAATATTCTATCATAATATGAAGAACAACTCCCCAAATATAAAAATTGGTAATGACACAATTAGACCAGCAACTACGTGTGAGTATTTGGGAATACATGTAGATAACAAACTTTATTTCAAACAACATATTAAAAAACGGAAAAAAGCAGCCATCACGCGAGCCGGTCATTTCAGGTCACTCACGTACAAAAACCTAGGAATCAACATCAAAACAGCCAGTGCAATTTACAAGATGATATGCAGACCACTTTTGGACTACGGACAAGTAATATTCTCAAATGCAATGAAAACCTCACTTAGTAACCTGGAAATAGCAGAAAGAACTTGCCTTAGGAAGATTACTAAATTAAGACACCCCAACAACCCCTTACACAACCCTTCCAACACTCTTTTATATGAGACAACCCAAGTGGAGCCAATACTGACTAGAATGCAGAGGCTGGGCGTGGAATTCATCAAAAAACAGAACAATAGAAACATTATGGAACCTATACATATACAGGGTGTTTCACCATAAACTGGACAAACATATATAGCCGTGTAGACGACATCGGGGAAGTCGTTTTTGCCTTATGACTATACCCCGTTTTCGACGCATAAGCGAGATACTGGTGTTCAATGTCAACTTTGAGCAATATTCTGATAACTGTTGTGAGTTACGCGTGACATTTAAAATAACGGTTTCTAGTCAAATCTTAGTATTTTTGAGGGCGGAAAACCTGCAAAGTTGAAATTTTCTTTTCTCGGTTGATAATTGGGAAAGCATAATCTCAACGTACTCGATTTTCTAAGATTTTCCGTAAAAAAATTTTTTCAAAATTCGAACACAACTTTTTTTTTACATGTCTTCAGTGAAAAAAAAATTTCGGCCAAAATTTTTGGAATTTTTCATGGTTGAACTATTTTCAATTCTGAATACTTGGGTGAAAACAGAATGAAAAAATATCAATTGGTTTTCTTTTTGTAGCCTTCCGAAGATTACACTCGGTGTACTTTCTTAATTTTTATTTGAGAAACTGGAGGGCGTACGGAGGTCAAAATTGTGCTGATGGGCTGCCAGAATGATCTGGTTAAAAATATGAAATTATAAACCAAAAAAATTTTTTTTCAAAAAATTTTGGTAGGAATCGAACTCTACGAGTAGATATGAATTGGATTAATTCTAATCCTATAAATCTCCGTTACCAAAGCAACACTAGTTAATCGAGAGTGTAGAGTTCGAACCTTACCAAAGTTTTTCGGAAAAAATAAAAAAAAAAATAATTTTTTTTCTTCAATTTTTTTTTTATTTTTGCGAAAAAATTTTTTTTTGGTTATGATTTCATATTTCTATCTGGGTCATTCTGGCAGCCCAACAGCACAATTTTTACCCACTTACGGCCTCCAGTTTCTCAAATAAAAATTAAGAAAGTACACCTAGTGTAATCTTCGGAAGGCTACAAAAAGAAAACCAATTGATATTTTTTCATTCTGTTATCACCCAAGTATTCAGAATTGAAGATAGTTCAACCATGAAAAATTCCAAAAATTTTGGGCGAAATTTTTTTTTCACTGAAGACATGTAAAAAAAAAGTTGAGTTCGAAATTTGAAAAAATTTTTTCACGGAAAATCTTAGAAAATCGAGTACGTTGAGATTATGCTTTCCAAATTGGCAACCGAGAAAAAAAATTCCCACTTTGCAGGTTTTCCGCCATTTTGAATTTTTTTTTTGCAAAATTCTACACCACAATTCAATTGAGCTCTCAAAAATACTAAGATGTGATCAGAAACCATTATTTCAAATATCACGCATAACTTACCACAGTTCACAGAATATTGCTCAAAGTTGACATTAAGCACCCTGTATCTCGATTATGCGTCGAAAACGGGGTATATGTCATAAGGCAAAAATGACTTTCTCGGTGTCAACTACACGGCTATATATGTTTGTCCAGTTTATGGTGAAACACCCTGTATGTATGCTACACCGCTATGATAAAGAAACCACTGAAGAGGCAAAACTACCAGCACTCCCACTTTACGAACACCTACTCACTATGGAATAATATTCAAACACTTCATATTTTCTTTTTTTTTGTATAAAATGCACACCACGAACAAAATGTAGATAACTGACAGGAAGACTTCAGTCGATAGCCATTCGATATATATCAATAAAGTTATTTTCTCTCTCTCTAGGAAAATACGGCAGATCATCGATCATCGATAATTTAATTACCTGCTATTTGCAAATAATCATTTCCTTAGCAAACAAAATGATTTCTCAATTCTGAGTAATAACGCAAAAAAAATTAATGCTGATCTGGCAAATCTTGTTCTTTTATTCTTCTAGAATCAATAGGGTTCTCAAAAAAACTATCAATAGGTGTATCTTTTCCCTTGATGAAAATTATATTATTTTGTTCGAATATTTTGTCTATTTGCGAATAATGTCCATTTCGTATCAAACAATAATTGTCATGTTTATTTGTCAAAATGAAACTTTTTGTACGAATTTCAATAAAATTTTGCCTTATGTTCATCCCTAACTTAAATGTATCTGTATTGGTCCCAGTTTCTTCACTGAGCCTTTTAACAAGTTGCTGCAAAGGTTTGGCCGATTGAATACATATTTTCTGTTTTAAAAAGTTCATGTGGGATTCTGGTATGAAGGCGCTAAAATTATCTAGGCAACCAAAACGTTTTAAAACATCATTGCACAAATGGGATAAATTATGTACGTTATGTGTTGTGTATTCACGACCATAAATTAAACTATACTCTCCGATGAAGCTTTCCAATAAATTCTGTGCACAATTATTTAAACTGATACACAAAACTGGAGATCCTAATATTCGAATGGCACAACTGAGATGTAAAAAGTTGATGTAGGTCCTTTGAGGTAAAAAACATTTACTATACCAGTGTACAGTACAATTTGTCTGAACTCAGTTGCCTTGAACCTGTCAAGATCATTAAATCTTCGAGGTTCCCTTGAAAAATCATTTGTAATTCATAAAAGAGAACATTAAATTATCTAATTCTTGAATCTGCCTAACCGGTATCCTCACATTTTGGCTTCCTTTAACCCAGAACTGTAAGTCTTTTCATAACACCTAAACAAACAAGATGCATAATCCAACGGAATTTGAGATACCATACCAATACCTAATTCCTCTGAAATAAAAGTACCTAAATGATCTTCTTGATTTAACTTATTTATAATTCGTCTGTTCTTAGAACACTTTTTAGCTGAGGAAAAGCCATACGATTTCCGATGTAATCTCCTTCTTGAATACATCCATGATAACCAGTATGCCCTTCTGTATAGCTAATGAATGACTTGGCAGGTGCATCACAAACTACAGCATTAATTTCTATATCAATTTGTTTACCCTGACATATTAATCCTGCCTCCCTAAGCTCTAGAAATTCGTCAACAAAAAATTTTAAAAATGCATTTGCAGAATCAGGCTTGTGACATCCATGATATACTCCAATGACAAACGGCTTATACAAATTATGCAAATTTTCAGATAAATTTGGAGAAAACCATCCTAAAATGGGCCAGAATTGACTACCGGAGCTTTTACTTAAAGACAACTCATCATTATTTATATTAATTTTTACTTTCTGAGGTATTTTATCAATCGGGAGTGTCTCAAAATTTTTCATTATTCCCTTACGTTGAGTACTTAGTAAAGTTCTAGCATCTGATGGGATTTCTAGGCCATAATCGATTAATACTTCGAGTAATTTAGAAATAGGACTAACAGTACCTACATGGCACTCGATAGCCTATTTTTTTAGATCTTGCCTGAGTTCTGATATCTTGCTCGAAGTGGAAGTTATGATATGCATTCATGGACAAGCACAGCATTCTGATTTTGTATCAGACCCATAACTATCATCATTTGCATCAAATACGAATTCCTCATCCAAATTATTAACTTTTGAATTTTGGCCTTCGTCTGAAACTGCAGGTGAGGCTTTTTCAGTGGGTACTGAATTATTGATATTCGCAGCCTCGGGTACATTAGGTAATTTATCTGCCAATCCTGATCTTCTTGCCAATGAAAATAAGCATGCATTCTCTAAACTTCTCACAATTTTATATCGTATATTACGTTTTTGTCTCTGGGACAAATGTTTAATTGGTTTATGCATACCTTGAATAAAACAATATTGCCACAGAAGCCACTAGTACTAATTTAATTCTGCCGAAATTCGCAAATTAGAGAGAATAAGACGTCGCTAAACCAACAACTAGAATAGAAGCACAAAGCACAAGAGAATTAATATACAGGGTCTTTCACGGGGAACCTCACCCATATTTATACGGGAAACTACTGAACGTATTTTCATGAAATTCAGCACTTATAAGTATTTCACGATGCTGATGAAATCTAAAATATTTTCAAGGCATGAGCACCTCCGGTTTTTCCGGAAATGACGTCAACTTCCGTTTTTCAAATTAGAACACCATTTTTTTATTGCAGAAATAGATTCCTTAGAAAATTTCAAGTTATTTTGATGTAACATTTTTCAGTTTTGGTTGGAAAATTCTCTCTGAGCGGGAAAATTCGAAAAAAAATCGAAAATAGAGCTCCGCTGAAACAAGAATAACTTCGAGGTTTTTGGATGGAAAATTTTCATTTTTGGGATTTTTCAAGATGTAAGATTGATGTATCCACTTTAAAAATCGAAATCGCGATTCATGATACAGGGGGTGAAAAAATCGCTTTCAAAGATAAGGATGACAGAATCGTGAAAAATCAATTTTTTCAAATTAGAACCCCATTTTTTATGGCAGATATTGAATCTACGTTAAAAAATAATGTGAGTGTATGCATCACACCCTTGCCCTAAAGTGGATATTAACTCAGAAAATATCCATTTCAAAAATCATCAAAAATCTTATTTTACGGGGGAGGTGTTGTCATCCCCTAAACAAAGGCTTCATTGTTTCAATATCAATGTTTAGCTCAGCATTTCTCGAAATCATATATAAGAAGCAGCCTAACGCCATCAGTTCAGTTCATTTTCTTTCTTCGAGCAGTCCGTTTCTTTTCTCCGATAATTTCATCTCGCTTCTCCGAAAAGCTCGCTCAATATTTTTATTCTGTGCTCTATTTCCGAATAAATCAATCTTAAATCATTCAAGTGTTTCTATAAATGAAATAAGTGCGAATCAGTGTATTTAAGTACCAATAAGTACTTCAAGTCAAAATAAGTGCTATAAAGTGCTACAAAGGTGTTACGGAGCTTTGTCTTCATAAAGAATAAAGCTGCCCTGGTGACAGCGGAATTGCCAAATTCCACTATTGTTTTGTAATCTAAAAGGAATACAACAATGTACTTTTGAATATTTCCAGCTTCATCCACAGAGAGGACGATGACCGGCTGACCTGACGCTGTTATTAATATTAGTTGATCGGCGATCCCAATTTGATGATAAAGTCATCTCTGTTTCTATCATAGTTCGGAGTGACGCCAACTTTTTGCGGGAAACCGGGAAGGATTACACCTCAAAATGATTTAGAATTGAGAATATCAAAATGTATAAAATATGTGAGTCAAGATTGAATGAATTTCATTAGCAGTATTACTGACTTGAAATTAACAGAATTATTATATTGATTAATTAAAATATTAATTATTGAATAGTCGAAAGTTGGTTAATTATGATTATCCAATTAAAAGGGTATTATTTGCTTCAGGGTCTACATTCCTGAAAAAAAGGGAGTCAGAAACGATTTATTTTTTCCGATTGATGAAGAGGATGTATGAGTCATAAAGATAAAAATAATAAAAAAAAAATTTTATAAGTATTAAATGCACGAAAAGGATATTCCTCATCATTTTTGGTTATTTTTCAACATTTGCACCATCAAAACTGATAAATATTTTTGTGTTTTTTCATTTCAGTATTGAAGTCTTTCATGTAGTTAATGCAATGTCTATCTCTTTTTTCTTTTAGAATTTACCGTTTTTTTGTAAATGATATTACAAGAATGTGTTGTTTTCGCGAAATTTATTTCCTTGAATTTTTCTATTCGAAATGATAAATATTCATTTTTCTCAAAGACAAGTCATTAAGGTTTGTTTTAGCCGTCGATTAGTGAAAATCAATTATTAATAACAATTATGGATTTTGACATGGAATTGAATTTCTTTTAAATGACACGCCCCGCAGGTATCTCCTCCCAGATGACTGATAAAGGAAAAAGAGAGTATTATACCAAATTATACAGGCAGTATGATATCTAGTTCAGGGTAGTATTTCTAGTTATATTCCCTGTGCCCCAACATTTGTTCTATTAAGCTGAATAATGCAATGCACTGCCATCTGGCGGTATATGCTTCTTACATTGAAGGCGAAAGACTCTTAATATGAGTTAGGACATAGAATATTGACTTATAATAATTGAAAATGTTAAGATATAAGATAAATCATAAGATAGAAATAAATTAAGATCACTAGAGAGATACAGGTGTAAATATTATTCGATTTAAAGAGATTCTTGAGCATTCAGGAATTTGAGAGTAAAAGAATGAATTTATATTATTATATAGAACTATGCAGCTGAATGATTTGAATTACTTTACAAGTTACAATAAGCGTTTAAGTTTCACAAATTACTAAAATTGAAAAGATTAATTAGGATTGATTCTGACGGAGTTTCTTCGTGTTCTCCTTTGGTTTTGCGACCCTGTGCTGGATGAATCTTCTTGGTTCGACTGTGGACTGAGAGAATTGCTTGGACCATGTAGGCTGTGAAGTTCGGCATCGTATAATACTTGGACTGGCTGCTGGATTGGTCTCCTATGGCATTGGTTGAATATTTGTAAGCATGGACTTGCTTCAATTGCTCTGGGTTCCTTGGTACAGCAGAAGAGTCTTCTAAGTAGTTTATTGAAACCACACCATCTGAAGAGGTTGTACAGGATGGTCAGTAGAGTGGTACCACACCCAACGGACAGTGCTGTCGTGACCCATGAAGAATGCTGGATGATGAATGGCTTGTTCAGTTGTTGGAGCTATTCATCGAATTCACTCAACTTGTGCTGGGCATACTTCAATTCATGGAGGTTGATGTGCGTGAACTTGATTGGTTCCATATGGATGGCATGAAGTGAGAGGTTCTTTCGTAGCTTGATGCAATACTCATCTTCAACGGTACTTGAAGTAGGAATTTCATAACTCGGATTAGAATACATTAATACTGAACCAGTTTCTAGACTGATTAGATCAGTGAAAGCTCTGCAGTTTGAATTAAGTTTAAGGATACCCATCTGTTTTAAGATTTCTTGATTCAGAGATTCTTCACCTCATATTATGGAAATTGGAGTAGGACTGGATAATGAGAAGAGCCATTGGTTCTCATCGAGTTCGTGCCATATTTCAGCTTCAGAAATGAGACTTCTTGCAGGATTTAGGAATCTGGTCGGTCATCTTGGTTAGCAGTTGTACTTCACATAAGTTGTCAGCTCTCCTCATCGTTGGCATACTTTTACAAATCCATTCTTGAGGATGATACTCCAAACAGTTTGACAATTCATCCAACATCCAATAACTTGTTCTCATAGGTGAAATCGATAGGTAGGGTTTTGAAGGTTCGATGTATGAAAACAATGTATTGTTTTCGAAATGAGGATTAGGTAATGATAACAAGTGATAAAGATCGAAACTTTGGAAAGAAGTAAGGGGTATTTCAAAGGCAATAATCAGAATATTATACTTTATGAATGAAGTCAATTTCATAATTTTATAATTATAATAAGTTGACTCGATACTTGGAGAAATAGGTAAGGTGAATTTAGAGAATATTTTCAATAATTCTTGATGAAGAGATGCTGGAGGTAAGATTCTATAATTCACAATGCCATGTTGTATTAATGAGATGTCGTTTACATAATTTTCCAAACTATTTAAAATTTCATCAGTCATTTCGATTAATAATATGAGATGATTTGAGATCTGTGATTC
Source organism: Adalia bipunctata (assembly GCA_910592335.1). NCBI lineage: Eukaryota > Metazoa > Arthropoda > Insecta > Coleoptera > Coccinellidae > Adalia > Adalia bipunctata. The sequence continues at coordinate 4,752,507 of OU342954.1, read as the reverse complement.
CACCTGATATACATGAATCATAATACTATCAAGATTTTCTGAGTACCGATTCAATATTTCAATTATTTCAAGTTTTTATTTAAGACTTCGATATTTTCATTCATTTTATGAAAAGAATTGTTGAAGTTAGAAATTGTAGAAGAGAGAATAGTAACTTGCTGCTGCATAAGAACTTCAGTTTGTTTTTGATTATTTATTAATTCATTAATAGAATCTGAGTAGAATTCATCATCATTAGCGTCGGGTGTATCGATCAACCATTTAACAGCTGTTCCAACTCCATTAATAAGACCTCTTTTAGTTCGTTTTGAACTTATTTGGTGAGAAATAATTCTGTATAACTCATTTATAGTTCTGATTTTTGTTTCGACGTAATTTAATTGATTAATACAATTATTAGACATCGATCATTGCGCCGTTACATATGTTGACAGATACAGTATAAAAGTTTAATATATGCTCGATATGAAACTTCATACGAGTTAAATTGTGATATGATAATATGACATTTTCCTTCATATGTTCATTCACTGCAAAAGAACAATTAATTCCATTCGTCATCTACTGTCAGTGATTAGTTAGGATAGGTGACTCACACCGGGGGAATAACGCGCAGCTGCAGCAGGGTAATTCTTCAATAATATTTTTTGTACCTATTCATGGAAATTTGTTTAATTTACATTGTGGTTGGTTATGACCTAAATAATAAAATATTTTTTCGAGTTTCTCAGCTGTTCAATATATGCTTATAATTACCCAATCGCATGTGCGGTATTACCCAGTACGTGGGGGAATACCGCGAAAAGACAGTTTTAAAATTTTTTTTTCTCAATTGATATAGGTAGTTGAACCTTTTCCTTGTTATGAAAAAGTTCCAAATGGGTTCATGATTCAACAGTTAAATTATGAAAGTTTGTGTGTACATAGGAAGGTTTTTGTGAGCATTTTCCTTCACGTTTTTCAACGGCCGGGGATTTGAAAAAACGGAGATGGATTTGTCGAATTTTAACGTAGTATGAATTCTTTCGATTTATTTCTGGAACAATCTGACGTCAATTCAAACTAATCAGGGGTCGAGATTGTTCCCTTCTTTCAAGACTTTCGAGTTTTCAGCGCGTCATGACCCCACTATTTCCGAAGGTTTTATAAGGGCGAAACGACCTGCAGAAGCTCTCTTTTGCTCTTTTACGCTCGTTTGGACGTTGTTTGAATTATTTTTCGCTTCTCCCCATTCTGAATACCAACATAGTTTGCCACTTCGATTTAACCATTATAGAGATTTAACATTGATTTATCCGAGTTAATTTTCCGAAAATGAAATCAGTGCGAGTGAAATTCGAGAAAGCACTCCTAATTAGTTTGTGCAGTGCATACTTCAGTAAACCGGTAAGGCCCCGTTCATATTTCTTACATGGCATCATCCGTTGAATATCATCCTAACAATTGAATCATTGTGTGTTCCACGACTTTCAAACCATTTTTTTTATTATTTCTTATCTGATTTTTGATTTTATTTCCTTGGTGATACCTTAATCTCTGTAATTATCAGCAACCTTTTCGAGAATTGAGATCGGCGAGATCACAACGGGGTTACGACCGGCGTTTCACTCCTTCTCAATTCGCTAAAGGTTGACTGATATACAAGAGACTTCGCCAAGTCGAGTGAATCCCTTTCGCCGGGGTTACTCGCCTGACCGTTGTTGATCCACCGCCGTAACCTACCTGTATTTTATCCACATTATTTCTTCGACTTCATACTATATCATATTTCTTTGTGTTTCCTTAACCTCTGTGTTTATCAGCGACCTTTTCGAGAATTGAGATCGGCGAGATCACAACGGGGTTGCGACCGCGCTTCACCCCTTCTCAGTTCGCTCAAGGTTGACGAAAACATGAGAGACTTCGTCAAGTCAAGGGGTTCCATTTTTCTGGAACTACTTGTCGAGGCGTTGTTGGTTCACAACCATACCCGATTGATATTTTGCATCCTTTTCATTTCAAGATTATATCTTGCGTTATAATTCCTTTGTGTTTCCTCAATCTCTGTATTTATCAGCGACTTTTTTGAGAATTGAGATCGGCGTGATCACAACGGGGTTACGGCTGCGCATCACCCTTTCTCAGTTCACTGAAGGTCGACGGATATACAAGAGACTTCGTCAAGTCGAGGGGTTCCATTTCTCTGGAACTACTTGTCGAGGCGTTGTTGGTTCACAACCGTACCGATTAGTATTTTACATCCCTTTTATTCCAAGATTATGTCTTGTATCATTATTTCTTTGTGCTTCCTTCCTTAATCTCTGGATTTATCAGCGACCTTCTTGAGGATTGAGCTCGGCGAGATCACAACGGGGTTACGATCGCGCTTCACCCTTGCTCAATCCACTGAAGGTTGACGGAAATCCAGGAGACTTCGTCAGGCCGAGAGGTTTCATTTTCCGAGACCACTCGTCTGGACGTTGTTGGTTCACTGCCGTACCTGACTTGTTTTCGACCCCATTTTACTTTCAAGATTTCATCTTGTGTTCCGATTCTTTTGTGGGGCCTTAATCTCTGTGTTTATCAGATTATATCGAAATCACTACAAACAGCGAATCACAGGAAAAACTGAAGTTTTCCGGAATTCACGAAAGGAAGCAGAATTAACAATTATCGGAAGCAGAATTATTCACGATCAAGTCAATCAGTGAACTGAATCAATTATACGGAAACGAAACAAATATACGACATATGTGCTCCACAGCTGACGAATTGTTCTTATACATAAAGGATGATCCATATTGGAATTCCCTAGTAGGGAGAAATAAGTTTCAATAATTCGAATTTCGAAAATTCAGAATAATTAATTCGAACCGTTCACTTGGCGTGAACAGCTCCTTGATTTTTTGTTCGAAAATGCTCATCTTAGTTGGTAGATTGTTAAAAAAAATTTCTGTCGACCATAGAATAAAGCTCATTTTAACGCACTCGAAATCATCCATTAATGACCTATTTTAATGCATGATTTCTTATTAATGCATGATTATCATGGCAACCGAACATAAAATATTCAGTCAGAGCACTATACAGCTTGGTTGGCAATCAACTTCTGTCACAGAAGGTGTTCAAAATCGAGGTGTAGTGACTTTGGCTAATTACTGTTGTGGACTGTTACCAGATAATTGAGTTAGAGATGGAAGTGTAAAATATTTATTATACATTATTTACAACATCATGAATAATATACTCGCATGAAGTTAACAATACAAGAGTTCATTATAAATATTAACAACATCTAAACAGAGATATAGTATTCACTAAAATAAGAATTCGTTCATGAGATGATACAATTTCATTTATGAATGAAGTATGAATGAAGTATGAATGAAGCGTTTGCAAAGAGTTTATAATCTAAACGAAAATGATTCAAAATTAAATATTATCTGAATATTCAAGAGTGTGAAATAATTCAGATTGTTCATTAGAAAAGAGATGAATCATGAAATGGACTAAGTTTATCATTGAACACAACGTTTACAGTGATTAAGCATTTAATAGAATTATTAAACGACGATTGATTCGATTTAACCAGAAAAACAGAAGGTTTGTATGAGAAACTATAATGAGGAATCTAGAGTTGTAATAAAGTATAGAATTCAAAGTGTGATTGTAATGTATGAATGTGTTCATGAAGTGAACATATCTATCAACCAAGTTAACATTTACAGTGATAGGGTGCTTAGGAAAATAAGCACGAGCAATTCTATTCTATCAGAAAAATAGGAAACTTGATTGATAAATCTAGAAATGTACCAAGTAAATTTGTATAAAAGAGATTTGAGTTTAACGATGAATGAAAATGCAATACTTGTTCTCGAGCGAGGGAATGAAAATACATGAACGAGTGAGTGAATATATAAGAATGAATGAATGAATATATATGATTACAAGTAATAATTGAAATCTTATACCAAACGTAGAGATGGCATATCAGGTTGAACCCATGAAGCGAGACAGCTGGCCAGACGTGGAAGGGAAGTGTGAACTGGAAATTCTCCAACGAGAAATCTGAAAATCCTATCGCCTGGTGCAGCTGGCCCACTCCAGGGTCCTTTTCCCTGGAGTTAAGAGGGCGTAGTTTATCTGAAACTCGAGAACAGTATTAGCACATGGTCTTATTGAGGTTAACATTATAAATTGAGTTGAAAATTCATATTAATTACAGAAAATATGGAGTGAATTAGAAATGGAACAAATTAACAATCGAATGATCAACTCAATTGTACAGAGATAAGCTAGAGTTAGTTTAATCTTGATAACACAACGTGGGCCATTCTGCACAGATTATAGAATTCATTATATTAATAAAATATATAAAAATATATATCGTACACTATGCAGAGAAATGAGTTGAATTGATATGGGCAATTTATGAATTGAAAAATGATAGGATGTCAATTGAATTTAAAGGTTCAATTGACCACGAGATGACATGAATTCATCTATGATTAAAAAATACTAAGAATTGGTCAATGAGGCATTTAAATATTAATTATTACATACCTTTAGAATTGAAATGGGCACTGGTGGGTTATCAAGATCAAACGAGGTGAACAAAATTAAAACACTTTTGTGGCGAGTTTAACTTATAAAGCAAGAGTAAATACAACTTGTTCTTAACACAAGCAGGAAGTAATTGATTCTGATTGATTGTCTGACAAAAATGCAACAGGTGAATTATAGCGAATTTTGACAATTAAGAGGTTAAGATGTTTATGTAACCTTGGTTGCATACCTTAATTATGTACTGGAGAGATGCAGCTGGGGCCATCTCGAAACGGAGAGGCGAACTGGACTAAACGATGAATTTTCAACAGAAGGTTATATTGACAACTCCATTCAAAATAAAATAGAGTGCAGAAGAAATTTCAGGTGATACAAGTTGCAAAGTAGATAGTAGATAATAGTTCAACCTCCACTTCCTCCACACGTTTCTTATCGGATATCATAGGTAATGATATGAATGCAAACTATTCAGAATGTCACAACATGTCCAATATTCCCTCTATGAATTTTTCGAATTGTTCCATAGGGAGCATAAATCTTTATATATCGAAATGAACATAGAAATTTACATTATGTCAAATTTGTCTATTATGCAAAATAAAAATTCATTTCTATCGATAATTCATATTCAATTCGTGATGAGATCGACGGAAAAATCTTGTAATCAACTCGTTTATTAATTCAGCGATTAATGGTCTCAAACATTAACGCGCTCGCTCCGCTCACGCGTTAAAATATTTCGACCATTAATCGCTGTCATTAATAAACTAGTTGATTAAATAACTATAATAGCTGAGTAGTGGGCGCTTTTCTCTGTTGTCGCTAACCGATGATTAGGGTATAATGTATGTATTGCTTCTTGAGGGGTATCTATGTGGGGTCCTATTTTCCTGGAAAGCTTCCGGATTTTTTAATATGAACATTAAGCATTCGTAGATATAGAGAGCGTAAACTGTCATCAGCTTTGAAGTTCTGAACACAGTTCTGCATGATTGATTGTACTTCATGTTGTTCTAATCTCGGACCATTCTCTTCTGGATGATGAAAATCTTCTTGATGCAACTGTTGCCACCTCAAATGATTTTTCCATACCTAGCCACTGACTCAAAAGTTGCCAGGTATAGCGCCCTGGCTGCACTTCCGTCTAGATATCTAGATGTTACCCTGAGTCCGTAGGATATTCTAGTGAGTTTTATTGCCAGATTGTCGACATGACAGGACCATTCCATGAACCCATCCATGCGGACTCTCAAGAACTTTACACTTTGTTATAACGGTATTGACGACTCATCGATGTCTATTTTTGAAGGTGGTGTTACATTGAGGTCTGTTCTGATGAGAATTATGCCTGTTTTTGCTTAATTTAATACTAATTGGTTTTTGGAAAACCAGTTTTTAGTCTTATGGAATAAATCTTCACTGCTTGTCATCATTTCCGGGTACGTTTCACCTCCAGCCAGGAGATTGGTATCATCTATGAAGATGGTTCTGTGTTGGTGGATGCTTATTGGGAAGTTGTCTAGGTCGTTAAGGTAAATAATGAAAAGCAACGTTCCGGGGATGCTACCCTGCGGTATGCCGACGTTAGTGATGATCGTCCCCGATCTGTGGAGTTTACGATTTTGAGATATCTCAACTGACTGCCTCGGTGGTCCAGTTGGCTGAGGTGTCGGCTGGGGTGCTGAAGGTACCGGGTTCGAATCCTGGGTAAGTCATGGAAGTTGTGCATGTCCGGTGGTGGTGATTATATGTAAATTGAGAGTGATAAGCTGGGTACATAACTAAAATAGTTGAGCCCATTAAAGAGAAGGAAAAAAAAAAAAAAAGTGATATCTCAACTGTCTGCGGTTTTCATGACTGTATACCGGTATACGTGCTTTTTTAAATGTTTGAGGGCGTCATATATTTTGTTGCATTCATTAAAATTACAAATATAGAAGTCAGCGAATTTATGACATATCTTGTTGTGAAGTATGAATGAATCGACACTGACAAAAGTAATATGGCAGCATTTGCATTTTTGAAATAAAAAATTATTCTTCAGGTACAAAATATGACAATTATGAATTTCACTTAGTCTTCGTTTTGTTGACCAGATCTAAAATATTCGGAATAGCTGTATCCCATTTGGATTTTATATCATATAAAGCTCGTTGGATAAAAAACCAAATATGCTCACTTTCAGTCTGATATTTCAAGTGAAAACTATGATAACACTTGAAACAAAGGTCAATAGATTTTAAAACACTTCCTACCTTATACAGTTGGTCATTTACATATAAATATACATTGTGAACAGTTGTACCATTACAATGGACTACGATGAAGGGTTGCAAAGCTATATTGAATCCTTTTAGTTTTTCTTTTCTTAGTTCCAGAGGATGTTCAATATCTCCTGGCAGCCGTAATAAAATTTTTTTAAAAATTATTAAAGAAACTAGGTTTCAAAATCTAATTGAAAAGTATATTGATTGAATTCCATAACTTACATCAACTCTCGAAATGATACCATTTCTGGAATCACTGGTCGTAGGTTGCCACTGCTTTCGACTCCTGACATAAACATGCCTGGATCTATTTGGCAAAAGCGTTGGGAGCAAACTGAACATTCAAAATATACGGTAGTCTGAAAGGAAATTTTAGTATTTCAGTGTTCCTTCAAAACTTCAAATTAGAAATTCAGGATAGCCAATTTTATTTCAAGAGTATTTCTTACCATTTTTCAAACAACTAGACTGTAGTAGATCTAAAAGAACCTTGTCAGTATGAGATGTTACATATTGTCTTCTAAGTGTTATTAGTTTCGTTATGGTCGGTTCCCAAGTGAGAAATAAGCTTTTTTTTGGTCGCAAATATTTTATCGAAGTCTCTTTCGATCTGAATAAAATGAAAATTATTTAAAAAATTTTGGGATTTTCCATTTTCAAAAGTTCAATATGTCATCATTCTTTAATTCCTAAAACCAGAAATGGTATAACAAAAAGCATGGCTCACAAGAGATAAGCAAATGGACTTCTTCAATATTGAATACGCTTTGTGAAATTCTATTAAATCTCCCCCTTCCTTCAGTAATTTTTGACGTCGTGAAGCAAATGATGAATCCCAATGCTTAAAGACCTCCTCAAGTGGCTCTCTGTTATGGTACAACCACTGAATATGTTTCTCTAACGATTGGTCTTGAACATGCTCTGAAAATCAGATTCACCAAATGAAGTGCCGCACCAAAGCGCCATAATTGATTGGTTCTAAAATACCTACCTTCTTCTGCTTCCTTAATAGTATATGAAAGTACACCAGTATTTGTACGAGAGGGTAGCAAAGCAATCTTGCTTCCCTTAGGAATGTTAATCTATTGCGAAATTTATCGACTAATTTTCTCTTTGCCAATCCTGGTTTATTTATCAGGGAATCTTTTTTTTACAGGAGCCGAATAATAAACTTCTGTTACTTCACTCGGAAATACTTCCACTATCTTCTGACTCAATATATTGTAATCGTTATTGGCGAGGTGACTGAAAAATGAAATATTATTTATTATATCAGAAAATTGCATTCTAGTAGTTCGAACAGGTGTTCTCTACTCCGAAGATGAAAAACATTGACCTTCATATAAATAAGCTGGAATTGAAAAATGTAATCCTATTTGTGTGAGACTAGCCAAAAATCAATGTTTTCAGAATTTCAAAACATTATATATATATATATATATTCTCACTAATTTTTTAAGGGCGATTCGACTACAGGTAGGGCATCTCCAATAATCAGTCAAACTGTACTAAAGGCTCTATATTTCGTCTAACATTTCAGACATCATCAGGAGCTAACTATAATATAAAATAAGTTACAACCAAAAACAAAGGACATGAGGTCATTTATTACTTACGATACTATGACTTAAAAACTGGAAGGGAAACATCTAAATAGACCTCCAAAATCATGTACATCAAAACAGTATTCTCTTGTTCAACATTACGTTACAAACACTCTAAAATCTACATTGAAACGAAAAGCGTGATTTACTTGCCGCCATTTACAATAACGTTCTTTTTTAGAGCGTGCGCAGTAGTCTTGTGCGCCGTCGAATTGTCATTGTTTGACAGTTACACAGAATGAAAATTTTTCTTCTTCTTCTTCAGAAGGACATATAGATTTAAACTTCAACCAGCTAAAGGTAATAGAAAGAGATGCAAAGTAAACAACTACAAAGGCCAACAAAACCACCGCTGTCAGGTGCGGAGCACCGATGAGGAAAGAGATGTTACAAAATATTACATTTGATATTATCTTTCAAAGGGGAGTCATTTTGAAAAAATTCATTTGGTAGAAAATCTAGAGAATCTGATGTGAGATTTTTTCTTATATAAAGACAAAAAAGGCAACGTACCCTCATTAGGGGGAGAAAAAGGGCTTATGGAAGGTCACCCCTCATAATATTTAACATACTAAGCGAGACATCTTCGTAGATGAAAGCAAACAATAAAGGGGAGGAGACAGGTGCCAGACAACAACGACTTATTTTCTCAGTTATTTATCGCAAGTTAAGAGGAAACTATATATTGTGCTGAGGTTGTTAGTATCAGCCTTGGTGTTCATTGTGTTATTTTTATTAATGTGACACATTTCTAGGAAAAGTCTTTTGTGATGGTTCTCCTCATGTTCCAGGATACGAGGGTTTTCAAAATCTACGGCGTGACCTGTGTTTCTTGTGTGTTGTCCTAAAGCACATCTGTCAGGTCTAAGCCTGGAGTCGCTTTTGTGTAGCGCCAGCCTCCTTCCTAAGGCCTGAGAAGTCTGACCTATATATACTAAGGGGCAGTGTCTACAATGAAGTTGGTATACTACATTTTTCATATTTTCAGATTTTAATTTATCTTTGGCACTCTTATATAGAGACCTGGCAGCAACGAGATTGTATTTACCTATTTTAACATTAGTGAATCTTTTGAAGAGTTTTGTTAGCTCACAAGTTAATTCTTTGATATAAGGCAATTTGGCGAAAATGACACGGTTTTCTTCGTGGTTGGGCGTGTGTGGGATTTCTATGAGTCCAGCACTATCAAATTGTTCAGAGGGGCGTGGGGCATCCTGTTCTGGATCTTGTAGGGTTGCAACAACCTCGGTTCTTTCTGGAGGCATGGGAGAGCTGTATATAATCTTCTTAAGGAAAACACTGCTGTAGCCATTGTCTTTCATGAGACGATAAAGCCTGTTCAAGGCAGAATTTTTTAAGGAAGGATGTGTGATATCTATTATCCTCTGTTTTAATCCAAGGATGACGTTGGTTTTCATGCGTATGTCATGATACGAGGCATTATTGATGTACCTGCCTGAACTGCTAGGTTTTCTGTACCAATCTAATTTGATTTGATTGTTGTTATCCCTGTGTACTCTTGTGTCGAGGAAGGGTACACTATTGTTAGTCTCCCTTTCAATGGTGAACTTGATGTGCTCGTCGAAACTGTTGAAGGCTCCCAAGGTTTCATCTTCCCTGTCTGACGGTATGGAAAGTATTAGGTCATCCACATATTGATATAGGAGGGCTGGAACGAACGTAAGTTTGTTGAGGGCTGTTTTGATGAGTGTGGTCATCACTATGTTGGCAAGAATGGGACTTAAGGAACTCCCCATGGGACAGCCGAACTTTTGTTTGTAGTAATTTCCATTGTATAGGAAATAATTTGAGTGAAACAGGAACTCGATAATGTGGATGAAATCCTCCTCAGGAATCTCTGTGTTAGGTTCGATCAGGTGCCAATATTCTTCAATGACGTAAATAGTAGTTTCCAAGGAGATGTTTGTAAAGAGGGACACCACGTCCAAGGAGACAATTTCATGGCCAGCAGGTAATAACTGTCCATTAACTTTGGTGGCAAATTCCTTCGAGTTGATGATTGAATATTCATTATACTGACTGAAGGATGTTTTTAGGATATCCGCCATATATTTGCTGATATTAGAGGTTGGAGATAGGATGGTGCTCACTATAGGTCTCATGGGCACTCCTTCTTTATGGATTTTTGGAAGTCCATATAATCTTGGGGGGTTGCAACCATAACACATCAACTTCTTTGCTGTTGCATTGTCGACATAATTTCTATCTTTCAGGAGTTTGATCCTGCAGTTGTTCTCCTTTTCTATCCTGGAAGTGGGGTCCTTGTTCAATCTTTCGTAGATATCAGTGTCCTCGACGAGCAGGTCACATTTTTGAAAGTACTGAACCCTGTCCATCACCACACTAACATTACCCTTGTCTGAATTCATGATTAGTAGATCATCATTAGATTTGAGAAATTGTTTGGTCTTCTCAAAAAGTTGATTAACAAACTTTGTTTGTGCCGTATTTTTAAAAAAGAAATTTGTAATTATATTGGTAGCCTGAGCTCTTACGTTATCTCTGACATCAGAACTGATCTTGTTAATAATGTGCTCCGAATCAGCTAACAATTTGAAAAAGGATACCTGGCTATTCTTAGGAGGCAAAGTGAATTTTGGGCCCAATGCTAACATTGTATTTACTTCTTTAGGAATCTGATGATTTGATAGATTTACCACCCACGATTCCTTGCAACTAAATCTTTCCAAATATTTAATTCTAAGTTTTTTTATTTTCTCTAAATTTCCAGATTTTACTCTACCAAACTGTCTGTTATAAGTGTTTGTCTGATGGACGCTGAAATTATTGTAAACATCTACAGGCAAAATGTTTCTGACCTCAGACTTTGACACGTCAAGGTCTCTCTCAAGTTGTCTTATCCTAATCTCATTTGTCTTAATTTCTAAAAGGAGAATATTAGATCTTAACCTGTTGTTAATTTTCTCGATATCCTTGGCTGCTGCTGCGTTACTGTCTAGTAGATTGTACACACACTTTGCTCCCTCGGTGATGTGCCTTGGGATGAGTCCGTTGTTCTTGCAATTGAGGAGGAAAATTCTTCTGTTTCTAAAACTTGCCAGCTTGGTGTTGCATTTGGCCCACTGTTTAAGAAGTCTCAGGGCATCAGTGCCATGGTTGGTTGCAACTTCTTGATAAAAACCCATTATCTATAAAAATTGAAAGGAACGGAGTACTAGTCGTTAAGAACAATATTCTCACTAATTTTTTAAGGGCGATTCGACTACAGGTAGGGCATCTCCAATAATCAGTCAAACTGTACTAAAGGCTCTATATTTCGTCTAACATTTCAGACATCATCAGGAGCTAACTATAATATAAAATAAGTTACAACCAAAAACAAAGGACATGAGGTCATTTATTACTTACGATACTATGACTTAAAAACTGGAAGGGAAACATCTAAATAGACCTCCAAAATCATGTACATCAAAACAGTATTCTCTTGTTCAACATTACGTTACAAACACTCTAAAATCTACATTGAAACGAAAAGCGTGATTTACTTGCCGCCATTTACAATAACGTTCTTTTTTAGAGCGTGCGCAGTAGTCTTGTGCGCCGTCGAATTGTCATTGTTTGACAGTTACACAGAATGAAAATTTTTCTTCTTCTTCTTCAGAAGGACATATAGATTTAAACTTCAACCAGCTAAAGGTAATAGAAAGAGATGCAAAGTAAACAACTACAAAGGCCAACAAAACCACCGCTGTCAGGTGCGGAGCACCGATGAGGAAAGAGATGTTACAAAATATTACATTTGATATTATCTTTCAAAGGGGAGTCATTTTGAAAAAATTCATTTGGTAGAAAATCTAGAGAATCTGATGTGAGATTTTTTCTTATATAAAGACAAAAAAGGCAACGTACCCTCATTAGGGGGAGAAAAAGGGCTTATGGAAGGTCACCCCTCATAATATTTAACATACTAAGCGAGACATCTTCGTAGATGAAAGCAAACAATAAAGGGGAGGAGACAGGTGCCAGACAACAACGACTTATTTTCTCAGTTATTTATCGCAAGTTAAGAGGAAACTATATATTGTGCTGAGGTTGTTAGTATCAGCCTTGGTGTTCATTGTGTTATTTTTATTAATGTGACACATTTCTAGGAAAAGTCTTTTGTGATGGTTCTCCTCATGTTCCAGGATACGAGGGTTTTCAAAATCTACGGCGTGACCTGTGTTTCTTGTGTGTTGTCCTAAAGCACAAGAAACACAGGTCACGCCGTAGATTTTGAAAACCCTCGTATCCTGGAACATGAGGAGAACCATCACAAAAGACTTTTCCTAGAAATGTGTCACATTAATAAAAATAACACAATGAACACCAAGGCTGATACTAACAACCTCAGCACAATATATAGTTTCCTCTTAACTTGCGATAAATAACTGAGAAAATAAGTCGTTGTTGTCTGGCACCTGTCTCCTCCCCTTTATTGTTTGCTTTCATCTACGAAGATGTCTCGCTTAGTATGTTAAATATTATGAGGGGTGACCTTCCATAAGCCCTTTTTCTCCCCCTAATGAGGGTACGTTGCCTTTTTTGTCTTTATATAAGAAAAAATCTCACATCAGATTCTCTAGATTTTCTACCAAATGAATTTTTTCAAAATGACTCCCCTTTGAAAGATAATATCAAATGTAATATTTTGTAACATCTCTTTCCTCATCGGTGCTCCGCACCTGACAGCGGTGGTTTTGTTGGCCTTTGTAGTTGTTTACTTTGCATCTCTTTCTATTACCTTTAGCTGGTTGAAGTTTAAATCTATATGTCCTTCTGAAGAAGAAGAAGAAAAATTTTCATTCTGTGTAACTGTCAAACAATGACAATTCGACGGCGCACAAGACTACTGCGCACGCTCTAAAAAAGAACGTTATTGTAAATGGCGGCAAGTAAATCACGCTTTTCGTTTCAATGTAGATTTTAGAGTGTTTGTAACGTAATGTTGAACAAGAGAATACTGTTTTGATGTACATGATTTTGGAGGTCTATTTAGATGTTTCCCTTCCAGTTTTTAAGTCATAGTATCGTAAGTAATAAATGACCTCATGTCCTTTGTTTTTGGTTGTAACTTATTTTATATTATAGTTAGCTCCTGATGATGTCTGAAATGTTAGACGAAATATAGAGCCTTTAGTACAGTTTGACTGATTATTGGAGATGCCCTACCTGTAGTCGAATCGCCCTTAAAAAATTAGTGAGAATATTGTTCTTAACGACTAGTACTCCGTTCCTTTCAATATCTATATATATATATATATATATTTGAAAGAGAGCTGTTGGTTACACCATTAACTCGAGATTGGATGGACTGTTTGTTATGAAACATCATTTATGGATTCGTCTACGGCCTGGTTATTATAAAATACATTGAAAAATTCGATGAGAAATTTACTTATGTAGGAAATGGTTTTTCTCCTTTTGAATAAGGCCACTAGGTGTCGCTACGGTTTATGGCTCTTATCTAGACACTGTAGCGTACAGTAATTAGACACTGTATTTGATATTATCGCCACAAGATGGCGATGTATACAATTATTGGGTAATTTGCATAGAACTTATAGTAACATGGAAGGGGTAAAGATCTCAAGTTGGTGGAACAGTGAATTTTTACCGGAATGTGAAGTAAATCGGATTGTGACGATCAGCATCAATCGTGAGTTGTCCATTTTCATCTTTTCTCTATATTTCTGAAATGTTTCTGATTTATGTTTGGATAATAAATATATTTGCGGAAATAACTTAATTCAAAATTGCCCATAATTAGTAATTGACATATTATTTTTGTATTTCTGTTTTGTGTGACAGCTCATATCCATGGAAAATATGACAGTTGACAGATGACGTGTGACAGATGACATTTGACAGATGACATTCGACAGATCACATTTGACAGATGACATTTGACATATGACAGATGACATTTGACAGATGACATATGACATTTGACAGATGACATTTATCAATAGACAAATGACTATTGACAGATGACATTTGACAGAACTTTTATTATGCCTAATTTATCTCCTGCTTGAAAAAATAGCAATGGTAAGTTTGTACAACTTTAACGGGGGTTTCACAAAGCATACCTATCACCGGTGATCAGAGCTTGATCCAGAATCAACTCGATTTGACAATTCAGAAATCTAACCAAGCCGTTGATCTCCTGGTGATTACGATTTGTGAAATCCACAGTAAGTATAGGCACGGCCTTCTCAAGATAAAGATGGCTATGGTATAGGAATCATTCAGGCGAAACAAAGTTCGCCGGGCCAGCTAGTTTGAAATAGATAAAAGATATGTACTCACGTGAAACCTCTGTTGATAGTTACAGTAGTTATAAGTCAACAAGGTAGCCCTGTCTTGCGGCATCTAATACTCCTTCAATATAGTACCAGCTCAGGAGAGCTTTTCCCAAAGCAGATGATTCTAATATTTCTTTCAAGTCGAAGTTTGTGATGAAATTATTCAAATCATTTGATTTTTTTCTTGGAGGTGGTTCAGTTAATAAATCAAAGGATGTGTCGCAGGAGTTGGAATAGTCTATACGGAAACTGATGGCGATGACAATATCAAGTGAAGTTAAGATTTCACTGGAAAAATATTCACAAAAATGTACACAAAATATTTACTTATTCATATATTACTAGCTGGCCCGGCGAAATTCTTTTCGCCTGAATGATACCTACTTACGGTGGATTTCACAAATCGTAATTACCATTGCCATCTAGTGGCGATAATATCAAATAAAGTACCTTCACGACTACGCTACAGTGTCTAGATAAGAGGCATTAACCGTAGCGACACCTAGTGGCCTTATTCAAAAGGAGGAAAGGCATTTTCTACATAAACAAATTCTTCATCGAATTTTTCAGAGTTTTAATGTATTTTATAATAACCAGACCGCAGACGAATCCATAAATGAAGTTTCATAACGAACAGTCCATCCGATCTCCAGTTATAAATAGTATAACCAACAACTTTGTTTTATATATATAGATTTAGATCTGGGTGCATAAACCCTCTGTTCTTTTTTCGAAGATGAACTGTAGTTCATCATTCTCAGCATCAACTACAGTTCAACTTTGAACCAAGATCAACGGATTGTTGCAGCCGGTTCTAAGTGAAAGATTTGGATAAACAAAATGAAAATGATGATTTGAGACTGAAATTTGCAATTTTCTTGAAATTTATGTTGGGAACACTTATTGACTTTGAAATGTAATTTCATTTCATATTCGACAAGAATATGAAAGTCGTTGTCACTATATTCTCTTACATCTTTACAAAACCAGAGAATTCAACCAAAAAAAATTTTCTGCAATACAACACAGCTAAAAAACTTTTCTCTTGAGGCAAACTTTTTGGCGGACACTGTTTATACACATTTAATTGACTTACATCACTGTGTATTCCGATTCCTTTCCTGCATGAACATAATCCTGTACTTTTTGAACCAGTCTTAAACGATCACCAAATCTTGGAACCAGCGACGCCAAGAGATGTTTTCCTTCAACAGAATCCTTCAATAAATCGAGGGTAATTCCTTCTTGTGTAAAAAAAAGATACATAAATGTACAACATATTTCTTTAGAAGTTTTATTGAAATGACATAACAATTCAGTCCATCAGTTTATTCAGTATGCATACTTTACTCTGTAATATTATACACTAGCTGGCCCGGCGAACTTTGTTTCGCCTAAATAATACCTATACCATAGCCATCTTTATCGGCCGTGCCTATACTTACTGTAGATTTCACAACGTAATCACCAGTGATCGAAGATCAACGGCTTGGTTTGATTTCTGAACTGTCAAATCGAGTTGATTCTAGATCAAGCTCCGATCACCAGTGATATGCTTTGTGAAACCCCCGTTAAAATTGTATAAACTTACCATTGCTATTTTTCAAGCAGGAGATAAATTAGGCATAATAAAAGTTCTGTCAAATGTCAACTGGCAACTGTCAAATGTCATCTGTCAAACGTCATCTGTCAATAGTCATCGTCATCTGTCAAATGTCATCTTTCAAATGTCATCTGTCAAACGTCATCTGTCGAATGTCATCTGTAAAACGTCAGCTGTCAAACGTCATCTGTCAAATGTCATCTGTCAAATGTCATCTGTCAAATGTCATCTGTCAACTGTCATCTTTTCCATGGGTATGAGCTGTCACACAAAACAGAAATACAAAAATAATATGTCAATTACTAATTATGGGCAATTTTGAATTCAGTTATTTCCGCAAATATATTTATTACCCAAACATAAATCAAAAACATTTCAGAAATATAGAGAAAAGATGAAAATGGACAATTCACTATTGATTCTGATCGTCACAATCCGATTTACTTTACATTCCGGTAAAAATTCACTGTTTTACCAACTTGATCTGATAATAGCCTTCCATGCTATTATAAGTTCTATGCAAATTACACGTTACACGTTACACGTTACCCTTCGTACGCGGGGCACTTTCATACAGTCAAAATAAAACTTGAACGAAACGACGTACGGCCCTGCTTTTGTATGTGTGCTTGAGTGGAGGTACCAAACTTTACGTCAACGTACTATAGCGCCATTCGCACTGGTGAGAGTGAAGTATCAGGCACGAACGTGTTTTCACGCTCGATAAGTAATTTTTTGATCAATGTTTTTGTCTATTGTTACCGAAGATAAGATAGGTTTTCGTGTAGAGAATCCTATCAGTAACTAGCAAAATATACTTAAGATACGTTTTCAATAATAAATTGTGACGTTTTCCTATCAATATTGAAAGAGGATATATTTTGCTGTTATTTAGTAAGTGGGGTACTTTCGTAGAGAACTAGATGGGGCACATTTGGACGCTTAAGAATGTGCCCCAACTAGGTACGATTTAGTATGTTAGTGTACTTATTGCTAATTTTTGCATTAACTTCTTTCTTGGAGGTTCCGAAGTTCCGCGAGAAAAAACTCACCATTGATAACTTATGATGAACTACAGTACTACAGAGGTTTAATTTAGATCCTTTGAATAATTCATCATTCAATCAAATAATAGTAGCTCCTTTGAAGACAGTTTTGACACTAGACGACTAGAGGCAATTCAACCCTATCCGACTGTTGTGAGAAGTAATAAAACAAATAAAGGACGACGGCCAGGAAAATCACCTATTTATACTGACCGTATGTAGGTGCCCCGTTGGTGGGGCAGGTTCGTACATGCATATTCCAGATTTAGTTTTGAATCATAATTATGGTTGAAACATCAGATGACATCATCTGTAATTTTTTTATATGAATCTCAGATAGTTAGACTATACATTCAAGCTGTCAGGTGATTGAATAATGAAAAAACAAAAAATGAAAAAAATAAAATGTTGAAACTGTACGAAGGGTCCCCACCTTCCCCTAATTGTATATGTTATTCGCAATAGCCGAAATCGGGCACTGTCCGAAATTTTTGCCCACAACGCGTTATGGGTATCCAAATTTACCCACGATGCGAATAGATGTTCTTTTTTCGAGCACTGAGTAAACCAGAATACTCAGAACGCGTTGTGGGTAAATTAGATAATCCACAATGCGAATCCAATTTTAGCGCGCTTTCATTCTGCGTTGTGGACAATTCATTTTACCCACAACGGGTTGTGGGTATCGCACTTCACCCAGAAAGCGATGAACCAGAATTTGTCGTCGAAGTCACTGTGCTGTAGCTTGAGTACTGGCAAGTACGAGAAGCCATTATCATGAGTATCTAACGTGAATAGATTACGCACCTTGTGAATTCTCAAGTTTGATTGAAGGGCCTGTTTTCGAAATTATATCAATATGAAAACCTAATTTGAACAAAAACTAAGTTAACGTATGCTAGAAAAAAAAGACAGGTCGTTGTTATTGTTATTATCGGACGAACGTTATTTGGAGTTAGTAAATGAAATCAAAGTGGCACTACGAAGAAAACAGGATGGGCTTCAATTATCATCCAAAAAATATCGAAGATTGAAAAGATATGATTTATTAACAGTTGGCCAAAAAAAAACTTGTTAACAAGGAACGTTCAGGAAACCAATCTGGCTTTATAAAATGCAATTGTTTGAAAGGATGTCAAACTGAGGCGTGTGCATGTGTGAAATTGAATATAAAATATAATTCAAGATTTCATAAAAGTAGGTACCTACTTGTGACAATGAATAATACCTATTTGTTTCTAGTTCTAATAAGTTGTTGATATATCGTTTTGTTTCACCTTTATGAACTTTCAATATAAGTAAGAAGAGAAATAACGGCATGCAGACAATTGAATATTTTTTGAAAATTATTTCTCTTCTTAATTATATTCAAAGACGTTAAACTTATTCTACTTTCAATATAAGGTTTTTTGTAATCATTGTTTTACTTGAAACGTATTTTGGGTAAAGCGAAATGGACAGATAGCTTTTTCTCTTTTGTGTCCAATTTTTCAATGAGTTATCAGTATTACATCATACATTTCATTTGCTGCACATTAAAAATCTAGGCCAGATTGGTTTGCTAAACGCCCTATGTTAGCAAGTTTATCCTTCTCTCCACCAATTAATACCTGTCAGTACACAACCTACAGCTTACAGCAGGCTGACTTCGATGACAAATTCTGGTTCATCGCTTTCTGGGAAAAGTGCAATGCCCAGAACGCGACGTGGGTAAAATGAATTGTCCACAACGCAGAATGAAAGCGCGCTGAAATTGGATTCGCATTGTGGATTATCTAATTTACCCACAACGCGTTCTGGGTATTCTGGTTTACTCAGTGCTCGAAAAAAGAACATCTATTCGCATCGTGGGTAAATTTGGATACCCATAACGCGTTGTGGGCAAAAATTTCGGACAGTGGCCGATTTCGGCTATTGCGAATAACATATACATCGCCATTCATACTCTAGTCAGTCTAGTCTATACCATTTCTGAATTTCCTACCCTTCAAGAAAATGAAATGCACCGTTGCCAGACTACTTCATGGCTTATAACTTCAGAACGTTCTATTTTATCAAAAATAGCGAGTCCATTTCTCTCGTTCTATTTTATTATTGCATTTCTTCGTTCTACCCGAACTTTCCCGAATGACGCAGAGAGGAGTTCGGGCAAGCATTTTACACTATTTTAAATTCGAAAACACTAGCAATTAAATTAATTATATGCGTCATCTTTGACAACTCACCATAAGTACGTTTCCATAGTAACGTAACCAATTTCAATACGAATTTCGAAGCATCATTTATTTATGAATTAAATAATTCGCGATTTTATCAAAATTAATTGGAATCTGTCGAATTTTAAACGATTTGCGGAAAATAGTATGTTCACCTCGTAGGAAAAGACACATTCCTGGACTCTGTGTTGCCAAGTCTCGGCTTGCGCCTCGACTTGACAATTTTCACAATCGTCCAGGAATGTTACGCTTTTCCTACCCGGTAAACAATGTACTATTCTACAACCGTATTATAAAATGAAAAAAAAACTTCTACACAACTCGAGTATTTGTTTTGACACATTAATTGAGGAGTTTGGGATTCATTGCGGAAAATCATAGACCGTGACATACTAATAAATACACAGATCCATGTATGCCAGTCATAATTTTTGAAGGATGTCAAGCTCTCTTTGAAAATGCAATAATTTTCATACGGAAATCTGCATTAACAGGTTCAGCGCCATGGCGGACACCGGTGTCCGATTTGCTTCTAGCCTCTACGGCCATGGCGGACACCGGTGTCCGCTCTATAATCCTGAATATGTTTGTCTCGCCTGGCCAAGCGGATAAGATATTACGATATTTAACATATCAATGTGTCCGCTATGGCGTTCCTCTAACCCTAACGGGATGTCTAGCCAGGTTGTTTCAGTTGTTTGAGATATATGGATGGTATTTTGTTTCTAGCAACTTCGGATTTTAGACCATATATAAAGAAAAAATGAAACATATTTTATTTCCACACAATTTATACATCATTTACTATGATAAATATTGAAACATTCGAGACAATACCTCGGTTTTCCTTCACATTGCATACAATATGTGGTAACTTTCTTCACCTTATTTTTTTCGATTTTACCCTCAACCTTTTTTTGGTAACACCCTCTACAATATCTGCGATTTTGGCGAGCCTTGCAGTCCATTTTACTAAATTGATGTGTTCTGAGACTCTTGGTTTGATTGACGGGTCCATAATCAGGGTTTTCTTCGTATTTCAGTAAATCTTCGACCACCGATATACGGAAATCGTTTATCGGAATGCGGTTTTGTTCAACAGTTTCATAAATTATGTGGGCATTCACCATTGACGTCCCTGGAAATATTACGTTTCAATAACAAATCACAAGGCAAAAAATGCACTCACCTAATAGTAGTTCCACAGCCAATTTTTTGTACCATCTGATGGATTTTCTCAAGGAAGAACTATAACTCTATAACTGGATGATTCCCCTGAACATAGAAAAATGTAAAGTGCTCCACATGGGTAGAAATAATCCAAAACGAATCTATCATTTAGACCAGGACATTATTCAACCGGTTTCTTCCCACTGTGATCTCGAAGTTACTATGACTGAGGACTTGTCTTGGTCTGAACATGTTGTGGCTGTTACCAACAAGGCCAAAAGAATGCTGTACATGGTCCAGAAGACCTTTGGACGCTGTGATCCTCAGACCAGCAGCTTTCTATATTCCACTTATGTGCGTCCTATTCTCGAATACGCTGGACCAGTGTGGGCACCAGTCCTATCCCGTGATAAGAACCTCCTCGAATCAGTCCAGCGAAGGGCCACAAGGATGCCTTACGGAGTGATAAGACCTAGTTATGAGGAAAGATTGGATTTGATGGGCCTGCCAACCTTCGAAGCTCGACGCTTAAGAGGAGACTTAATTATATCCTATAGGGCTTTACATAATCTGTTTGATGTGGATCTATCGGTTCTCTTCACTCTCAATCCTATCACTCATTTGAGAGGACACAATTTAAAATTGGCGAAGGAGAAGTTCAGGTCTGCCAGTAGAGAACACTTCTTAACCAACAGGATTTTCGGCTCTTGGAACGTACTACCAGCTGACGTGGTTAACGCTCCTTCGGTAAACGCGTTTAAGAATTCTTTGGACAGATGGCTCGCTAGCAACGCCCAGTGACAGTTCTTTGTGCTGTGCTTAACGACTGTGACAGTTCATTTTTTCTTTTTTCTCATATTTTGTGATTTTATTGAGTTTATAGATTTTATCTCAACTCTACTCCATGTTTATAATAATAATAATAATAAAACTCGACATCTGGTCGGAGAGGTCAATGGAGCTCTTGCCAGAATTGTATTGAACAATAGCAGCTGGTTTGTGAACCATAGTTCCTCTTCTTTGAATTTCCGTCATCTGATCTCCATGGCATGCTGACAAAAGTCTGTACCTCAGATCCATAGTATCGTAAGTCACAACTGCTCAATTATTCAGGAGAGCCTAAATATATAATCTAACTTTTTTCACGCTTCCGGGTAAGACAGAGAAGACTTATTATAACTATTTTATTAGTGAAAATATATAAGTCCATAACCATTTTTTTATCTATGAAAGAATTTTACTCCAATTCAGTTAGTTTCATTAATAAATGGACTTACGATGTTATGGTTCTAAACATAAGTAGTTGATATGGACTTACACTCCTGTCATAATGATAAAAATGGTAATAGGGGTTGATGAAATGATAGAATAATGAATAATGGTTCTGATTTATTAATTTTATTGGAAATACAGTAACAGTATTGATAGAACTAAGGCCTAATAATAAAAAATTACTTTATTTTAACTTTCGTGGTACGAATTCAACTACTCAGCAGTACCTATTAATTCACTGTGCTATTAATAGCGTTTATTAATAAACGAATAAACTGAAATGGAATGAAACAGGATATCGTCAATGTGATAAAAACGAGTTTTTATTGCCAAATGAATTTAATACTAGTTTTCATCAGAAATGCGATAACCTGTTTCATTCAATTTGAGTTGAATCATCTTCAGGGAAATCTCCAACACCATCTCCATGCGGAATGCTCTCAAAATATGGTTTGTACTCATCAGGAACCCACTGCATGAGAGTCTGTATGTCTCTAAACTTTTCATTGCTTATTTTCTTTTTGGTTGTCCTCAACAGGGGTAGAATATCAGGCATTGCTAGGCCTATCCGTTTCTTCCTTTTCAAATCAATCATTTTAAAAGATTCTTCACTAAAATTTGTTTTGAAGTACATAACACCTTTATCTTCCCTTCGAAACTGCATCCACACTACTTCAGATATCAAAAATGGTTCTCCATCTGTGTTCCTCTTCCTCGATATAAGAGGACCATTTCTCTGCTTCAAATATAAAAAATTTAAAAAATTTTCCAAACCCATTCTTTTAGTTACAAATGGATTTTTCAATTCACATGTCGAAATAAAATTTATCCAGTCATTGGTTGTATAAATAGTATTGCTCGGAATTTTTTTCTTTGCCCTCTCAATGATACTGTGCTTCCCATCAACCTCCATGTGTGTGTGACCAGCAAGAAGAAACTTGTGATTTATTGTATCTAAATGCGGGGACTTTTCCATGAGCCACATGTACATGAAGATCATATTCAGGTTTCTATTCTGCCCACTGCAATTATCCGTCCACACTGTGAGGTTCTTTGTGTTTGCTAATTCTTCACTTGCCCAAGCAAAAAGGCATGAAGCCATTTCACTCCCTCCTCTTCCTCCAGTAGTCTCATCCCAAATCATGCAATGGGTTTTGTTAACTTGTGTATCATATATTGTATAGTTTAGTGTCCATAGTTTTCTCAAATAGAAGCTTTGTGAATTTGTTAATGACGGTGTAGGGAGGCACTTTTGTAGATCTGCTGTAATAACTTTTATGTTTTCACTTTCCTTGGAATTGAATTTGTCCTCTCGTTTTAAAGCATATCTAAGAGAGGCTTCCTCTAAATGATCTGTTTTTTGCTGTTTCAGCTCTTCTAGTTTTTCATCAGACTTTTCATTTTTTATGGAACAGTCAATCTTATCGCACTTATCACAAGTATCATTAGCCGGCAAATGGAAAGAGTAATTGAATTCTTCATTGAATACCTTAGAAAATAACCATTTTTTTTCTGGTTCGATTCCATCCTCTTTGCATTCTTCAACGTACATGTTATACATTTTGCTGATATTCAAGTGGTTCCCTAAATATTTTCTTTGTGACCTCTCCCTGCTATAATGACTCTCGTGGGATATTTCCTTATATGACTTTTTATCACTTCTAAGGTTTCAAGAGGCCTTTTATTAGAGGGTGTATGATGTCCTCTAAGATCTCCCTCCACAAGACCAATGCCACCTGATTTTTTCAAAACATGTCTTGTAAACATATCAGAAATTGAGAGAGTATTCAAAAAAAAAGTTTTGCACACTACTTCTCTTTTGTTTTTGTTATTCAAAAAGTATGTGTTACTTATACTTTTGGTATTCTTTGTGCTATCTCTTTGCCGCTGCCTAGCTACAGGTTTGGATTGTATGCATGACGCAACAAACTGTCGTTTCAAGTCCCAAGATCTATCAGATTTCCAAAACTCAGAATGAATATGTGATCTTTCTTCACGAGTAAATCTTCCGTTACAATTCAAGCGGCAATTATCCCCACATGGTGGTTTCAAAGGTTTTCCTTCCGACAATTTTCCTTTCGCGCTTACATATCGCTCACCAGCAAGTATTTTTCTTTTCCTTATGCTCTTTTTCCAGTTGAGTGGGTTTTTTACTCTCTTTTTGCCCTTTTGAGTACGATTTATTTCCCCATCATTTGAATCTGAGTCGCTATAAGGAACAAGTTTAGACGTATTCATTGCTGTTGTAGGTATAGTATTTGTATTTATAGGTATTTGTGATACTGAAAAATCATCACAAAATGACATTTTACTTTCAGAACTCATTTCCTACGAACCAATAAAGTTCATGAATTTTGCCTAGTTACCGTGTATTGATAAGTGAATATACCCTTGACGACGTTACTTTCTATGCCTGTAAAAGTATGACTCTGGACTTGCGTTCACTTATCTGCTTACAGTTCAGAACCAAAACATCGTATCTGGACATAAGTTAGTATGGCTCTAACATACATTGTTACTTACGATATTATAGCTGCAGCTTAATCTGTGAATATATTTTCAAGTTCACATACGATAGTGTGGTTCGATAGAAAATATCATTCTGACTCATAATCAACTGAAAACAGAAAATCGAAAATTTTGGACTTACGATACTATGGTTCTGAGGTACTGAAGTAAGACGTCCCTTTTGTCTCGCCATTTTAGAATACAAATTCCTCTTTCGTTTTCTTGTGCGAAAATCTCTCCTTTTTTCAGTTTTTTTTTATAACTTCAGTCGGATTTCCTTTTCGGTTGGAACGCAATGTTCCTAGACAATGGGTTTTTCTATCTAACAGTATGTGTGCGAGTTGGAGACTGGTGTACCAATTATCGATAACACATATTCTACCACTTTGCAGAAGATCTTTCGCTAACTTCAAAACAATTTGTGTAGAGACGAGGTTCTCTCTTTTCCTGCATAAATGCTTAGATTCCAGGTATACCCCTTATCACAACAAAGTTTGAATAACTTTATTCCATACTTATGCGTCTTCTGTGGATTGTATTGTTTGAAAACTAATCTTCCTTGAAAGGGCACCATGGTTTCATCGATACAAAATGTTTTACCGGGAGTATATATAGATTTATAATTCTTCGTGAGCATGTCAACAAGTGGTTGTATCTTATATAAACGGTCACCTTCAGGGCATTGTTCATTATCCGAGAAATGAAGCATCTTTAGCAGCAGTTCAAATCTGTTACGACTCAACACTGCGAGCAACTTCTGATCTGAGTATCCATTTTTGAGACCAATAATCTCGAAGGGTGTTCATACGAACTATACCCATGTAACCCAGCAGTCCTATAAAATGAATTATTTCTGCCCTAGTGGTCGGTTCCCATTTTTTCACACGAGATTGATTCGAAATTCGATCATCATTCAGCAAAAATTGTGTAGCGTATAGGTTTGTTTGATTTACGATTTCATCTATTATTTTGAAATCCACAAATCCAAAATAATAGTCAATCGGCCGACTTCCTAACAGTGTGGCTTCCAGTTCCTCTTTCAGGCCTCCCTCAAAATTTTCATCGAATTGCAAATGATTGCCTTTGAGGGGTCCCCAAACTGCTGAATTGAGATCATGTAATGTTTCATTGATCTGTTCGTTTGTAGGTTCTGTCATATTTCCAATTCGCTGTTCTGTTTCTTCGCTGCAGTCGCTTCTCATTTCAATCGCCTCTCCTTGCAAATTTTCATTTGTTGATGAAAAAATCGTAGATTTATTGATTCCCACTTCATCTTCACTACTTTCGGTTGAACAATTGGAACTTGAACTTTCAACTGGTGGAACAAAAACTGGATCGTCGTCCGAATCTCCAGAGTATGGATCACTAAGCGAATCTTCATCTGTAGAAGTTACTGGTATAATAGGGAAAAATCAAATTTCATGAAAACTTACCATCTGAGATATTTCGCTGTAAAGCAAATTGAATAATCCTTTTGCTGCGGCTGTTCATCTTTCGCACAACAGTAAAATAGGGCACGTTACGCAATGAACGCGACCAACTGAATGATAGTTTTCTTGTTGATACTTGCTGAATCGGAAAGCGGGCACTTTGGATAGGGGCGTGTCCGATCAACAATAATGGCGATCAGCGGACACCGGTGTCCGCTGATACTTTTTGTGGGTCACAGCGGACACCGGTGTCCGCTTTCAATTTTTTATATTTCGAAAGCTCATTTTCATTTTTAGATAAGCACAAATGTTATCAAATGAACTTATACAGGGTGTTCCACCATAAACTGGACAAACATATATAGCCGTGCAGATGACACCGAGAAAGTCTTTTTTGCCTTATGTTATGACATATACCCCGTTTTCGACGCATAATCGAGATACAGGGTGCTTAATGTCAACTTTGAGCAATATTCTGTGAACTGTGGTGAGTTATGCCTGGTATTTGAAATAACGGTTTCTGGCCACATCTTAGTATTTTTTAGGGCTAAATTGAATTGTGGTGTAGAATTTTGCAAAAAAAAATTCAAAATGGCGGAAAACCAGCAAAGTTGGAATTTTTTTTTCTCGGTTGCCAATTTGGAAAGCATAATCTCAACGTACTCAATTTTCTAAGATTTTCCGTGAAAAAATTTTTTCAAATTTCGAACTCAACTTTTTTTTACATGTCTTCAGTGAAAAAAAAATTTCGCCCAAAATTTTTGGAATTTTCCATGGTTGAACTATTTTTAATTCTGAATACTTGGGTGGAAACAGAATAAAAAAATATCGATTGGTTTTCTTTTTGTAGCCTTCCGAAGATTACGCTCGGTGTACTTTCTTATTTTTTATTTGAGAAACTGGAGGCCGTACGGAGGTCAAAATTTTGCTGATGGGCTGCCAGAATGATCCGGATAAAAATATGAAATTATAAACCAAAAAAATTTTTTTCAAAAAATTTTGGTAGGAATCGAACTCTAAGAGTATGAATTGGATTAATTCTAATCCTATAAATCTCCGTTACCAAAATTTTTTTTGGTTATGACTTCATATTTCTATCTGGGTCATTCTAGCAGCCCAGCAGCACAATTTTGACTTCCGTACGGCCTCCAGTTTCTCAAATAAAAAATAAGAAAGTACACCGAGCGTAATCTTCGGAAGGCTACAAAAAGGAAACCAATTGATATTTTTTTATTCTGGTTCGACCCAAGTATTCAGAATTAAAGATAGTTCAACGATGGAAAATCCCAAAAATTTTGGGCGAATTTTTTTTTTCACTGAAGACATGTAAAAAAAAGTTGAGTTCGAAATTTGAAAAAAATTTTTCACGGAAAATCTTAGAAAATTGAGTACGTTGAGATTATGCTTTCCAAATTGGCAACCGAGAAAAAAAAATTCCAACTTTGCAGGTTTTCCGCCATTTTGAATTTTTTTTTGCAAAATTCTACACCACAATTCAATTTAGCCCTCAAAAATACTAAGATGTGACCAGAAACCGTTATTTCAAATCAAAGATTATAGAGTACAAAGATAGGAAACGCCCTCATATCTGTCGTACTAAAAACCGACTACGTTTTATGCATATATATATCGGGACTTTTTACTCACGAGATGGCGTTTTCATTACAGATTACAGTGACGGTAGTTTTTTTCATTACAGATTACTGTTACTGGAAAGAGCGCGAAATTTGAATACCACCATAAGTAATAATTTTGATTTCCACCTATCGAGCCCAGACAATAATATACAGGGTGACACAACAAAAGCAGGGCTTCTGTTCTGCTCAGGATTATATTTTTGATCTACATATTAATTCAATTGATACTAATTAAACACATCAAATAGATTTGCTTACATATTTTTATTTCAAAATATACATACAATTTTAAATTGGAATACATGTCAAAAATATCTTTACATCTGAGTTACAGAATTATTAGAACATATTTTTTACAGAATATTCAAGATCACAATTTAAAAAACAATCTTGTAGAGGTGTAAAACTTGTATATGGACTAATCAGATCCCATTCAGACGCCATGCTGAGTGAGATCTAAATCCTCTCGCCCAGAAAACTCTATCCATTTCAGAGCACTGAAAATTAATGCAATGAATAACAGAGTTACCCCTTTCGAGTTTCAATACTTACATTTCCATTTTCTTCGGTGATTTAAAGAAGGATTATTTCGGATTATTCCTTTTATTATTAGTACACTGCTTTGCCATGCAGCATGCTCCGGATGGCATCTTGTCTTCAAATATTTAACAACCGAAACACAGGAACGAATACTAATAAGCACGAATCAAACTAAATTATAACGAAAACACAAATATTAAACGAAAACTCAAACACTACACGATATATAACTCAAATACAATACGAAAACTCAATTAAACTTAAACTTAACGAATACAACTATTACTTATTCTTTGTAGATCTAATCTAAACGAACTCAACTGGAGAATAATCTAAATTTGATTTGAATTTGTCTGTTTGAATTGTACCATATGTGGTAACAATGGTAACATAATGTCACTTCTCTTAGCCACCTATTATCTATCTCAGGACTTTCTTCTCACCAGACGGCGCTCACGTCAATGTTGTCGCTTCGTTTCCAATCTTCCTTCTCTATAATCTTTGTTTAAAATATCACGCATAACTCACCAGTTCACAGAATATTGCTCAAAGTTGACATTAAGCACCCTGTATCTCGATTATGCGTCGAAAACGGGGTATATGTCATAAGGCAAAAATGACTTTCTCGGTATCAACTACACGGCTATATATGTTTGTCCAGTTTATGGTGAAACACCCGTATATAAGAAATTGTAAAAAAAATGATGGTCCAGGAAGAAATTTTCGTTAAAATACTTCGGCGCTGAACCTGTTAATAATTAGTTTGACATGGATGAAACTGCATAATTTGAAATTTGAGATTCCATGTTGAAGGTATTATTATACCCAAATTCAACACATATTCCCGCACTAGTGCGGGAAAGTGACACTTTCCGAATCGAAAACAATGCGGGAAAGTAGTTAGTTAGCCCCGGTTGTAGAAAAACATCATTTCAGTGGAGGTTTCCGTCGAGTAAACTAGTCGTTTCAGCCGGAGGAATTATTTGAAAATGGAGGAAGATCTTTTATTATACGGCATGGTGCAAATGAAAGGAATAAATTCGTTATTTCGTAAACTGGCGGCTTCAAGGAGAAATCCTTAAACCCGTCGATTTTTATTTTGAAACGAGCTATCAGTAAGGAGACCTCTTTATCCTATGCGAGCGTGATGAAGTCATCGCTATAATTTTTAAAGGGAAATGTGGGTGTTGTAATACATTATTTGAAAGGTCTTTTGAATACCTATTCAGCCATATCAATATGAACAGTATTTGATTTTTGTATTCGTTTGAAAAATTAATGAAATTTTATTATTTCAATAAGTATTTAATACAAGCAGGCCGTCCCATCTTCGCCCGGGTAGAAATTTGTCTCACGCATCTTCAACACTTCAACCTGCCATATCTTTTGATGTACTCTTCATAATTGTATGATGTAAGGGGGCAATTTCGGTCTAAATTAAATACTTGGAATAAATAACGTATTATGTTGAATGAGGATCAATACCCAATTCATAAAAACACACTCTCCAATAGTGCATAATTTTGGAAACAATCTGATTACCATAAACAGGTAATAGCAAGTCAATATTGAGAGATAGATATATGCTATCCCGGACTTTTTTGTTGTACCTACTATTCAAGAGGTACATTTCCGTCATACATTGTATCCACGTAAGTATTACGGTTTTTGCAGCGCACGTGAAAATAGCTGATTATGGCTGATTTTTTTTTGTAAATATTGAAGTTATTGTAGGTATCCTTGATTTTTTCGGGTGAAAAGTATAGCCTATGCCACTCAGTAATAA
Organism: Adalia bipunctata; assembly: GCA_910592335.1. Classification (NCBI taxonomy): domain Eukaryota; kingdom Metazoa; phylum Arthropoda; class Insecta; order Coleoptera; family Coccinellidae; genus Adalia; species Adalia bipunctata. The sequence continues at coordinate 4,722,554 of OU342954.1, read as the reverse complement.
TAATTAAATACAACGAAACCTGAACAAAGTGCTCAAATTGTTTACCTTCAGCTAAAAATACAAAGGGAAATTCATTTTTGTGTATCAATAAATACATCATACCAATACTTAATACATTTTATTAAGAAATATGTTGAAATTTCATCAATAATATCTGTGACAATACGCAAATTAATTACTGTACATATTGATATGGCTGAATAGATATTTAAAAAACTTCTCAAATAATGTATTACAACACCCACATCGACATATTCGTCTTCGGCACCGGCTCCAGACCTCTTGCTCTGTTCTAATTTCTTTAATTCCCTCCGATATGTCGTTTTCATATTGTTTACTCCTTTCTTCAGTTTTAGACTGAATACTATCAAGGTGCTCATCTGCACCAATTTTTTTGTATGTTTCCAGAAGAATGTCGCAGGCTCTATTTTTCTGATCCCGGTCTTTGAAGTTTGAATGTTTATCTGATTTTACTTTCCATAATTCGGAGAGATTTCAATTCTTCTATATCAGCTAGTTGTCTCCATTCAGAATTCAACTCCTCTGGATTATTGACAAGAATAGGAAAATAATTTATAATCCTGACTTTTCCTGATAAAACAACAGTGGGGTCAAGATTCTGAAAATCTCGTTTTTATCTGACCACATAATTCTTTGTAGAAATCTAAACACCTCACCTTCAGATTATAAACTTCCTTCTTGTCAATACTGGGATTATTTTTGATTATTAGCTCACAGTTGGCACCAATATAAATTTCGTTTATGTTTTTATAGTTTTTTGGTTCCCATAAATTTATATTTCTGATTTTTTCAAATTTATCTAAATTCTCATCTCCAAGCTTGCATGTTCTGTCTTCAAAAACTTCATATTTTACTCGATATTTTATAAAGTTTTTCAATAATGTTGTGTGGAGTTCTGTTATTCTACTTATGAGTTTATGTTTCTTGGGATGTTCACTCTGAAACTCTATGTTCAATTTGTTGACCATGCCCAGTACATAACTCAAAAAACTAAAATATAGTTTGAAAATGTCATTATTTAAGGCACTCGAAATTATTTTTGAATTTGTTGATTTGGCATTTTCAGCAACAGCAGATGTGAAATGTAATACTTAAGCTTGCCATTGGTCTTAAATTCGGTTAACAACGTTTTCTAATGATAACCATCTGGTTTGGGTTACACGGAGCATTTTGTGAGGTTTCAAATTGAGGAATACTTGACACTCTCTTAGCTGGTCAATTTTTTTTTGTGCTGTGTGCATAGTGATTGCAGATGTCTTTGCATAACTGCTCAACGCTATTAGATAACTTACAACAAGCTGCAGAGGATGCAAGATGAAATGAGTGGCACACACAACCTAAAATGAAAATATTTTGTCGTTCTTCTTTGAATAGGGCTTGAATACCAGTTTTGTTGCCCATCATCACATTTGTATTGTCTGCAGCAAATCCAACCATATTTTTTTGAGGGATATGGAGTTAAGTCAGAAGATTTTTTATGGCACTGTGTAAGCCTTTAGCAGTTCCGTCAGCTACCTCGAGCAGGGAAAGAAATCTATTTTGAGTTCCACCTGCTGCTTCCTTGAAATATCTTGCTACAACTGCTAAACTTTTTTTTGACCCAATATATGTGGTTTCGTCGATTATGAGCGAAAAATAATTTTGTTTCAGATCCTTCGAAAACATTTCTAAATTATGGGGACCAATTAGGTTGGTACATAGGGCCAGTGGTGCACCCAGGATTTTGTTTTGGGGGGGGCTGAAGAAGACTGTTTGATAATGCTCGACGTTTGTTTGGAAATGAACTGCGAAAAATCGAAACTTTTGGTAGCTTTTGGGGGGGGCTGCAGCCCCAAAGCCCCCCCCCTTGGTGCGCCACTGCATAGGGCTGTGCCTTTGAATCTACTGAGATGCACAGACTTTGCAATTTTCGAGTCTGTGCATATAGAAGACAATAATTTAGAAAGATGATCAAGAAGTAAAAATGGCAAATTATGTTCTGCCAAAAACAAAATTAATTTAATTTCCCCCTCTCTAACTTCGTCATCGAATTGTTTAACTTTGTCACTTTCGAATGATTTTGAAATACTTGGAGTCTTCCGGCTAGCCTGAACTAATCTGGAATTTGTTGTAGTCTGGGAGTGCCGCCGTATGTGTGTGATACCACCAGCTGTAACTTTATTGCATATTCTACATTTTGCTTGGTTTTGTGGAGTTTTTTCCAGCCAATATGAAAAGTCCTCATTTGATGCCCAATTGACTTTATATTTCTGTTTCTATGATTTTTGTTTTTTCCTAGTTGTAGGTTCACTTTGTTTTTCAGTTTCTTCACCAGATGTCATGTTTTCTTCGTAAATATTGTCAATTTGGCAATTTTTTTTAAGAGTGTACGTAAAAGCGTACGTAATAGATGGGATCCGAAAGTAATAGAACTATTACTATAGTAATAGTATATGCAACACTGCTAATTTTACCGAAGAGCTCAGCGCCATCACCAAAGAGCACTCCCTTCTGGTGATGGCGCGTCAATCAGAATACAGATAGGAAATACGACGAAACACGAGAGAAGATCTCTCGTGCTTTATCGGGTTTGATTCTAAAGCTGGCCATAGGCATCGTTATTTTTCATCCGTTTTCCTCGCCGCGGTTCGAACCGCTGAGTCATATCGCAGAACTGTTTTGCCCAAACACTTCGGTAAATTCTACCCGTTATTTTGCTGTCGTTCACGATTGACAACTTCATGAAGACGAAACATCTCTTAGCAGTGGCGGCCGCGGTTTCGGTGCTGAATAAAAAAGAATTAATTTTATTCTTCACTGTTTTAATATCAGCGCCTTTGTCCAATTCATGATATTTTTTCAATAATATTACAAAACCTTCCCTCTTCTTGTTTATATCCCTGTATTCTGCTGATTTAATTCGCCATAGACAAGGATGCAACCTGTCCAAATGGATGAAATCCATAATAAATTGTTTATTCGCCGTCTTCTGATCCATCCCGGTCAAAAATAGTGATAGAAGAAGTGATTAAGAAACAGCAGAAGTAGACGCACTTGTGGAAAGAACGCGACTTGTACTACACTAATGGAAAATAACCGCCGATTCTCGACGAAATCCCCACACACAGTCGGTATGGCACGACAACCGATGAACCGTCGTGACAAAAATCAAGCATCGGCAGATATTTCTACCGACGAGACGTACCGACGGTTCTTCGCCACACACATCGGTTTTTGGCGCTTTTGCCGAGACGATTCGTATCGTAGCGGTTTAAACGGATGAAAAATAACGATGTCTATGGCCGGCTTAAAGCCGGCCAGGCGCTGATATTGAAACAGTGAAGAATAAAATTAATTCTTTTTTATTCAGCACCGAAACCGCGGCCGCCACGGCTAAGAGATGTTTCCTCTTCGTGACGTGCTTAATCGTGAACGACAGCAAAATAACGGTACCGAAGTGTGTGGAAAAAACAGTTTTGCGATATGACTCGGCGGTTCGAACCGCGGCGAGGAAAACGGATGAAAAATAACGATGTCTATGACCGGCTTAAAACGATAAAGCACGAGGTGTTTCTTCGGTTTGATTTCAAAATATCACTCAGAAGTGTCATCATCAGGAATTTTTGTTTACTAACATCAAAGCTTACATTTTATGAAGGAGGCCTAGAGGCCTTTGATTTCATCACGAACTATGAAACCAAATAGTTCACTTAATCGTTTTTTATCAAAATGGATGCTAATTTTGGAAGATATTCATTTGCTAAAATTTGAAACCAATATGGGTAGAAACCACATTAATTTCATCTGAAAATGACTTATCATTTTCAGTCATCTGTTTGTGTACCCATTTCGGTCGTTGGTTTCAGAAATAGATTCAAAGTGGGTGCTGCAGTTTTATTTAAACGGCGGCCAGCCATGAAGCAGGCTTCAAAATGATCACAACAAATTCTATAGCTCATATTCAGTAAAGAACGATCAATCTTTATAATATGGTCATCACTGCAAGCTAATTTCCATTGGACAAGTCTTTGCATATTATCTATCCTCTAGGATACCCGCAGAACCATCATTCAGACGTTCTGGGGAACACTTTTTAATGCAGCATTTACTGCATTTTAATTTATCACCCATATTCACATGCAGCATGCAACCAACTATTTATATGAAATATATTTCAGAGAAAAAGCAGAAATTTCTTGAAAAAATCGAGCTATAGCGTGTTGCTACCAATTGTGAATCGGGATGGGGCCACGTTTCGTCCCAGCCTCGCTTACGATGGACTCATCAGATTGGCTAATGTAAGCGAGGCCTGCCAATGACGTAGATGTTACAGCTGCCCTGCTCGAGGCGAGCGAGGGTACTGGGTAGTAGACGTGGTCGGTCTATAAAGAATATGGTACCGCAGTAATCTGCCCGCCTAGGGAGAGGTGCCCCCTGCCGAGCACGTGCTCAAGCGCGGGCGGCGTGTGAAGCGCGGTTAGCAGACTTCTGCACGCCGGTGGATTTATGTCGCCACAGAGCAAACAAAAAGCCCTATATGCCAATAATACCTAATACATAATTTATAGATCAAAATCAAAAAAATTGGAATCAAGAATTTTTTCACTGTTTCACAACGTTTCACAATTTCAGGTTATAATATAACTGAAATTCAATTATTTGAATTCAAATTTCGGCAATTTCCCGCTTCTTGGATTTTCTTCTACTACCAATGTTCCACCCCACGCCCAATACCCAAGGTCAATCTGACGGATTCGGCTCAGATTCGGCAGAGATTCGTCTTTATAGTCTTTGGTAATCTATTTTTTTTGTTCTAGAAGAGGTGAATCTCACATCAGACACCCAGTCTTTATGGGTAGTGTCGGATTCTTACCGACTAAACACCTCTCCTGCGGTTGGTTCCAGGCATAAGCCTATAAACCTTCCATCATCTTATCTGTTATTTTCTCTTTCGCATTCTTTCATGCTGAGTGTTTGTGTACATCCTTCAATTGGATATCTCTTACTAAGTGTGGAGTTCTATATCTTCATTTTCGCAATTGGTCTCTAGGTCTTTTGCGGTAAATTCTAGCTGTTTTTTCATCTTCAGCGGGGTCATAGTCAACTAACCTTCTAAGCTCGTCATTTGGATGTTCACTAGCTCTTTCATAGGGTTTTGCAGCTTCTCGTTTGATGAATGTAGTGATGGACTCCCATTTTATGTCTTTTTGTATTTGTTCATCTCAGAAATTTGTTTTCTGTACTTTGTATCCTCTTTATATGGGTTCTCGCTGCATATCCCCATGCTGTTGATTCATATGTTAGCTGCGGTCTGGCGACTGCTTTTATGATCCTAAATTTCGTGTTTCTGTTCATTTGGCATTTTTAATTCTATCTGTCGTGAAACGTATGTCATTCTTAACTTCATTTTCGATCGTAACCTCACAATTGAATGTGAAATGTTTCAATCGCTTTATTCCGTTTCCTTCAAGTCCTCAATATTATTGTTGACGCCTATTCATATTCTAAAATGGATCTGAAAGTATTTGAGTGACATATTTTCATTCTGGATATCTATTTTTTGTCGTCTTTCGAAATATGCATAACCTCTGAATTTCTCGCAATTTTTGTATTAGGCATTCTAATGACCTGTCAAAACAAATTCTCAATATGGCGGCTGAGGGCAAACCATAGAACTCATAGTACATGTACTATAAGTTCTATAGGGCAAACAACGACTTATGCTTATGACACTTCAGAAAGTTGTTTGTCTATGGTTTTCCCTCAGCAGACGCCATTTTAGGTCACGTGATTTAGAATGCCTAATTTCCAGTTGACGCAAGCGTTCAACTCAAGCCTTACCAAAGATTTGGCTTCACTTTGTGACTGTGAAAAGCAGAGGTATAATCCATATTGGTATTAGATAAACAGAGTGTAACAGCCAAATGGAATAAATTCGATAACGAATAAATGAATGTTAGGAAAAACGCTCGGACACTTCGATTTGTAATTTTAAATGCGCATATTTTTCAAGAAAATAAAATTACATAGGGTGTTCCATGTGACCGTGGCCAATACCAACTTTCTTAGTTCAAATGCAACCCCCCTGTATATTATCTATTTTTTGGAGTCTTCAGAGAATTCTGGACACAATTCATGCGCAATGTCCTATACCTATCTTCAACTTTTTCGGAAATATTAAGTGTTTTCAGATTTTTTACAAAAATTAACATTTTAAATGAAAATTATTTTATTTCACAAATTCGATACATTACACTCAATACTTATCTCCCATTTACATCTTGGTATGAAGAAAGTAAGCAAAAACCATTACTGAGAGGAAACGTTGAGTAACGTTAGAAGACAATTCTACACCAGATTAGCATGTTGCCAAGACGTTGGCGTCGAGCATTTTGAACATTTCCTACATTGACAGTACTGTTTTTTTTTTTTCAATAATTAGGAAATAATCAGTATAGGGGAAATACGTACGAAATGACATATATGGACAAAATGATATAGGCATCATAATTTGAGTTTGGAGATATCAAATGCGGAACTGTCTACCAAATCACACGACCCGAGTGGGTTCAATTAACCTCTGAAAACTCGCAAGCCCTACTGTAGTTCATTCGGTCGTTATGAGTGATAACAGAAAATAATAGGTCACGAGTTTTTTTATTGCGCCAAATTTTTGGAAGAAATGGCCAGTTTTCAATTTTTTTTTATTTATGTTGCATTCATTTCGAACTTTACTTATTTGTCATTGTATTTACGGATCTCTTGTTATGTTAAATATACTTTTTGTATCAGTTCGATATATTTCTAGTTTAATAACGCTTTATGGACAAAATGACATATACAGTGAACGGACAAAATGACATAGGTATTTCAGCTGAATTAACCGTATCTACCGGACAACACCGAGACCATTCACCCTAGGCTCCATAGCTCCATAGAAATATTTCACGCAGTTGAAAGATTGTGTTCCCAAAGGTTCACAATCATCAGTGGTATATAACATCCCATGCTCTAATTGTGACAGGTCCTATATCGGACAAACGAGACAATTGCTGAAAGAGAGAGTTAGACAACACAAAACAGACTCCAACAACATCATACATATGGAGAAGACTGCTCTCACATCACATAGGTACACACAGGGAGGGAAGGGGCACAAATTCGAATTCGAAGGAACAACAATACTGGACCACGAAAACATCAACTATCGTAGGAACATAAGTGAAATGTTTCACATATCACTCAATAAAACAGTGAATTTTAGAGAGGATGTTAATGGACTCAGCGCAATCTATAATAGTCTATTGGTTCCTTTAAGAAAGTAGCCTGAATTCCTATCGCTGACTTCTGTGATCCCAAAATGAACTCTGTGATCCTAATCTAGGTCATGTTTTTGAAGTTTTCTCCACATTTGTTATATGCGATTTGTTTCTTTTTTCTTGAATATTTACCTTGTTTCACTTATAATCAGTCTAGGTGTTCAGAAGGGAAAAAACCTTTTTTTAAATTCACGATCAGCCTGCGATGGAGCAGATAGATGTGTTTTATTTTGTTGACTCAATTCCTGTGAATCAATAATGTAGGTCTATTTTGAATTTGTCATGTTTCTTGAGATTGTCAATGTTTTTAATATTTTTAATGTTTTAAAAATTTTTAGCCTTGAAAAAGGTCCGATTGGAGACCGAAACGTCGGTGAATTGATGTGAAAAGGAATTTTAAAATAAAAAGTTGTCCAAATACCTGAAAGAATCATTTCACCCTATATAATATTATTATCTTGAAAAATATGCGCATTTAAAATTACAGATCGATGTGTCCGAGCGTTTTTCCCAACACGCCCTCATTTATTCGTTATCGAATTTATTCTATTTAGCTGTTACACTCTGTATGATCTCGAGTATCAACCACCAACCGGCCCACAGACGATCAACTTGGTTGTCAACACGGCGTGTTGACAACAAGAACAAAGTTGCTCTGTAGTCTGTAGGCCGCTTCTCGGAAATCAGCTGGGGGATCGGGATCGGGCTGTACCCGGGCTGCACCGAAGAGATAAGTTGATTTCGTTCGGAAATGGACAATGGAGGGGAGCAGTCAGTCGTTTTTAGTGTTCGCTTGTGGATTGTGTCGTTCCGCTCAGACTCGTTATAGTCGTTTGTCGTTATCATAATTCCGCTTCATTCGACCGACGCACGTGTATTTGTTCCGTTGTGGATTATTTATCGTGATTCGCTAGTGTCGAGTTAAAATCCGTTAAGGATTTTGAATGCGTTCCGGGTTGTCGTCGCCTTGACCTTTACTGGAAGAAAATTTTGTTTTGGGTTGAGTGCACAAACAAGAAAAATGAGCAAGTTCTGCAATGAAAGGGTAAGACATTATTTCACGATCTTCATATTACTTAAAAATTTCGGAAAAAGGGAAACTGAGTACGGTTGAAACATTTTCGGGTTTATCGTTCATAGCATCGGGATTCGTTGAGTAAGAGATCACAGAAACATATAAAATGAAAGACCATTTAAGTGTCTACTTCGATGACTGAACACATGGTGATTGCACTGATTAGATTTTAATCGATTTCAAGCGAATGACCAGTAAAGACCGTGGTCATGGCAGGTCCTTCCCTTGGTCTTGGCCCTTTAGGATTAGGAATGACCACGAATGACCTACTTCCGCTCAAACGCAGTTCTGGTCATGTCTACCATTTTCGTTAATATAGGTTAGGGTGAATGAAAACAAACAACAATTTTCTTTACCGCTTCGTTAACAACAATGCGATTTGAACAAGAAATTGTACATTGTATGGGACGCATTATGCTATCATAGTAGACAATTTTCAATCTTAAACTCATACAAAGGAAACAAGGAATTAATGTGAAAAGTGTTGCCAAAATTTATGAAATTTTTTGCCATCTTTTATAATATTCCTCTATAGTCAGTGCTTCATTAGATATAATGTATTTTTGCACAACTGTCGAATAAACCTGATAGTAAAGTTTCAACTCTTATTTCCAACCGAGTTCCAACAAAAATTCCCAAGGGTTTTCTTAGTTATCACTTATCAGAAATGTGAAATATTTCTTGAAAAGTTGATTCAAATTAATCAGATATTTTAATTAATGTTTGTATTTCGTGCATAGAATTTGTGTTTTCATGGCCATGACCAAAAAATTAACACTGATGGGCCATTATAAAAGAACTCATTTCACACAATTAGAAATATTTTGAACCTCTTATACTAAATGGAGAAAAGATACATCATAACATACAAAAATATATAATTATAAATTTTGAGTTGAAGACCTTGTTTTTAAAAACAATTTATTTACTGAATACAACTTATGGTGAAAGACTAGTTACACTCAAGAGTAAAACAAATCTACTACTTAATAGAGTACATCTAATTCTTAAGAAAGCAAATCTAATTCTTAATGAATAACATGGGTGAAGCCGTTTATAAAGGAACGGCTTATCTTCAATGAGACTCAGCATCGCAGGTGTCCGATGCTGACTTAGCAAGCTGCAACATGGTCATATGTGGAGCTTATGGAGAAGATAAGGAGGTTCATCCTATCAATATGGGGTGCGGCTACGTAATTCCTCCCCCCTTTGGATAAAGGTATCACCTAATTGAGGTGTAGCTTTAAGCTGAATAATTCTGTGAATTATACAAATTATTATAAAAATTATCAAAACAATTAAAACAATCATGAATGTGGATAATGGTGAATTCCATTTCCATTCTTCAAGTTCTTCTAGTAGAATATTGGGAGTTTCTTCATCTGGGAAGTCTTCTTCTTCTTCTTTGGATTTGGATCGGTTGTCCAACGTTGAAAATGGTAGTTTGGGTAGAATGACATATTTTTCTTCATTCCTTATTTGAATGGGGTAGATTTCTTTCTGGTAGTTGCTAATTATACATTTTGACTGGATTATCGCCATTCGCGGAGTGAAATGATATTTTGTTTGTTGAGGGCACTTTTCTTGTATTTCCAAGTTATTGATGGACAAAATGCTTCCATCTTCCAATGTCTTCAAATTTGACGTAGAGGAGAATTCTTTTCTAGGGCAATGAGTTTTCAATATATTCTTCATACATTCTGGAGGGTTGTCTAGAGAATCTTGATCACATAGATAATCTTCTTCAACTGGATGGCACTGTTTCGTGGACCATTTCAATTCTTCATCTCGAGTGAGCATGAAAGGATTGGTGAAAGAAAGGGTAAGATTTCTCTGGGGCAAATAGTAAAACTTGTAAAGATTATAGCTTTCTTCATAGACCGTAGGGATGGATATGAGAAAAAGTAATGTTTTATCTTTGAATAAGACTTTAGTATGACACAATTGAAAATAATCTTTCAAATGGTGCATTGGAATAATAGTATCATTTTTAACTATTTCTGCGAATTTTGTATAGGGTAAAATAGATTCATGCAAAATGTGAAGTCTTGCAAAGCTTACTGCTGTTTGGATTTCATCAAGAACGTTTTTTATATCTTTGAGTTCAAAAGTCATGGGATGCATTTGTTCAACATGTTGTAATGCCGGTACGATTTGAAGTAATTTGAAATTATTCATTAATTGCTTAAATTTATCAATATACTTATTTTTCAAATCATTAACAATAGTGGCAATCTGTTTCTGATTTCTCATGAGTGATTCCTCATTCTTGTTTATACTATCAAAATAGCTTTTGTAAAGTGCTTCATCATCAGAATCTAGTGTTCCAAATAGTATTTTTGATATTTTGCCTCCAACATTGATCAAACCTCGTTTTTGTCTAATTTTTTCATTTAAAAGCTCTTCTAGCGTTTTAACATTTATAGAATTTGAATGTTCTAAATATTTGTAATGTGCAGTTTGAGAAAACCCTAGTTGTTGATTTTTAAAATTATCAATCTCCTTCTGATATTTGCCAATTAGATTCTCAATTTGGTTCAAGTCAATATGATATATCAATTGAATATGCCTTTTAGTAATATAGGCTTTGCCTAATAAAATTGGAAGTACATTGTTTTCCAATGGTATAATTTTTAAAGGGATTATTTCAGCAACTACTTCGAGTATAATGAGAAGAGATGTGATGATTCGCATCTTTAAATCTGAAACAAAATATTCAACTATTTTTTCCGTTGTTTCTTTTCTAATTCATTTGAAATTTCACCTAAATTTTTCATGTAATTTCCGACATAATCTTGAATTTGTTCATTATGCGTTTTTTCAATAGGTAAAGAATAATTTAAATCGGCTTTGATTATTTGCATTGGAGTCATATCAAGACTAGAATGAAATGCATTATTATAACTTAAAAGAGCTTGTGCTAATCGATTTTGGAAAGTAGAATTTTTACTATCAATAGTTCTTAATTGCTCAATTAACGTAGAATGAAACCTTTCCGCGATTGCATTTGAATTCGGATTATAATTAGTAATATAGTGAATTTCTATTTTATGTATTTTACAAAAATCTTGAATAACATGATTTTTAAATTCTAATCCGTTATCACAAGTAATTTTAGATGGAATGCCATAATGACTAAAATAGACCAATAGTTTATCTAAAATTTCAGTACCCGTTTTCTGAAGAAGGGGATAACATTGTCCGAATCTGGAAAACGAATCGACAATAGTTAAACAATATGTTTGATTGAATCTTATCGAATCACAATAAACATGACTAAATGGTTTAGAACCAAGAGGGTTAGGTTTAAAATTGAGTTGAATAGGAGTTCTCTCATATTTACTCTTTTGACATATTTCACATGAATTAATAAAATTTAGTACGTCTTTATTCATATTCGGCCAGTAAAATTTCCGTTTCAAACTTATTAAATTTTCTTTGAGACCGCGATGTATCGTTTTCGTTTCATGGTACTGTTGAATTCTGAGAATTTGTTCTTCTTTGTCTTCGACATCCTCTAAGAAGGTTTTTGATATTTTTAAATCAAAGGATTTATAATCAAACTTTTCTTGTAATATTTTAATCAATGGCTTCTCCAACTCTTGAGATACAAAATAAAATGTATATGGCTTTTTAGGCTGGATATATTCTTTAATGAATGTGAACAAATCATTTTCTATTGAATTAATCAAAACTCGGAATCTGAGTTTTTCTCCGAAAGGTTTTGTTTTCGTTACATTGAAATTCGAAGCTGTTTTAAATATAACTTGAACAGAAGCTGAATTCAAACTTCTTTCTGTATAGGGAATCTCCAAAATGGGATTTTCGATACTACTGTGAATTGTAATATCACTATGAATTATAACATTTTTTAATTCATTTAAATTTTCGTTATCAAGAACAGGTAATTCATTATTTGGGTCAACAAGTAAATTAACACATTCATCTAATTCATCATCGGAAATGTGATTTACTAATGATATTCTATCATCTTCAATAGCGTTAAAATCAAAATTATGATTATTATGTGTATCAGATAAAAAGTAAATAAGAATCTTCATATTCGATTCTGCGAATATGTATTTAATCATACTTAAAATTATTGACCATTTTAATTGGTCTAATCCACAAGCAATTCTAGGGAGAGCTAAATATTTATCTCCATTAAATTCACATATTTTTCTCAAATTCAATAATGTTTTAAATACCGTTTCATATTCCGGTTTATCATAAAATGATTCTTTCGTGATTAAATAATAAACATTTCTTTCATCGGTTTTAAGGAATGCTACCTCACCGATAGATTTATTTTGTGATTTAAGTTCATCAACTTCACCATATTTATTTTTAAATTCTAAAGCAATACCTTGACTCATCTTCAAGTCTTTAGAAACACAATGTGCGAATGAATAATTCTTAGGTGCTTGGAATAAGTCACCTTGTTTTTCTATTAATTTTAAAGAATTAGGAATATGATCATTTTCATAAAGTTTCATAAAATTTTTATAATTCAAGTCTTCCGTTGAATCTAAATTTATTCTGCTGAGTGCATCAGCATTATTCATTGAACCTTTACGATATTTAATTTCGTAATTGAATTCCTCGAGTTTAATTCTCCATCTCATAAGTCGAGAATTTGGTTCCTTTAATGAAAATAGCCAAATTAGGGGTTTATGATCCGTATAGATAATAAATTTTCTTCCATAAAGGTAAGGCCTAAAATGTTTACAAGACCAAACGATTGCCAAAAGTTCTTTTTCGATCGTACTGTATCTAGTTTCTGCTTCATTCAGCGTTCTACTAGCGAAAGCAATGGGAAGATCGTTCGGACAATCACCTTGCGATAATACAGAACCTACCTCAAATCCTGATGCGTCTGTAGTAAGAATAAAAGGTTCATTGAAATTCGGATATCTTAATACAGGGTGATTTATCAAATTTCTTTTACAAATTTCGAAAGCTTCGATGTATTTAGGATCATGAATATTAATTTTCGCGTCTTTTTTCAAACACATAGTTAATGGTTTAGTAATTTTTGCAAAGTTCGGAATAAATTTCCGGTAATATCCAACTAGACCAAGGAAAGATTTAATTTCTTTCTGAGTTTTAGGAATTGGAAAACTCTTAACTGCTCGAAGTTTATTAGGATTTGGCTTAATTCCTTCTCGAGTAATAATATGACCTAAAAATTCTATCTCAGTTTTGAAAAAGTGACATTTGTCTGTAAAAAGCACCCTCTTGGTGATTGGACAGAAGAGCGGCTTTCCACCAATCAAGGGTGTTATTACTTAAAGAAGAAAATAAAAGATGTTAATTAAAATTTTGAAGTTCTTTCTTCCGACGGAAGAAAGTGTGGGATCGGCCCAACGCACTTGGGTCGGGTCTTAGTGTTTAAAATTATTTTCTAGGGAGAGGGATTGTAAATGAAAACCTTTTTAGAATAAATTTAAGACGTATATTAAAGTCAAATCAAGCCCAAACAAATTTACACTGGTTATTTATGTGTTACTTAAATCAAATGATTCAAATTATCAAATGTTCAGATATTTCTTAATTCGAAAGTAAATAATCCCATCAAGTATAACTGTTAAATTAGCTTTAAATTACAAAGGCAGATCTATTCATCGAAATTAAATCAACATCAGTGTGAATTTCAAATCATAAAAAAATGAATTCAAGTCATCAACAAAAATGAAAAGGGCTTGTCAAAATAACCCCAAATTAAAAAAAACCATGGATAATCTCAAAAGAATTTACAATATAAGGTAAACTTTCTATACCCAAACAGGAAAACGGAAAATAATCCCTCTTAAACTTCTCATTCACAAGGGGAAACTCAACAATAGTTTCCTCGTGATCTTTCAAATAAACCTGAGTTTTCTCAACAGAAAACTCCACTTAGACCTTCAACTACTTAAGGGTGATTACAAAAATAATAATACGCTCCAGAGAATATACGATAAATATGAAACTATGACTTTTAGAAGATTTCAGGACTCTGGACTAAACATATAATTTGGGCGGGCAAGCTAAGCATAAACAATTTATCTGACCTTTTTCCTGGACCAATAATCCCAAAAAAATGATGAACCTAGGAGGATGTTCTACGACGTTGCTTCTTTCCTGAAACAGACAGATTAGGTACGAAGACACGGCACCCACACGGTTTTCGCAAAAATTGACCTTTCACTCCCGAATATACCGACGATACGCGATCTAAATAATTCCAAATAATTTAGAGACTTTACTAACTTTTAACTTAACACTTTTTATGTCTCTGTTCAAGACTGATTTTCCAAGACTTCAAAAATAAAACCAAGAACTTTATGAGCTATTCAAACGCCGTCTTCCGAATAACTACAAAACTAAATTAATTCTAAAACCGTACTAAAAACATATCAAACACATATCAAACGAGTCAACTCAGAATCTCCCCGTTTGAGACTTCTGCAGTTACTCCACTCCGCAACTTCCAAATCAACCTAAATTTTTTTCGTAACCATATTCGCGAGTACTGGAAACCTTTCCGCCTCGAGGTTCCACCAGCCACTGCCTATTTCGTCCCCGGAGCGAGTCGAAGATTTTCCCCTCTTCGTCTCCTCCAAAAACCAGTCAAATTAAAGGTTTTTCTTTCGTTGATGCTTCAAAACCAATCAAATCAATATTTCTTCCATCTTTGTTTTTATGAACCAATCAAATTGAAGACTTTCCTGCTTCCCTACCCCTCTTAGTTCCCATGCATCGGTTTGGGAAATGCTGTGTCGCAAAAATACCATGGTTCTCAGCAATCGTAGCGTATTCTCAGCGCTGAGTTCGTGGAACCATAATTTCCTTATCTTCACTGTTGCAGACGAAATTCGAACCGAAAAAGTAACAATTTTAATCGTTATCGTCTCGCCAGATATCCTGTCTAGGCCTTGATAACCGTCTCAATAATTTTTTATCACCGGGGTATTGAGTTCCCGAAGTTTAAATCGATCAATTAAATTATTGGGCTTTCTCTCGGGAGATTTCCCGAGTAAAATAAAGGGTGTTAAAAATATCACTGAATTATTACGGAAAAGAAGAAACGTTCAAGTCCTAATTTTAAAAAGGGATATTTATTTTATTACTTTCAAGTTAGCCCTCCTATTACATGTCCAACTGAATTTTCAAATTATCATTTTTAAATGTTTCTAAAATATTATGAATATCGGCTAAGTGTTGCTCGACTGTTTCTGAGAAAATAACAACATCATCCATGTAAACATAACAAATTTTTCCAATAAAATCTTTCAAAACTTCATTCATCAATCTTTGGAAAGTCGCTGGTGCATTTTTTAAACCAAAGGGCATACGTAAAAATTCATAATGTCCGTTATCTACCGTAAAAGCGGTTTTTTCAATAGAACTTTCATCTAATTCAATTTGGTGAAAACCGGACGCAAGGTCAAGAGTGGTGAAATACTTTTTATTTCCTAATTTATCAAGAATAGCATCAATTTGAGGAAGTGGATACTTATCATCAATTGTTTTATCATTTAATTTTCTATAATCAATCGCGATTCGCCATTTTTTCTTTTCGGATAAATCTTGTTTCTTTGGAACAACAACAACTGGAAATGACCAAGGAGAAATACTAGGTCTAATAATTTTCTTTTCAAGCATATCTTGAACTTGTCTTTGAACTTCTTCCTGATGTATTTCTGGATATCGATATATCTTACAATGAACAGGATTTTCATCATTTGTACGAATTTTATGTTTAATTTTATTAGAAAAGTTTAATGGTTGACCAGGTAATTGTAAAGCATCTTCGTTTGTGATCAAAATTTTCATTAATTGATTGCTTATTTTGGGTTCCAAATGTCCTAATTCGACAGGTATAACCGTATTCTTCTGGCATACTTGTTGAAAATTGAAAGGGATTCTACAATATTCATTAAAGATTACTTGGTTTTTGAAATCCAAGGATAAACAATATTTATTTAGGAAATCTGCTCCTATTAATCCGTCATAATTTTTATGAAATTTATAAAGAATAAATGGATGAAAATCATCAATATTAAATTCGGAAAATAAAGGTATCAATACTTTCTCATCAGAAGTTTTTTGTTTCATACACGCAGTTAATGTCGTGGATTCATTGAAAATATTCTTTTGAAAATTATTATAAGCAAATTTAGGATCTATTAGGCATATTGAACATCCACTATCTATCAAAAGTTTACATTTAGGATTTTGAAATTGAATAAAAGGTAATTGGTTAGTGTTATCAAGGGTAGAATTCAAGTCAATTTTTCGTTTGAGGCGTTTCCTCGAAAATTTCTCTTAGTATCGTAACTCGTACTTGCTTGAGCTTTAGAAGTTGAAGGTTGCTCTAAATGAGTCAATTCTTCAAAAGTATAATGGGGACTTTGATTATTATCGAAAAATTTTCTTTGCGGATTTGGATTGATTTGAGTAGAATAATTATTACGTTTTTGAGGATAATTTCTTGTTTGTATAGGTATAGACATTTTCTCTGGAGGATTATGATTTCTATAATTTGGATTGGGTTTAAAAACATTAGTATTTTGATTATTAGAGGGTCTCTCAAAAACTTCACGATACGTAGGATAATGCGGTTTCACATTCCTTTGTTGAAATTGAATTGGTTGCGAAGGAAAATTTTGATTCGACTGAAATCTCTGATTGTAATTAATATTTCGTTGCACCGGTTGATGATTAAAATGATTATTCCTATATGTGGGTTGAATCAACGAATTGTTCTTTAAGAAAGGTTGCGAATTTTTATTTCGACGGCTCCTATCTAGTAATTCATACTGTGCCATATTGCTAACATAATCTTTCACGGCGTTAACAGTTTCATCGAATGAAAGACCATTGTTCGTGATTAAGTACGTTCGCAATTCTACAGGGGCATTTGAAATTAATACTGTTTTACAAATCTTGAGAATATTTGTTTTGTAAAGTTGTTTTTCAGGATCAGGCATTAGATCAGCATCGATCCTATAATTGATTCTAATTTTCATAGAAATAATTTTTTCAATGAAGGACAGTAAATCTTCATTAGGTCTTTTTGTTAAAAATTGCAAATTGTGTATCAGAACGTCTAAATTGATCTGATCACCAAATTTATTATACAGGAAATTCTTCAGTATCTCCCAATTATCGGGTATATCAGAAGTCGAAACTTCAGCTAGGGCTCTGTCAACTAATTTCGATTTGACAACAGCGTAGCAATAATTTTTAATCATTGGTTGTTCATTAGCGAACATCAAAAGGTAATTTTCCGCACTTTTGATGAATGAATGTAACTCATTTTCAATGCCGGAAAAGCGGGGTAAAAGCATCCCAAACTTTTCTGCGATAGATAAATCGATCCTTTCGTTTGCCATTATTGTTTCTGATTGAATGGGCCTTTTGCCTCTTTTATTACGAAAGTGTTTAATCGAAGTAATTTTAATAAATGAGTATACAATATGAGTAAATACTCTTAAATTCGGTTTTTTAATTAAGGGAAACCTAGGGAAAACTTTATATCGGTTTTTAGAAAAGAAAAACCTAGAGAAAACTTTAAAATCGGTTTTATGAAGAAACCTAGGAAAAACTTATACAAATTTACACTATTTTTTAACCAGAATAAGGGAAACTGGGAAGAACTAGGAAATGCTCACCCAAAGTGTATTCTCTGAAGTCGTCACGGGGCGCTACTCAGGTGATCGGGCTTCTCGTCTTCTTCTCGTAGTTCGATTGCGCTCAACAGTTGAAACTGAAAGTGGCTGGACTCTCTGGATGGACCTCTTCTTTTCTTCAGGGGCACACACGCAGAATTCTAGCACTTGCACAATCCCAGACCTCGTCGCCAATTATAAATTTTGAGTTGAAGACCTTGTTTTTAAAAACAATTTATTTACTGAATACAACTTATGGTGAAAGACTAGTTACACTCAAGAGTAAAACAAATCTACTACTTAATAGAGTACATCTAATTCTTAAGAAAGCAAATCTTATTCTTAATGAATAACATGGGTGAAGCCGTTTATAAAGGAACGGCTTATCTTCAATGAGACTCAGCATCGCAGGTGTCCGATGCTGACTTAGCAAGCTGCAACATGGTCATATGTGGAGCTTATGGAGAAGATAAGGAGGTTCATCCTATCAATATGGGGTGCGGCTACGTAATTATATAATATATATAATATGGACTTGTTTTATGTTTCCCTCCTGAAGTACAGGGTGGCCAGATTTCGATGAATTAGTACTACAACTCCTAAACTATAAGAGATAGAGAAAAAGTAATATGATATGATATATGATATATTGTTTATCCTGATTACTCCTAGGTCTCCTGTGGAAACCCCTCTGAAATTACAAGCTTTGAAGCTTGTAACTTGTGCCGAGTTCGGAGTAAGCAGTTGTGTTCTGTGTAGGCTTTGTTACTGTGTCCTTACGCCACCTTAGGCACAGCACTGTTAATTTTTGACCCAACAGTGAGAATGGTGGCCCCTACCGAGACTAGAAACTTTCTTTCCTTCTTTTCTTCCGAGTTCACTATATATCGAAAATTTCGAAAAAACACTTTTCGTTCAACAAAATCCAAGCAGGCTTTGATTCACTTCCTTCAAAACTGGGACGGTCATAGAATTTCATGTCTTATTTATTTTCACCTGTCAAATTCAATTCAGTTTCATCATTGTATCGTCTGGCGCTTCTAAAGTTCTTATTTATATCACATCATGCAATTTATACAGGGTGTCCCACTAGTGCCGCAGCGGACGATATACGCGTAACGGACTGCGTTTTGCGAAATTTTTTGATGCAGACTTGCTATACTACAGAAAGAGCACAACCTAAAAATATTTTCGAATATATCGGGTGGCCCACAAAAGAGGAATAGCGGGTGACTTTGTTTTTTCAAATGGGACACCCTATATTCAATAGTGTTTTTCCATTCTCTGAAACATCCTGCATGTTTTCGTATAACCTCACATATTTTTATTCGACAGTTTTCGAAATATTGGCCATTTTGACAAAAAAAATTATACTTGTAGAGGTTATGTTATTCAATTATATTTCACGAACGCTTGCACATACCAATAACAGTTTTATATGGATTGAAAGACAAGACTTCAAAGTATCCTACCCAGCTATAATATAGCATCTTCGAGGGCATCTTCAGCATACAGAGTGTCCACAAAAAGACTATCAACATGACGAATTTCAAATCGATTTTTCTTCATTTTTTCAAATGCAATGCATATATTTTTTTTTCATCATTGTAATCACCATTCATTTTACTTCATTTTTTGTCAAATACATAATATGCATATATCTCTAACGGTTCCTCCATCAATGCAGCACCTGTAGTTTTTTGATTTCTTTGATACTTTAAATATGCCCTTGTCAAATTCGCAACTTTCTGGCGGCACCTCTCACCCCCATTTCCTCCAAATTGTTTTTTTCCAATCTTTCCGCAATGGAATTCCACAATTGCCTTTTATTTGTCTTTTTATCATCAAAGGCAACTCGCTTCTCCTCCCTACATTTTAAGAGGAGTTGAGTTGCCTCGATATCCAACTCGGTGGGTTTTTTTCTCTGCCATATTGATCCTTCCTCATTGGAAGGAATGCATTCCCCACCTTCTAAAAATTGCCAAATGAAGAAAAATTCCATTTCAGTTTTGTAAATTCGATAATTGATGATCCCAACATACCTTCATCTTCTCGCTGATCGCCTTCTGATGGCCCGCTTTCAATTTTTTCTAATGGCTCATTCTGTTGGAGCTGACCATTGTAATATGAGAGAGCGGCATCAGGATCTTGAAAGAAAAATAATATCATATTACTGTATGAATATCATTCTCGACAAAATATCTACCATTCAGTAATAACTGTGCCGTCCATAAATTTGGCACTACCACAACTTTATCTTCTCCTTCAATATTAAGGACGACTTGATATTGTTCGGTTTCCATTTAAAAAAAAAACTATTAACTATAAATAAACTAAACTATAATATATAACGATGAATAAACTAACTACTTACTACTATAAATATCACAAAAGAAAAAAATGAAAATGAAAGAAAGAAATCAAATAATACTGAAATATCGCTGTGGTGCGTTTGTATAATGGCCGGTATCTAACAGCTAACGGAAAAATAAAACATGTGCAATCATAAAATATAAACATAAATATAATCATATTTCAGCTTTTCTTCAATGACCAGAAGCTTGACCCGGCCTCGGACCCGGCTCTCGAGTATGGTTATCCACGGTCTTAATCGATGACGTTGAAGGGCTAATTCATGACGTCATAGAAAATGAACAACGATGACCAAAAGCGCTTAAATGCAGTTGGTCATAGTTGGTCATTGACCAATCAAGACCAGGTCATTCGCTTGAAATCGATTTTTGTTTCGACCAAATTGCGAATATCGGCAAGATTTCGTTTTTTCCACTTCAGGTGGCGCTTTTCACTAATTATGACTGATTTTTATTAGTTATTTCAAATATTCGAATTTATTCTGGTGAACATGTTGTGTCAATAGCCGATAATTTTGTCAAGCAATAATTTGGGAATATATTCTTGACATTTTAGTTCATATCAGGAAAAGTATAAGACTTTCACCATATAAAAATGTCATTCTATGGTCAAGTCATAATTGACTTTGGCAGATCAGCTGTTGATTAATCAATCAAATCGATCAAGGGAAAAAGGACCGTAATGACGTTGTATGACATAATTAGTGAAGAGCGCCACCTGAAGTGGAAAAAACGAAATCTTGCCGATATTCTCAATTTGGTCGAACGTCATTCCATTCAAAATTTGACGAGTGCTTATACCACAGTATTCTAGGCATCTTAGTGTCTACGAATTGACAGCATTATTTGATATCAGCATACAGTAGTTCACGTGTAAAATAAAATTGAAAAAAAAATTTTTTTTTGTTTCAAACGTCCTCATGCCAGTGTCGATTGAAACAGAGCCTGGGGTCAATTGAAACACATACAAATTATGGAAAATATAAAAAAAATTATATATTTTATTAATCTTCTAATCGTACACTTGGCAAGGTTGAATACAAAAACTAAATGATATGAAAAAAAAAATAGATTAATTAGTTGGAGAAAACAATAATCGTAATAGTTAAATATAAAAGCTGAATAAAATATAATATTAGATTTAACAGATTAAAAAAAAACAAGTAAATCTATGAAAATAAATCTTTGGAACAATAATACTAGTAACGATTTCAATCCGAATATTCCGAATCACAGTTATGGCAGACATAACTAATAGAAGCTTCTGTGCACTCTTCATGAGCCCACATTTTGCCTTGTATCCATCTTTCTCTCGGTCGGCTTTCTGAATAAGCCGACATGCATGCAAGACAGAAGTATTCTTCGTCTGATGAGGATGTATTAGGTTGCATTTTAGTTTTTGTTTTGTTTTTAGCAGTTTTGTTAGTCTTTTGCCCAAGTATTCTTTTCTTCACAACCTTGGTTTTTTTTCGTTTCAATTCGTTTCTCTCATAATATTCTCTTCTCATCTCCTCCTTTGCAGGAGTATCAGTATAGATAGTAGATTTTCTGGTTTTTCGCCTCCTGCTTGTTAATTTCCTTGGGGAAGATATTGGTAGTGGACGAACTAATTCCGGAGAAAACGTTGCTATATTTTTCGTTTTATTTATCAACACAGGAGTGGATTGAAAACTTGTAGAGGGCTCAGATGGAATTTGCTGAACACTACCACTACTTTGGTGTTCGGGAAGTGTGATCGAAGATTCTTGGTCTATAATAATATTTTCCTGTTCTATGTCTGGAACTTGTGAACACTGTGGTACATTTATATTAGGTTTTTGTACAAAAATAGCTGAACCCGCAAGCTCCTTTGATATTTTGGATGGTTCAAGAGTTGAAATAGAAGGTAATGAGGGTGGCCTTCTACCCTCAGGAGCAATTGGTCCATCAGATGCCTCGATTGCATTCCCAGGATTTGGTCTATCCGAAACAAATGAAGGTGCAAAATTGAGTTCAGTAAACAAATTCCGATTAAATGGAACAATCCCACTAATCCCAGTATTGCGAAAGCCAGCTTGAATATTGGATTGTGTAAGAGCTAGCGGCAAAGCAATGTCCATAAAGTTAGCAGTGCCACTTTCGAGAAATTCAATGAAACCTATTGCATTAATTGTCGAATAATTGTCGAGAATTTGTCGTGAAAGAAAAAAATTTGTCGCGTCCTTAGTTTTTTTTCTACGGGGTGGCTTTGCTAACTTAACGTTAAGTTAGCAGAACCACTTTTTCAATATCGCCCGAATCTCATGAAAATGGTTACAAATAATTGTCGAGTAATTGTCGTAGTCGATATGAAGTAAAAAAAACCCAAAAAATCCATTCCTTTTTGTTTATTTTACGTCTTTTTCCCGCGAGTTCGAGATATTCCTAGAATTATCGCATTTTTGGCAACAGCGCATTCGTAATTGACTCTTTTTCTATTGCATTGATTGTCGAATACCTGCCTCGAATTTGTCGTGAAAGAAAAAAATTTGTCGCGTCCTTAGTTTTTTTTTCTACGGGGTGGCTTTGCTCACTTTATATTAATTAAGCAAAAAGTGGTCGAATATCGTCACGATGATCATGAAAGATTGTCGAGTAATTGTCGATGATGAAATTAAGTAAAAGACACACAAAAAATTTAATCTTTCTAGCATTTTCCACTCCATTTTCTCGCGATTTCCCCATATTTCTTGAAATATCGCATTTTTGGCAACAGCGCATTCGTAATTAACTCTTTTTCTATTGCATTAATTGTCGAATACCTGCCTCGAATTTGTCGTGAAAGAAAAAAATTTGTCGCGTCCTTAGTTTTTTTTTCTATGGGGTGGCTTTGCTAACTTAACGTTAAGTTAGCGGAACCACTTTCTCAATATCGACCGAATCTCATGAAAATGGTTACAAATAATTGTCGAGTAATTGTCGTAATCGATATGAAGTAAAAAAAACCCAAAAAATCCATTCCTTTTTGTTTATTTTAAGTATTTTTCCCGCGAGTTCGAGATATTCCTAGAATTATCGCATTTTTGGCAACAGCGCATTCGTAATTGACTCTTTTTCTATTGCATTAATTGTCGAATACCTGCCTCGAATTTGTCGTGAAAGAAAAAAATTTGTCGCGTCCTTAGTTTTTTTTTCTAAGGGGTGGCTTTGCTAACTTAACGTTAAGTTAGCAGAACCACTTTTTCAATATCGCCCGAATCTCATGAAAATGGTTACAAATAATTGTCGTAGTCGATATGAAGTAAAAAAAACCCAAAAAATCCATTCCTTTTTGTTTATTTTACGTCTTTTTCCTGCGAGTTCGAGATGTTTCAAGAATTATCGCATTTTTGGCAACAGCGCATTCGTAATTGACTCTTTTTCTATTGCATTAATTGTCGAATACCTGCCTCGAATTTGTCGCGAAAGAAAAAAATTTGTCGCGTCCCTAGTTTTTTTTTCTATGGGGTGGCTTTGCTAACTTAACGTTAAGTTAGCAGAGCCACTTTCTCAAAATCGTCCGAATCTCATGAAAATGGTTACAAATAATTGTCGAGTAATTGTCGTAGTCGATATGAAGTAAAAAAAACCCAAAAAATCCATTCCTTTTTGTTTATTTTACGTATTTTTCCCGCGAGTTCGAGATATTCCTAGAATTATCGCATTTTTGGCAACAGCGCATTCGTAATTGACCCTTTTTCTATTGCATTAATTGTCGAATACCTGCCTCGAATTTGTCGTGAAAGAAAAAAATTTGTCGCGTCCTTAGTTTTTTTTCTACGGGGTGACTTTGCTAACTTAACGTTAAGTTAGCAGAACCACTTTCTCAATATCGACCGAATCTCATGAAAATGGTTAAAAATAATTGTCGAGTAATTGTCGTAATCGATATGAAGTAAAAAAAACCCAAAAAATCCATTCCTTTTTGTTTATTTTACGTATTTTTCCCGCGAGTTCGAGATATTCCTAGAATTATCGCATTTTTGGCAACAGCGCATTCGTAATTGACTCTTTTTCTATTGCATTAATTGTCGAATACCTGCCTCGAATTTGTCGTGAAAGAAAAACATTTGTCGCGTCCTTAGTTTTTTTTTTCTAAGGGGTGGCTTTGCTAACTTAACGTTAAGTTAGCAGAACCACTTTTTCAATATCGCCCGCATCTCATGAAAATGGTTACAAATAATTGTCGAGTAATTGTCGTAGTCGATATGAAGTAAAAAAACCGAAAAAATCTATTCCTTTTTGTTTATTTTAGGTCTTTTTCCTGCGAGTTCGAGATGTTTCTAGAATTATCGCATTTTTGGCAACAGCGCATTCGTAATTGACTCTTTTTCTATTGCATTAATTGTCGAATACCTGCCTCGAATTTGTCGTGAAAGAAAAAAATTTGTCGCGTCCCTAGTTTTTTTTTCTATGGGGTGGCTTTGCTAACTTAACGTTAAGTTAGCAGAACCACTTTCTCAATATCGACCGAATCTCATGAAAATGGTTACAAATAATTGTCGAGTAATTGTCGTAATCGATATGAAGTAAAAAAAACCCAAAAAATCCATTCCTTTTTGTTTATTTTACGTATTTTTCTCGCGAGTTCGAGATATTCCTAGAATTATCGCATTTTTGGCAACAGCGCATTCGTAATTGACTCTTTTTCTATTGCATTAATTGTCGAATACCTGCCTCGAATTTGTCGTGAAAGAAAAACATTTGTCGGGTCCTTAGTTTTTTTTTTCTAAGGGGTGGCTTTGCTAACTTAACGTTAAGTTAGCAGAACCACTTTTTCAATATCGCCCGCATCTCATGAAAATGGTTACAAATAATTGTCGAGTAATTGTCGTAGTCGATATGAAGTAAAAAAACCCAAAAAATCTATTCCTTTTTGTTTATTTTAGGTCTTTTTCCTGCGAGTTCGAGATGTTTCTAGAATTATCGCATTTTTGGCAACAGCGCATTCGTAATTGACTCTTTTTCTATTGCATTAATTGTCGAATACCTGCCTCGAATTTGTCGTGAAAGAAAAAAATTTGTCGCGTCCTTAGTTTTTTTTCACCGTGTGGCTTTGCTCACTTTATATTAATTAAGCAAAAAGTGGTCGAATATCGTCACGATGATCATGAAAGATTGTCGAGTAATTGTCGATGATGAAATTAAGTAAAAGACACACAAAAAATTTAATCTTTCTAACAATTTCCACTCCATTTTCTCGCGATTTCCCCATATTTCTTGAAATATCGCATTTTTGGCAACAGCGCATTCGTAATTAACTCTTTTTCTATTGCATTAATTGTCGAATACCTGCCTCGAATTTGTCGTGAAAGAAAAAAATTTGTCGCGTCCTTAGTTTTTTTTTTCTAAGGGGTGGCTTTGCTAACTTAACGTTAAGTTAGCAAAGAAAAAAAAAACTAAGGACGCGACAAATTTTTTTCTTTCACGACAAATTCGAGGCAGGTATTCGACAATTAATGCAATAGAAAATTAATTACGAATGCGCTGTTGCCAAAAATGCGATATTTCAAGAAATATGGGGAAATCGCGAGAAAATGGAGTGGAAATTGTTAGAAAGATTAAATTTTTTGTGTGTCTTTTACTTAATTTCATCATCGACAATTACTCGACAATCTTTCATGATCATCGTGACGATATTCGACCACTTTTTGCTTAATTAATATAAAGTGAGCAAAGCCACCCCGTAGAAAAAAAACTAAGGACGCGACAAATTTTTTTCTTTCACGACAAATTCGAGGCAGGTATTCGACAATTAATGCAATAGAAAAAGAGTCAATTACGAATGCGCTGTTGCCAAAAATGCGATAATTCTAGAAACATCTCGAACTCGCAGGAAAAAGACGTAAAATAAACAAAAAGGAATAGATTTTTTGGGTTTTTTTACTTCATATCGACTACGACAATTACTCGACAATTATTTGTAACCATTTTCATGAGATGCGGGCGATATTGAAAAAGTGGTTTGCTAACTTAACGTTAAGTTAGCAAAGCCACCCCTTAGAAAAAAAAAACTAAGGACGCGACAAATGTTTTTCTTTCACGACAAATTCGAGGCAGGTATTCGACAATTAATGCAATAGAAAAAGAGTCAATTACGAATGCGCTGTTGCCAAAAATGCGATAATTCTAGGAATATCTCGAACTCGCGGGAAAAATACGTAAAATAAACAAAAAGGAATGGATTTTTTGGGTTTTTTTTACTTCATATCGATTACGACAATTACTCGACAATTATTTGTAACCATTTTCATGAGATTCGGTCGATATTGAGAAAGTGGTTCTGCTAACTTAACGTTAAGTTAGCAAAGCCACCCCGTAGAAAAAAAACTAAGGACGCGACAAATTTTTTTCTTTCACGACAAATTCGAGGCAGGTATTCGACAATTAATGCAATAGAAAAAGAGTCAATTACGAATGCGCTGTTGCCAAAAATGCGATAATTCTAGGAATATCTCGAACTCGCGGGAAAAATACGTAAAATAAACAAAAAGGAATGGATTTTTTGGGTTTTTTTTACTTCATATCGACTACGACAATTACTCGACAATTATTTGTAACCATTTTCATGAGATTCGGTCGATTTTGAGAAAGTGGTTCTGCTAACTTAACGTTAAGTTAGCAAAGCCACCCCTTAGAAAAAAAAAACTAAGGACGCGACAAATTTTTTTCTTTCACGACAAATTCGAGGCAGGTATTCGACAATTAATGCAATAGAAAAAGGGTCAATTACGAATGCGCTGTTGCCAAAAATGCGATAATTCTAGAAATATCTCGAACTCGCAGGAAAAAGACGTAAAATAAACAAAAAGGAATGGATT
The DNA here is from genome assembly GCA_910592335.1 of Adalia bipunctata. Classification (NCBI taxonomy): domain Eukaryota; kingdom Metazoa; phylum Arthropoda; class Insecta; order Coleoptera; family Coccinellidae; genus Adalia; species Adalia bipunctata. The sequence continues at coordinate 4,695,314 of OU342954.1, read as the reverse complement.
TTTTGGGTTTTTTTTACTTCATATCGACTACGACAATTACTCGACAATTATTTGTAACCATTTACATGAGATGCGGGCGATATTGAAAAAGTGGTTCTGCTAACTTAACGTTAAGTTAGCAAAGCCACCCCTTAGAAAAAAAAAACTAAGGACGCGACAAATTTTTTTCTTTCACGACAAATTCGAGGCAGGTATTCGACAATTAATGCAATAGAAAAAGAGTCAATTACGAATGCGCTGTTGCCAAAAATGCGATAATTCTAGGAATATCTCGAACTCGCGGGAAAAATACGTGAAATAAACAAAAAGGAATGGATTTTTTGGGTTTTTTTTACTTCATATCGATTACGACAATTACTCGACAATTATTTGTAACCATTTTCATGAGATTCGGTCGATATTGAGAAAGTGGTTCTGCTAACTTAACGTTAAGTTAGCAAAGCCACCCCATAGAAAAAAAAAACTAAGGACGCGACAAATTTTTTTCTTTCACGACAAATTCGAGGCAGGTATTCGACAATTAATGCAATAGAAAAAGAGTCAATTACGAATGCGCTGTTGCCAAAAATGCGATAATTCTAGAAATATCTCGAACTCGCAGGAAAAAGACGTAAAATAAACAAAGAGGAATGGATTTTTTGGGTTTTTTTTACTTCATATCGACTACGACAATTACTCGACAATTATTTGTAACCATTTACATGAGATGCGGGCGATATTGAAAAAGTGGTTCTGCTAACTTAACGTTAAGTTAGCAAAGCCACCCCTTAGAAAAAAAAACTAAGGACGCGACAAATTTTTTTCTTTCACGACAAATTCGAGGCAGGTATTCGACAATTAATGCAATAGAAAAAGAGTCAATTACGAATGCGCTGTTGCCAAAAATGCGATAATTCTAGGAATATCTCGAACTCGCGGGAAAAAGACGTAAAATAAACAAAAAGGAATGGATTTTTTGGGTTTTTTTACTTCATATCGACTACGACAATTACTCGACAATTATTTGTAACCATTTTCATGAGATTCGGGCGATATTGAAAAAGTGGTTCTGCTAACTTAACGTTAAGTTAGCAAAGCCACCCCGTAGAAAAAAAACTAAGGACGCGACAAATTTTTTTCTTTCACGACAAATTCTCGACAATTATTCGACAATTAATGCAATAGGTTTCATTGAATTTCTCGAAAGTGGCACTGCTAACTTTATGGACATGGCAAAGCAGCAGCTAAAATCCCTGATATATCGTATATTGACATGGTCTTGCCAGGGTGGCTTCTCATCCATCCATCACAGAATGAATTCACAGTTCTCTTCAGTGGACCGAACACAGATCTATCCAGCGGTTGGAGCTTATGCGAACAGTGAGGAGGAAAAGATAGAATGACAATTCCATTGGTCTTGCAAAAGTCCAGTGCATTAATATGAATATGTGATGAGTGATTATCAAGCAACAGTAAGACTTCGTGTGAAGGAGAAACATTTGAATGTTTCTTGAAGTGTTTCAGGAAATTAATAAATGTTTCCTCTTGCATCCAGCCAGAAGGATTTGCACTTCCTGCAGATCCTATTGGATGCAGGGTTCGAAAATATCATGATATTTATATAAATATCAAAATTTTGGATATATATCGATATATATCCGATATATATCAACTTTGTGATATTTATTTTCATAAAAAATGTTTGATGTTTTTTCTTGAATGAAATCAATAAATTAAACGCGAAAAAGTTCATTTAAAAAATTTATTGAAAAAACAAAAAACTAAACAATATTCTCAAAAACAAAGAATAGGTATAACAAAAAAAATTAATTAGTTAATAAATTTATCAACGGTTCTTCATCTGAATCATAAGGAATATCCTGTGCAGACGCAGTGGCCTCATCCCATATCCATTCCAAATTACTGCAAGCTACATCCGTAGACGTGGAAGTATGTTTTCTGTTTAAATATTTAAACAAAAATACAAGTTTGGTTGTTTTGTCACGTTCCAATCGATTTCTCAATTTCGATTGTACCAAGCCGAAAGTTGAAAAATACCTCTCCAAGGATGCTGTCGAGGCAATTGCTGTTAGTAGCTTTTCATAAAATTTTATAAAGTCTTCTTTATCTGTAGGCCAATCCATTATACATAATGAAGCCCACCACACCAAGGGACTGGTGTTACGAAATTGTGGTCCAAACATATATTTCGGAAATGGTAATGACTTTGATGTTAGGGCCATTACGAATGGCAGAAAACTTATGTTTTTACTAGCAATAAATGCATATGCTTCTTCTTTTTTATTGTTGTTCAATCGTTGTCCCAGAAATCTATGATCCAACATATTTGAAGCAAAATGAACACCTTCTAGCGCCATATTTCTGCGCTTGTGAAAATGTTTTTTAACTTCAAGTGGTTGATCTTTTAAATCTTTCTCTAATTTATTCCAAATTTCAACAGCCACGAAAATAGTTGTTAGAGCTCTTTGCATTCTATCAAGAGCCACTGCAATTGGTTTTAAGCGGGCTAGAAGATCAACTTCGTTCTTCGCGATATGGCTATCGTTTACAATTTTAATAATGTCGTTATCAATATCATCTTTATTATCTTGGCATATTTGCACAAGTGTACCTCTATATTATCTAAATATGACTTGAGTGCATCACTCATTGTGTTCCATCGCACCTCCTGGGGCATCACTAGTTTTTTTCCCTGTGCTTGTTTAAATAATGCAGCAGGAATATGCTTATTTCTGAAATATTTAATTACTTTGATTATAGCATTTGAAGCTTCTGGAATTTCTAGATCCTGTGCTAGTAAATTTAGCATATGGGCTGAGCACCCATACTGAATAATATCAAAGTCATTATCATTAGCAAGATCCCGGCGCATTTTTTGGACGTTAGCGGCATTATCCGTTACAAAACTCCCCACAGTAACTTGAAAATCTTCTTTAGCAATTTTTATAGCTTTTACTGCAAGATCTTTCAAATTATCTGCAGTATGGCGATCTATGCCTGTATCTACACAATCTACCAGAATAGATTCTCCATTTGAAGTCACTATGCTGCAACATATAAGTGGTTCATTGTGGATATTGCTCCAACCATCCATTGACATGCAAACGGTAGAATTTTGAATTTCTTCTCTGCATTCCGTTTTTACTTCTCCATAAACATATTTAAAATAGTATCACCTAGTTGCTTTGCAGAGGGGCCTTTGTAACCAGGGCGTAATGTGGAACACATGTCATTAAACTCAGGGTGATCAGCGTGGTTGAACGGCGTATTTGTGGCATAGAAGTATAGAGCTATTTGCATTCGTGCAGGTGCAAAAATCCTCGTCTTCGACTCGGATTTTTGTTGCCACCAGCACTCATGCTTCTTGTTAAAATATGACTTAGCAACGTGTTTTTTCCATTTTTTTCGGAAAAATTGGATGCACTTATGATATTACTTACGATTATTTAATCGATTTCGATAGATTCGGCACTTTTCTCGCAGGTGAGGCTTCTTCGGGTTTCTTATTGTTCTCAAGGACTCGGTGACGGCTGGAGCCCCGTTTCCAGCAGTTTCGGTTTTTGAAATAATTAAAAGAGCTTTGATGATTTTGGTGGCTTCATATTTTGTTCTGCAGAGGATCAGTTGCCCGATGGCATACATAAAAAATTGCTTTATTGGTTTTCGCTGGTCGCTCAGAAAATCAGCCCAATTCTTTGAATAGTGAGCAACGTCAATACGTATGTATGTTCGTGGCAACTGATCACTCATACATTTTTCTGAATAATTTGCTATCGGTATCGGTATATTTGTGAAAATCCAGCAGCAAGCATTCAACAGTGCCTTCGAAGAGTCGCATACCTGAAAAATAAAAATTCAAGACAATGTTGTTATTTTACGGAATTATTTAATATGCACCACTTCTCGGGGATAATCTGCGCCAGCTTGTATCCATCGTTTCAACCATATGCCAATGGACACAGCGTCTTGTCGCTCAGAGAACATACACGTGATTCCAAATTGGCCAAAATCGCAGAATACTACCAAAAGGTATAAAAAAGGCACTGCGATTTTTTGCCATCAAGGTGGGTCAAATTTTTGGCTAATTGAGCTGTAGCGTCTATACAGATTGTTATATGTCCGCGTTTTCTGAGTTCTTTATAAATGCGCAGTTGATGATCCGACCAGAAATGCACGAAAACTGGGTCCAGACCAATGCTTCGGATAATGTTTCGTCCTTCAGGTGACCTCTTCAAACATTCAAGAGCTAAAATCGGATTCGGATGTCGATATTCTCGCTGCAAAGCTTCGTCTTTTGCCTGTCTTAATACGGTAGCAGAGTACAGATGAGGCGGTTCTTTGCAGTCGCCCTCTTGAATCATTTCTGCTGCTTTGTCAGTGCGATAAGCCTCCGTTGATTTGATCTTCAATTGATCCACTATTTTCTTTCCCGTATCTCCTCGGCATTGTTTCTTACCACAATGTTCGTCGCCTCGACTTGCTGTCCTCTTTCACGAGGAACCTCACACCCTTGCCCTAAAGTGGATATTAACTCAGGAAATATCCATTTTAGGGCAAGGGTGTGATGCATACACTCACATTATTTTTTAACGTAGATTCAATATCTGCCATAAAAAATGGGGTTCTAATTTGAAAAAATTGATTTTTCACGATTTTGTCATCCCTAACTTTGAAAGCGATTTTTTCACCCCCTGTATCATGAATCGCGATTTCGATTTTTAAAGTGGATACATCAATCTTACATCTTGAAAAATCCCAAAAATGAAAATTTTCCATCCAAAAACCTCGAAGTTATTCTTGTTTCAGCGGAGCTCTATTTTCGATTTTCCCGCTCAGAGAGAATTTTCCAACCAAAACTGAAAAATGTTACATCAAAATAACTTGAAATTTTCTAGGGAATCTATTTCTGCAATAAAAAAATGGTGTTCTAATTTGAAAAACGGAAGTTGACGTCATTTCCGGAAAAACCGGAGGTGCTCATGCCTTGAAAATATTTTAGATTTCATCAACATCGTGAAATACTTATAAGTGCTGAATTTCATGAAAATACGTTCAGTAGTTTCCCGTATAAATATGGGTGAGGTTCCTCGTGAAAGACCCTGTATAGTCTTGCTCTCGAGGTGGTATTATATAACACTTCAGTTTGCTTCCGCACTTGCAATGTCCTTTAAATGAGAATTTTTTATTAACGAAGATAACTAATCAGACCGCAGGAAGTAAGCGAAATATAGTCGGCACAAAAGTTTAAAAACTTGTTTGAGTCAATGCAAACACCATTATAGTTTTCAAGTGAATCGAGTTTGAATTTTTTTGTGCTTAACACTTTACACAAACATTTTCGGATGTTACATTACTTTGTTATGGCTCATTTACTTTGAGACGATGGTACCTGATGAAATTTGTCACCGAATGAAAGTCGACCATTACAGTTTTGTTCATGCACAACTTTCAACCCCCTGATTTTTCTCGTGAGGGGGTTGAAAGTTGTGCATGAACAAAACTGTAATGGTCACCTTTCATTCGGTGACAAATTTCATCAGGTACCATCGTCTCAAAGTAAATGAGCCATAACAAAGTACACATACTGAAAACCTCTTTGAACTAACTTATTTTCAAAAAAATCTTTTTTTTTTAATTTCTGCACGCCTGTAAAGAAGATACAAAGACCTTGCCAGAAACGTACCACATGACCCACTTTCCCTATTCAAAAAGATTAGAGGGTTGATGGGGATGGCACAGGGTGCAACAAAAATGCATACAAATTTGGTAAAAGTGAAACTAAAATTGACCTGTTTCAGGATTTTGTTGCCAAATATTTTTCTTCTGAGAAACAATTTGTTCCACAATTTTGACGCGCACTGTATAATATTATTTAGAAATAATAAAATAATATTCCTTGACAATTTTCATAATTCAACATATTTTCACCATCGAAAACGATAGATTAACGCAAGAAATTTTTTGCTGAATAAATCATCAGAGTTCTATTAATAAGTTCATGAGAAGTTATTATGTAACAGAAATCACATATGTCCATAAAGTTAGCAGTGCCACTTGCGAGAAAATCAATGAAACCTATTGCATTAATTGTCGAGAATTTGTCGTGAAAGAAAAAAATTTGTCGCGTCCTTAGTTTTTTTTCTACGGGGTGGCTTTGCTAACTTAACGTTAAGTTAGCAGAACCACTTTCTCAATATCAACCAAATATCATGAAAATGGTTATAAATAATTGTCGAAGTCCATATGAAGTAAAAAAAGACACAAAAAATCCATTCCTTCTTGTTTATTTTTAGTCTTTTTCCCGCGAGATCGAGATATTTCTAGAATTATCGCATTTTTGGCAACAGCGCATTCGTAATTGACTCTTTTTCTATAGCATTGATTGTCGAATACCTGTCCCGAATTTTTCGTGAAAGAAAAAAAATTGTCGCATCCTCAATTTTTTTCTACGGGGTGGCTTTACGCGATATTTTCAGATATACATATAGGGAAATCGCGAGAAAATGGAGTGGAAATTGCTAGAAAGATTAAATTTGTGGAGGGCTGTGAAGCTAGCGGCCACTTTCCATCGGCCATTCTCGGATTCATCGGCCAGTTCACCAGTGGCGTCGGGTATTTATGAAAATCGCGATTAAAATTATATGGAAGACGAAAAGTTCAGAATTTTTGCCTGAAATGAGTTCTTTGATTCTCTGTTGATAGTAAACCACCGAAATTTCCATTGATTTCAATGGTTTGAAAAAGTTATAATGAATTATTATGTGTATGAGAAATCTGATTTCGAGCATATTGAACGGATATACGTCAAAAATGATTAACCTGAATGAAATTTGGTAGGAATGTTGCTAGTGTGGTCCAGAATCTTATTCCAAGAGGTTTTTTATTTGCCGGACTTTGGAGGGGAGTTTTCACCCCCACACTCAAGATTCAACAAAAAATCGAAAGTGGGTCTCAAACATGATTAACCTGAATGAAATTTGGTAGGAATGTTGCTAGTGTGGTCCAGAATCTTATTCCAAGAGGTTTTTTATTTGCCGGACTTTGGAGGGGAGTTTTCACCCCCACCCTCAAGATTCAACAAAACATCGAAAGTGGGTTTCAAAAATGATAAACCTGAATGAAATTTGGTAGGAATGTTGCTAGTGTGGCCCAGAATCTCATTCCAAGAGGTTTTTTATTTGCCGGACTCTGGAGGGAAGTTTTCACCCCTATCCACAAATCCTCCAAAATCCAACAAAACATCGCAAGTGGGTCTCAAAAATGATTAACCTGAATGAAATTTGGTAGGAATGTTGCTAGTGTAGTCAAGAATCTTATTCCGAAAGGTTTTTTATTTGCCGGACTCTGGAGGGAAGTTTTCACCCCTATCCACAAATCCTCCAAAATCCAACAAAACATCGAAAGTGGGTCTCAAAAATGATTAACCTGAATGAAATTTGGTAGGAATGTTGCTAGTGTAGTCAAGAATCTTATTCCGAAAGGTTTTTTATTTGCCGGACTTTGGAGGGGAGTTTTCACCCCCACCCTCAAGATTCAACAAAAAATCGAAAGTGGGTCTCAAAAATGATTAACCTGAATGAAATTTGGTAGGAATGTTGCTAGTGTAGTCAAGAATCTTATTCCGAAAGGTTTTTCATTTGCCGGACTTTGGAGGGGAGTTTCCACCCCCACACTCAAGATTCAACAAAACATCAAAAGTGGGTCTCAAAAATGATTAACCTGAATGAAATTTGGTAGGAATGTTGCTAGTGTGGTCCAGAATCTTATTCCTGAAGGTTTTTCATTTGCCGGACTTTGGAGGGGAGTTTCCACCCCCACACTCAAGATTCAACAAAACATCAAAAGTGGGTCTCAAAAATGATTAACCTGAATGAATTTCGGTAGGAATGTTGCTAATGTGGTCTAGTTGTTATTTGAATGCTCTGAAAAGAAGAAATTAGAATATTCCTTTAAAATTTCAACTATCAACTTATAACCTCATTATATACAACTTATATGATCATAAAAGCTTGTCGCGAGGTTTGCGTAAGTAGGCACATATAAGTATTTAATTAAACTGAATTTTAAAATGATATTCAGCAGATTAAGTTACTCAATTAAATAGGTACTAGTTCATTCACACAAATAAATCGCGCGACAAGCTTTTATGATCATATAAATTGTGTAGAATGAGGTTATAAGTTGAAAGAGGTTTTTCATTTGCAGGACTTTGGAGGGTGTTTTTTTAAAATAACTTGAAAGCAACTGAAGAATTGTGGAATTTTTTCATTGTACAATTAGTTAATAATAATGATTGAATTAAGAATTCAAGTACCCACTAAGAATTATTCTCATTACAAGCAACTATGAAAAATGATCAGATAAAGCAATATCTTCATCAATCACAAGCCAGAAAGCTTTATTTATTTTGATTCAATAAAGATTTTTGGCTTATTTCCGTGAGGTGTAACATCTTTATTTGAAAAAGGTGGGGATACAGTTGAAATATCGATTCATAGTTATAGAAATGATCTTTATATTTGCATATTCCCTGTGGGGAATATGCAAATATAAAGAAGAGTGTTGGATATATTATATATAGTTATTTATTGTATAATTATCAATACAGCCGTTAGTATCACATCATGGTAATATAATATCACGAATACATTGGAGTATACCTTCAAAGAAAATGTAAATGAATGTAGAGAAAAACTATGATTACATAGTAAAATAAATGTTATAAAAATGAGTATTATGCGAATATATCATAAATCATTGAAAAATAATTCAATACATAGGTAAAAATGTTTCTTTTAAACGAAGAAACGAATGAACAGTTCATCACAGTTGAGGTCTGCATTATTCTCATAATTATTTTTATGAGACCCACTTTCGATGTTTTGATGAATCTTGAGTGTGGGGGTGAAAACTCCCCTCCAAAGTCCGGCAAATAAAAAACCTCTTGGAATAAGATTCTGGACCACACTAGCAACATTCCTACCAAATTTCATTCAGGTTAATCATTTTTGAGACCCACTTTTGATGTTTTGTTGAATCTTGAGTGTGGGGGTGGAAACTCCCCTCCAAAGTCCGGCAAATGAAAAACCTTTCGGAATAAGATTCTGGACCATAGTAGCAACATTCCTACCAAATTTCATTCAGGTTAATCATTTTTGAGACCCACTTTCGATGTTTTGTTGAACCTTGAGGGTGGGGGTGGAAACTCCCCTCCAAAGTCCGGCAAATGAAAAACCTCTTGGAATAAGATTCTGGACCAAACTAGCAACATTCCTACCAAATTTCATTCAGGTTAATCATTTTTGAGACCCACTTTTGATGTTTTGTTGAATCTTGAGTGTGGGGGTGGAAACTCCCCTCCGAAGTCCGGCAAATGAAAAACCTTACGGAATAAGATTCTGGACCATAGTAGCAACATTCCTACCAAATTTCATTCAGGTTAATCATTTTTGAAACCCACTTTCGATGTTTTGTTGAATCTTGAGGGTGGGGGTGAAAACTCCCCTCCAAAGTCCGGCAAATAAAAAACCTTTCGGAATAAGATTCTTGACTACACTAGCAACATTCCTACCAAATTTCATTCAGGTTAATCATTTTTGAGACCCACTTGCGATGTTTTGTTGAATCTTGAGTGTGGGGGTGGAAACTCCCCTCCAAAGTCCGGCAAATGAAAAACCTTTCGGAATAAGATTCTGGACCATAGTAGCAACATTCCTACCAAATTTCATTCAGGTTAATCATTTTTGAGACCCACTTTCGATGTTTTGTTGAACCTTGAGGGTGGGGGTGGAAACTCCCCTCCAAAGTCCGGCAAATGAAAAACCTCTTGGAATGAGATTCTGGACCACACTAGCAACATTCCTACCAAATTTCATTCAGGTTAATCATTTTTGAGACCCACTTTCGATTTTTTGTTGAATCTTGAGTGTGTGGGTGAAAACCTCGGTGAAAACTCCCCTCCAAAGTCCGGCAAATAAAAAACCTCTTGGAATAAGATTCTGGGCCACACTAGCAACATTCCTACCAAATTTCATTCAGGTTAATCATTTTTGACGTATATCCGTTCAATATGCTCGAAATCAGATTTCTCATACACATAATAATTCATTATAACTTTTTCAAACCATTGAAATCCATGGAAATTTCGGTGGTTTACTATCAACAGAGAATCAAAGAACTCATTTCAGGCAAAAATTCTGAACTTTTCGTCTTCCATATAATTTTAATCGCGATTTTCATAAATACCCGACGCCACTGGTGAACTGGCCGATGAATCCGAGAATGGCCGATACAAAGTGGCCGCCAAGTTCACACTGATAATTTGTGGTGTGTTTTTTACTTTATTTGAACATCGACAATTACTCGACAATCTTGCATGATCATCGTGATGATATTCGACCACTATTTGCTAAATTAATATAAAGTAAGCAAAGCCACCTAGTCGAAAAAAAACTAAGGTCGCGACAACTTTTTTCTTTCACGAAAAATTCAAGATAGGTATTCGACAATTAATGCGATTGAAAAAAAGTCAATAACGAATGCGCTGTGGCCAAAAATGCGATAATTCTAGAAATATCTCGATCTCGCGGGAAAAAGACTAAAAATGAACAAGAAGGAATGGATTTTTAATAGTATATTCTGTAACAAGGGCAGGATGAAAATCCGATACGAGTGAATCATTCCGAGGGCGAGACGGAGGCGAGCCTGAGGAATCACGAGTATCGGATTTTCATTCTAACCGAGTAACAGACTATACTTTCTCCACGAATGTTGAAATAAAAGAAAAAAGAGTATTGAGATGAATTATGACGTTTCGAAAACCGCAATAAATATGACAATCAGAGCGGCTGACACATAGATTTATTCTCTATGTTTTCAAAAGTGTTACGGAATGAATATTCTCACACACTGTGCGAGAATGAAATTCAGTCGAAATGCTTAAAAAACAAGGATTATACTCAAGCTCGAGTTGGTTATTGGTGGTAGGTAATCTATAAAGGGCGAAAACCAAGAACCAAACTGAACAAAAACCGCGGTCATAACTGGTCCCAAACAACACACACACGTCTTTTGAACATTTTATAGACTATATGAAATAGATTATTAGATGATCTATAAAACATCAAAATGTATTGGATTTCTAACCTAGGTTCGACGTAAAAATGTCCGCGAGATTTACGTTGAAAAATATTACTTTTTTAGACGTCTATTTTACGTAAAAAGAAGTCTTTCTATAACAAGTGAAATTTCTGTTTTTTTTTAGTTTATCCTAACTTAGTATCACGTTCGACATGTAATAGACGTTTGAGGATTTATGTTTTTGTGATGACTCGCTAATGTCTATATATCATTAGATTTTTGTCGTTTTTTTTCGATCAACAATCTGATAATATATAGATGATCCGAAAAACATCCACACTCATGACCTCTAAAATATATAACATCATAGATCTTTTTTGGAGCATTGTCGTCATGATCGAAATTGGACGTCTATTAGACGTCCAATTATTAATGAAAATAGTTGGTGATATTGTACACGTATATTAGATGACATAAGATGAACGTTTGTTCAATGTCCCCAAAAAGTCTTTGTATTGTATAGTTTTTGACATCTAATTATTGTCAATTCCAAAACAATATTGATATAAGGATTTGAAAAACGTCATACTAATGACCTGTTACTGATTTATTTCATCAGATTTTTCGAAGGTTTATATTTATATGGTCTAAAAATTCAAAGAAAATTGACATTTGATTGTTTCAAGATCATGGAGATTTGGCGAGAGACTTCAAAAGTATGCAGATATAGATTTAAATTTTATTACTTCTGAATATTTTTAAATATTATTGCATTTCCATCAGATCAGATTGTGAGTATGAAGAATACATACATATATGATAATCTATAAGCACACGAAAGAAACATGAAACAAAAAACATTGAACATTTTCATTCATAAAAACACTTCGAGTCTTATTTTATCAATGAAAACTGTTTCTTGTTTCTCGTTTCATGTTTCTGTGGTGGGCGGCCCGGCTAATTATCAGATATAATATATTTTATCTACACAGTTGAAATCTCTCATAGCAGTTAGGAAAGCAAAAACAAGTTCTGATATGAGAAAATAAATAGGTATATTCATTATAATGAAAAAATATATAAACATAATTCAAATGTATCAAAAATATAAATTGTGTCAATAACCAATGTAGTCGAGACAATTTCTCTAAATAAAAATATATATAACAATGTCCTAGGCACTGGCACTGAGGATTTGCTCTTCGTTGTCTCATATTCGTATAGTTGGTTTGCTAGGCGTAACCAGTCTTGAATTGTCTTCTTTATGGTCGTGTCGTTGAGATCTGCCGGAGTTTCACTCTCGAACAGATTATAAACAGCCTCTGGAACCAACACACAAATCAAAATAAGTGATTATTTTTTCATTTTATTGCAATTAAGTACAACTTTTAGAAACAATCACAACAAATGCCTAAGATGATCTGAAAAACATATAAACTTTTCCTCGAAGATTTCGAACTCTGAAAACTCAATTATTCTTCAAATCCTGATTGAATCTATTTTGTGCTCGACTTTTTGACTAGAGTTTAATGGTAATATTTTTCAGCAAGTTTTTCAAGTCGAGTAGTTGAGTATTATTTATTACTCAACCAATATCTCAAAGAGGTCTATCAATAGACTTCTTAGATAATATTCTTACCAAGTTATTTATTCAGAAAAATATTACTACTATGATAGAGACTGTAATAATTTCAGCCCTACGAAATCTCCAACGCAAATCAGGAAATTCTATATTTTGAAATTTCAGATGATCTTGAAATATTTATCCTAAAATATTTGAAAAGATTTCAAAACCGATCATCGTGTAAACTATAAACATATTTTCAAAAAGAGCGGATTTCAGGTACCTATAATGTACCTGGGATAATATCTGAATAAACACAGTATTCAAAATAGTGATAACAGACATAACAGTTCAATAGAACGGTTATTCAAAAGATGTCATTCAATAGACTCCTTTAGATGATCATTTTATGAAAGGTTTCAAATTTCTAATCACAATATAACTACCTAATTTACAATAATTAATCATTAATTAATCAACATATTCTTCAGTAAAACACCTGTTGTAGGTATAATATACAGGGAGTAGTATCTTATCAAAAGTTATCCACTATAGTGAACGGTTATCTGAAAGATATCATTCAATCGACTTTTCTAGATCATCGGATCATGAAAGATAACAAATCTCCAATTTTATAATAATTAGCATATCTCAGTGCCACCACATTATTAGGAGGAACACATTTAAGGTACTACACCGGGAATGGTAGGCTCCTATATAATTCAACATTAAATTCACTTTTGAAGAGTTATCTAAAAAACATCATTCAATAGATCTTAATAGATGATCCATCTATGGAAGATATTTTCATTCAAGATCTACCATAATACCAATTTTGCTTGTATCCAAAAATGCAGGTTAGTTTTTGAAAATTATAAATAAATCTCATGTTAATAACAGTGAGCCCAGACCTGAACCAGCTACATTTCAAAAGCTAAATGATAAAGAAATTATACTTATTAGAACTAGGTACCATAAGCAATATTTGCACTCACCTTCTTCAATTGTGACAGCACTAATCACTAAATACTAAATTCACTTAGCTGAGGCGAAAGCAAAAGCAACCACTATTCGACTTGACCTTTTGACGAAGCAGTGTTCTAACGAAATGATCAAGTTCAAATGTGTATCTATAACCCTATCCGCTATCCCAATATGAACTTTAACATTTGGTGGTTCGGAGGTTCGTTACCACGTGATCGAGCCCGATATAGGTGTTCGCATCTCGCTCTCTTTTCTCGTAGTGATCGCATAGATCACCTATTTTATATTTTAACGGATTCAAACACATTTGAATAGGAGCTATTCAAGTTATCGATTTCGTTTTTTTTTTCAATTTAACTTAGATAAATTGTCTGGAGTACCGAAATATTAGAATTTATATTTATATTTTATTTCCAGAGCACAATATGCGTCATTTGACAAGATTGTCAGATTCAGAGTATTATATCTTGATAACTATCAATGCGATATTGATCTATAATTTATCGAATTAAGCAGAAAAACTGGCCTTTCTGAGAATACTTTGTTTCCAGTGCATTTACATCTGCAGAAAAAGATAAACATTCCGAAAATATTGTAGGCTGAAGAAACTAGGAAATTTTAGACTTTTTGGGGGAGGGGGCATGAATTTAAAAACAACCTGTATATCTATGCGTATCTGATGGTCGAATTCATACCTAAATAAATTATTATTTTCAATATGCTATTTTTACAATTGTAGCAAAGCATATCTGAAAAACGTCAAAAAATTGCTCATTTCACTATTGCATCGAATGGATATTCTATAAACATTTTAAAAACGTATGGTCGAAAAGCAATATTTCCATCGACATCTTAAACACATTCACAATCTTTGGTTGAGAGACTTTATATAAATAATACTTCTTAAAGATGTTAATTAATTCACAATTCTTTGACCTTTGAAATTAGATATTTTATATATGTATTCTAGATGACTAAATAATGTCGAATAACGATGTCTAAAATCGATGTGGCATGGCATATCTATTACACGTCAAAAAGGTATTCTTTTTTCGATAGTATCAATTAGATATCTTATAAACATTTCAAAAACGTGTGATCGAATTGAAATACAATTATCGACATATTTAAGACATACAAAACCGTACGTTTAAAGACAATATATACAGAATATATCTAAAAAATGTCAATCGATCTACTGTTTTATGACCATATGAGTTAGATGTTTTATCGATGTATTTTAGATGACAAAAAAGAAACAAATGTTGATGTCTAGTATACGAAAAACAAAAGATGTCCATTAAACGTTGAATAAAATACCCCCTCCACGATTTTGAAAATTTGATATTCAATATACGGCTTTTAAACGTGTCGTCAAAAAGCTATACATTTTTGGATATCTGCAGGACATAAAAATTTTTCCAGGTCTTAGATAATGCATCTAAAGGATGTCTTCTAGACATCATGTATAGAAAACATCTCATTTAGATAATCTAATTTCAATCAGAATTTAGAGCAAGATGGCTTTAGATCACTTTTAATATCGATAAGATGTCATTTAGATGTGAGTGTGTTGTTTGGGGTTATTTACTTGAAATCGATAAAAGTGTTGTAGAATGAATATTACATTATCAAGTGATGGAATACTGACATTCTATGCTCAAATTCGATGTTGGAAGAGCTGTATTCTGTGGCAGTCGTGGAGAAAAGCTTTTATTTAACTTGCATTGTATGAATGTACGAGTATGTATGTGTGTTCGGGTGGAATCTTGCTACTCAATTTTGAAGCAGATATCTTCAACCGATTAAGCTGAAATTTTGTATACACGTTCAGTTTGGATGACAATACACGATAAGCTTTATGGCGTCATTCTATATCCAATATGGCGGACAATACAAGATGGCGGAATAGTTATTTTGTGATGCATTTCTATAATATGGGTATCAAATGAAAGAGCTTGTTGGGAGTAATTCGAAAAATAATGTTGACGTCATTCTGAATGCTATATGGCGGAACATCCAAGATGGCGAAATAGCATAACTAAAAAGTAAAAAATAAATTAAAATAAAAAACCTTTAAAAAAAGCTTTTATTTAAATGCTCTAAAAAGAAAAAAATAAAATTTCCATTTTAAATTTTAACTATCAACTTATAACTTCATTATACACAATTTATATGATCATAAAAGCTTGTCGCGAGGGCGAGGTTTGCGTTAGTACCTATAAGTTTTCAATTAAACTGAAAAAAATTTAATTTAGCAGATAAAGATACTCAATTGAATAGGTACTAGTTTATTTGCACGAGTTAATCGCGCGACAAGCTTTTATGATCATATAAATTGTGTATAATGAAGTTATAAGTTGATAGTTAAAATTTAAAAGGAAAATTTAATTTTTTTTTTAGAGCATTTCAATAAAAGGTTTTTTTCAAAGGTTTTTTTTATTTTAATTTATTTCTGTTTTTTTACTTCACATGTACTTCGACAATTACTTGACAATTATTTATAACCATTTTCATGATATTTGGTCGATATTGAGAAAGTGGTTCTGCCTCGGGTTCTGCTAACTTAACGTTAAGTTAGGAAAGCCACCCCGTAGAAAAAAACTAAGGACGCGACAAATTTTTTTTCTTTCACGACAAATTCTCGACAATTATTCGACAATTAATGCAATAGGTTACATGCGAGGGGGTACTCACTCTGTGAAAAATGTACAGCGATTTCGGAAATCATGATGATTTCGGATGATTTCGGAAGATTTCGGATGATTTCGGAAGATTTCGGATGATTTCGGATGATTTCGGATGATTGCGAGTGATTTCGGGAGATTTCGGATGATTGCGAGTGATTTTGGATGATTGCAAGTGATTTCGGATGATTGTGAGTTATTTCGGATGATTGCGAACGGTTATATATTATACTATCATCGTGAAAATTTCTTGTTTCATCAATTTATTCAGGTGAAAGAAGGTACGCTATATCGAAATACGTGAAAACCACGTCAAAAAACTCAATTAATTCGAAAGAGAATTGCTTGTACGAAAAGGTTGAAAAAGTAATGAAAATTATTGACAATTTTATTTGAATGAAAAACAATATTATATCTCCTATGAAAAAATAATATAAATAAAGGAATACAAGATATATACGAATACATATACAGGGTGTTTCACCATAAACTGGACAAACAAACATATAGAGCCGTGTAGATGACACCGAGAAAGACATTTTTGCCTCGATTTTTGCCTCATGACATATACCCCGTTTTCGACGCATAAGCGAGATACAGGGTGTTCAATGTCAACTTCGAGCAATATTCTGATAACTGTTGTGAGTTACGCGTGATATTTGAAATAACGGTTTCTAGTCACATCTTTGTATTTTTGAGGGCTCAATTGAATTGTGGTGTAGAATTCTGCGAAAAAAAATTCAATATGGCGGAAAACCTGCAAAGTTGAAATTTTTTTTTCTTGGTTGCTAATTTGGAAAGCATAATCTCAACGTAATCGATTTTCTAAGATTTTCCGTAAAAAAAATTTTTCAAAATTCGAACTCAACTTTTTTTTTACATGTCTTCAGTGAAAAAAAAAATTTCGGCCAAAATTTTTGAAATTTTTTATGGTTGAACTATCTTTAATTCTGAATACTTAGGTGAAAACAGAATGAAAAAATATCGATTGGTTTTCTTTTTGTAGCCTTCCGAAGATTACGCTCGGTGTACTTTCTTAATTTTTATTTGAGAAACTGGAGGCCGTACGGAGGTCAAAATTGTGCTGATGGGCTGCCAGAATGATCCTGATGAAAATATGAAATTATAAACCAAAAAAAATTTGGTGGGAATCGAACTACGAGTGAATTGGATTAATTCTTATCCTATAAATCTCCGTTACCAAAGCAGCACTAGTTAATCGAGAGTGTAGAGTTCGAATCTTACCAAAGTTTTTTTGAAAAAATGAAAAAAAAATTAATTTTTTTTAAATTTTTTTAAATTTTTTCGAAAAAATTTTTTTTTGGTTATAAACTCATATTTTAATCTGGGTTATTCTGGCAGCCCAGCAGCACAATTTTGAACTTCGTACGGCGTCCATTTTCTCAAATAAGAATTGAGAAAGTACACCTAGCGTAATCTTCTGAAGGCTACAAAAAGAAAACCAATTGATATTTTTTCATTCTGTTTCCACCCAAGTATTCAGAATTAAAGATAGTTCAACCATGGAAAATTCCAAAAATTTTGGGCGAAATTTTTTTTCACTGAAGACATGTAAAAAAAAAGTTGAGTTCGAAATTTGAAAAATTTTTTTCACGGAAAATCTTAGAAAATCGAGTACGTTGAGATTATGCTTTCCAACTTGGCAACCGAGAAGAAAAAATTCCGACTTTGCAGGTTTTCCGCCATTTTGATTTTTTTCAGCAAAATTCTACACCACAATTCAATTGACCCCTCAAAATTACTAAGATGCGACCAGGAACCGTTATTTCAAATATCACTCATAACTCACCACAGTTCACAGAATATTGCTCAAAGTTGACATTAAGCACCCTGTATCTCGATTATGCGTCGAAAACGGGGTATATGTCATAAGGCAAAAATGACTTTCTCGGTGTCAATTAGACGGCTATATATGTTTGTCCAGTTTATGGTGAAACACCCTGTATATAAAAAATAAAAATGAATAAAAATAAAAATATGCTGTAAATAAAATATATTCTATATAAATATATAAAGCAGCCTTCATTTTAGGAATTTTCAGTCTTTTTGATTGTTTTGAAAGTATTCTGTATATTAATTACATCTTCCCTTTTTATGTGGAACGGTCCCATGCCTTGTAGTTGTAAGGGTCCGTAAAAAATAAACCTTTTTTCTACAATTTGGATGTCGTCAGTCTTCGGCCAAATTAAATAATTCAATTCTTCCTTGAGAAATTTGATTTTATATTTTTGATTTTCAGATTTGCTGATGACACGACCAACATACCAATGTAAATTGGAGTCTGTATCATAATATACACAGTAGTATCTCTCCAACTCGATACTATTTCCTTCACTTTCGGTTTCTTCCTCATATTTTTTCGACATAATCCTATTTCCAGTCCTATTTATATTGATATCACAAATACGCATGATTGAACAGGTCAGTGCGCATACTCTATCGATTGCGAGAAATGTGATTTCGGTGTTGATTTCGGGATTTCGTAAAAGATTTCGGGATTTCGACGATGATTTCGGAATTTCGGATGATGATTTCGGGATTTCGAAGTGATTTCGTGATTTCGAATGATGATTTCGCGATTTCGGATGGTGATTTCGGGATTTCGGGCTTTAAAAGTACATCGATTTCGGGAGTGAGTACCCCCTCGTTACATTGATTTTCTCGCAAGTGGCACTGCTAACTTTATAGACATAAATCACATATGTGAGGCCGACATCTTTGAACTATTATGAAGCGAAACATTATGCGCTTTTTTCCATAGATGGTGGTTAAACTATCCAAGATATCGAAGCCATTTCAACGGCAAAAATGGGCACAAATTAGGCTTTGAACATTGGCATTAAAATTTTTTCGAAATTAGAAAATGTTGGTGCCAAGTGTGAAGCTAGCACCAAAAACTTCAAACAAAAGTAAAATCCATCAGATGGATTTTACTTTTAAATCTTTTGGTTTTATCTCTTTTTAAGATAAATAAAATAACTGGATGACTGACGTTATTATTTTATTTTTACAAATCACAGAACATCTACAACTTCAACATGACATTAACTCACTAGAAAAACCAAAGCATTAACCTACATTCTCGACAATTATTCGACAAATAATGCAATAGGTTTTATTGATTTTCTCGAAAATGGCACTGCTAACTTCATAGACATTTCAAAATCAATATAATCACAGTCATTTAATAAAAAAGGTCCCTGCTTTGGATTATTATCAATATCAATATTACTACTTGAATCAACATAATTTTCCGCATGTAAACTTTCTACCTCGCTTTCAACAGAAATTTTAGCAATGTTGTCAATAACAAATTCTTTTTCTCTGGCTTTAAGAGCTCTTCTATTTTTTTGTCGTGGACCTACAAAATCTTTGGTTTTGCGCTTATATATATCGAAAAAATTCAAAAAATAAAAGATTCAAAAATATAAGCTAACTCGTTTTTTAAAATTGTGAATTATTACTTACTAGTTATTAGGCACACATAATACGATTTCTAAGGGTAGAATTTTTTTGCATTCTTTGTGTGGCATGTTTTAACCAAATTTTGATTGCATTTTCTACCTCAACATCAGTGACAGCTGAAGATTTTATTTGAATAGCACCTGCAACAAAAAGTGAATAGTTAAAAACAGTGGTTCCCAAACTTATTTGATTCACCGCCCCCTTTTAATAAGAAACATTGCCCAGCGCCCCCTTAATATTAATATTGAGCTTCAAGGTAAGCCACACATCAAGGAAAGGTGAAGCAAGAAACATATTCTCATTTCATTAGTGTTTTGAATGGGAATTCGCTGTCAAATGCTCTTCAAGTGACATCAAGGAGAAAAACAAATCGTATTGAAACCTGCAACATGAGATAGATTCTGTTATATTTCTTATTTCATCTTTCAATTTCTCGCGTTACAACTTATAGAAACCTGCAATTAAGTATACTTGATCGCAGGTTTCAGCTTCTCTCTCTCTGACGTCACTCAAAACGCATTTGTCTGCAGATTCCCATTCAAAACACTTATAAACTTGAGAACATATTTCTTGATTCACTTTCCTTCCCTTTGACGTGCGGCTTGCCTATTATTTATACCTTTTCCTTCAATATAGTGAAGAAAGATCTTAATCAGAAGCATTGAAATTTGAAGTTATGGACCTCTTTATTGAAGAAAAAGTTGATACAAGAAAAAGCTAAAAACAGATCTCGATGCGAAGGATGAACCTGGTGGGCTGCTACGAATTCTGTAATATTTGGTTCCATTTTTGTCAACAGCATTCTTAAATCCGCGATTGACTACTAGCAAACATTTCCTCTTTTTGTTAATAAATTGTTAACTGCACTGAATCCGCGTTCCACTAAATACGATGACGGGAACGCAATAAGGAACTCATGAATTACAGCCCATATTTCTGCTCCTGATAAATTTGGAAACTGGATGAATTCCCCTCGTCCAAAATTTCGTTTGTACAGAAGGAGTTTTGTCACAAATGCAGAAATAACAGATTTTGTTTTTATTAAATTCAGTTCGTCACCTTGAAGCTGAAGATTGCTTTCATTGAATTTTTGGAACAAGTCGGTCAAATAAGCGATGTCACTTTTGAACTGAATTAAATTGGATTAAATCGTCATTTTTCTCTTTCAAGAATTCCAGTACCGAGTCAAAAAGGTTATAAAACCTATCTAAACATGCACCCTTTGATGGCCAACGAACTTGTGTATGAAGCAGCAAACGATTCAATTCTTCATCGTTTTCAATACAAATCTGATAATACCCATCGTGCGATTCTTGGTACAAATGATTTATTTTTCAAACAATTTTTCACTGAATTGAAATCCGTGGAAACTACGAATGGTTTGCCTATTAAATAGTGTCTGAATGAAACGATTGAGGGTATACACTGCAGCTAGAAGTTCCAATTCGAAAGAATGGTAATTCTTTTGTTCTTTGGTTGTAGTTGCTGAAATAAGTTACAGGTTTTTCTCCAGTCTCGGTTTTCTGTATTAGTATACCAGCTAGGCCATCTCTGGAAGCGTCTGTATGAATTATGCACTCTAAGTTCGGATCAAATATGACTAGAACTGGACTAGACGTGATGACATCTTTCAGATAATCTACTATTTCTGTTCGTTCTTTTGTCCAGTCCCTGTTGGTCCTTCTTGAAGAGTTTTGTTAAAGGGGCAGTTTTTCTGGAAAAATCAGGTATAAACTTCCTAAAATATCCTACTAATCCCATAAATTGACGTAGCTGGTGTACGGATTTTGGTAATGGGATTTTTTTCACCGCATCAGTTTTTAATTCGTTTGGAGAGATTCTGTCCTTTGATATTTTATATCTTGAATATTCTATTTCTCTTTTTAAGAATGTACATTTCTGCAATTTCAAAGTCAACCCATATTCTCACAATATTTCTAAAACAGCTATAAGTTTCTTTAAGCCTTCTTCAATTGATTTTGATGGTATTAAAATGTCATCAATATAAACCAATATTCCTGATTTGAACAATGGTTCAAAAATTATAGACATGAATCTCTGGAATTCTGAAGGAGCGTTTGTTAATCCAAAGGGTGTCCTTAGAAATTCAAATAATCCGTCTGGTGTAATAATGGCTGTCTTTTCAATCGAATCAGGATGAACAGGAATCTGATAGTAGCTTGAGGCTAAGTATAATGTCGTAAAAAATTCAAAACCAGAAAGGTCTTCAATTAGTGGCATAGGGAATGGATTTTTTATTGATATTTTGTTGAGGGCTATGTAATTCACAACCATTCGTTTTTCACCGCCTTTTTTATCAACCAACATTACTGGGCTAGCATAAGGCGATTTACTATTCCGAATTATATTGGCTTCTGACAATTCGTTGATGATATTTCTCAACGTTTCCTTCTGTTTCTCAGAGAACCTATAGGGCCTACATGTAATTGGACTATTGTTAGTCAGCTGGATTTTCAATGAAACTGATGCCACTTTGCTTAAGTTTTTCAAATCCCTGTATATACACAAGCAAAATTCATTTAAAATTTTATACAAATCAGTTCTATCATTTTCAGTCAAGTTGTCATGGTCTACTGTAAAACCGAGCACATTATCAATGTGCTTTTGTGAAAATTTAAGACTGTTATATTCTTTGAAGTATGTTTTTTCTGAAAAATTTCTTCCTATCAGCACATCATGGTTGAATGAAAAATAATCAATTATGTATAATTAACACGTTAATTGAGCTTCGTCTATTTTAACATTACATTCCACAAATTCGTGCACAGTTGTGCCAAATCCTAAAAATCCTGACAAATTGATACTTTTTTCTAATGATTTTACTTGGATTTTAGCAGATAGAGCAACATCTTTCTTCATAATGGAACAGTCACTGCCAAGGTCGATGAATGCAGTGAGAGGCTTACCATCAACAAGTATATTTTTCATCAGTTTATCTTTATCAGACTCTATAGCATAAACTGCCTTTTCTCTTTTCACATTCTTGGAACAAACCGCTTTTAAATGACCAAGAGTATTGCATGAGTGACAAATTTTATTTCTATAGAGGCATTCTTTGCGGAGATGTGCTGAGCTTCCACAAGAATGACATGATTTTTGTATTATAGCGTTGGGTTTTATGCATGGGTGTTTTATTGGATTGATTTGTTTGATGAATTTGTCTTTTAGTGTCTGGAAATAAGATAAATCCCTATCTTTTTTATCACCATGTATTTTCGTCGAATGTTCTTGTAGCCTGGAAGGTTTTATCGCTTCGTTTGATAAAACTTTCCGGCAAACCAGGCACAATGGTAATGTATTGTTTTCCGGTGACTCAATAAATCCATATTTCAAATATTCCATACTACAGGGTCTTTCAGGAGGAACCTCACCCATATTTATACGGGAAACTACTGAACGTATTTTCATGAAATTCAGCACTTATAAGTATTTCACGATGCTGATGAAATCTAAAATATTTTCAAGGCATGAGCACCTCCGGTTTTTCCGGAAATGACGTCAACTTCCGTTTTTCAAATTAGAACAGTTATTTTGATGTAACATTTTTCAGTTTTGCTTGGAAAATTCTCTCTGAGCGTGAAAATTCGAAAAAAAAATCGAAAATAGAGCTCCGCTGAAACAAGAATAACTTCGAGGTTTTTGGATGGAAATTTTTCATTTTTTATGGCAGATATTGAATCTACGTTAAAAAATAATGTGAGTGTATGCATCACACCCTTGCACTAAAATGGATATTTTCTGAGTTAATATCCACTTTAGGGCAAGGGTGTGATGCATACACTCACATTATTTTTTAACGTAGATTCAATATCTGCCATAAAAAAATGGGGTTCTAATTTGAAAAAATTGATTTTTCACGATTTTGTCATCCCTAACTTTGAAAGCGATTTTTTCACCCCCTGTATCATGAATCGCGATTTCGATTTTTAAAGTGGATACATCAATCTTACATCTTGAAAAATCCCAAAAAGGAAAATTTTCCATCCAAAAACCTCGAAGTTATTCTTGTTTCAGCGGAGCTCTATTTTCAATTTTTTTTTCGAATTTTCCCTCTCAGAGAGAATTTTCCAACCAAAACTGAAAAATGTTACATCAAAATAACTTGAAATTTTCTAAGGAATCTATTTCTGCAATAAAAAAATGGCGTTCTAATTTGAAAAACGGAAGTTGACGTCATTTCCGGAAAAACCGGAGGTGCTCATGCCTTGAAAATATTTTAGATTTCATCAGCATCGTGAAATACTTATAAGTGCTGAATTTCATGAAAATACGTTCAGTAGTTTCCCGTATAAATATGGGTGAGGTTCCTCGTGAAAGACCCTGTATTTGAGGAATCAATGTTGCTATCATTTCCAGAAGTACTCGAACCACTGCCGTCAGCTAAATCTGCTACATATTCATCACTATCTTCCGCTGGAAAGGGTTCTTCATTGTCTGAATCCTCCTGGTACAATCTCTTCCGAACTCTTCTTGAAATAAGCTGAGTTGGACCAATATTTCTCTGTGCATAAAATACTGGGCTTTGGGTTTCCACAGACATTCTGGATGTACCAGGCATTACATCAACATCCCCAGTGACGTTTGCCAAGGAACCTGAAAAAATTAATGTTATTAATGTATACTAACACTACAACAAGGATAGATAAAATAAAAACACATGGGAGGGTGTTAAAATAAACAAACCTTTAAGGGCTTCTGAGCTTTCGGCTATAGAAGACACTTTAGATGAATCAGGAATCAGATGAATATCCCCAGTGACGCTCACCATGCAACCTAAAAATAATGAATTTTATTACCATAACTACCACAAGAAGTAATCAAAATACAACACATGTAAGTATTAAAATGAACAAACCTGGAAGGGTTTCTGGGCTTTCAGCTATGGTATTCACATTAGATGAATCAGGTATCGGTTCAACATTGTCAACAGCATTCAGTTCAGAAACTAAAACTAGATAGTAAAACATTTTTGCTACTCACATCACAATTTGATGAAAGAAAATACAGAAAGATAAGTTGAAAGCTAAAAAATAGGTACCTATAAATGTTTTATTTTCAAAGCATCCAATTTTCATGGCAACTTAGATTAATTGACCATTGGTCAACTTACCCGACGGGAGATCATCAATCGATAACGATTGATTTAAATCGATCTCGGAGCTCCTTATTGAATCTTCAGAGTAATTTTGTACATCTGGAAACTTTTGTAGAGCCAATTCTACTAACATTCTTGCCCTACTATCCATTTTTGTCTTATTTACGAAGAATTATCTGAATAATAATATATAATAATGAAATAGTACTAACTGAATGGATAAATAGACACTAAACATTCTAGGTTTATCATTGACACATTGTACTTTCACACCTATGCTACACTGAATTTCCTTTTAAATTTGATTAATTTTCATATTAAAAATGGCACAATGAACATTTATGTCATTGTTGCACTTAATTCGAAATAGATTTTGGGAGAACAATGCCACAAATTGAATCGGTCAGTGAAAGAACAGCACAAGTCCAAAAATAGCCATATTCATTTGAGATGGCCAAAATGTTCATATTGTGTAGCTCTATCGATTCAGCAAGAAAACAGTATCATTTTACGAATACTACGGCTGTACTACCCGCCCATTTTTATCAATCATTCAGTTCAAGAAGAGTACATGTCCACGATCTCATTTTCTCCATATCTAATTTCCATTGACCAAAATTGAGCTGATTCTTATTTCAATCTATCCACCTAGTTACCAGAACAAATTTATAATTGCATGAAAAAATTTAGAATCAACGAATGAGAAACTACAGAGTTTGTGTCATCTCATAATAGCAATTTTGGACTAGTACTGTTCTACAACTGACCGATTCAATTACATTTACGTCAATGTTGCACTAATAAAATAAAAAATGGTAGGAATGATAATAGCACAAGTTACAATTGCGTCAGTGTTCCACTGATTTCACAACAAAAAATATTTAAAATGGTGAAGATTTGCACTTACGCCAATATTCGCACAGAAACGAAGCGTCTCGGTTGACGGTCACTGCATAACTACTTGTTGCGAGTTTGCGACGTTTTTGGCGCTAGAACACGTCCAAAAGTGACATTTTGCGTAACGACGCATCTGCCATCTATCAAAAACTAAGCGAGATAACTTTACGGCGTTGTTTCTCTAGAAAGATTGAACTATTTCTGAATGTTTTCCGTCATTATGTCGAAAATGAAAAATTTGCAGTTACGTCGTTGTTCTGTCGGAGGTGCGATATGTGAAACGATTATCTGTACCGAATATATTCAAACAGAATATTGGAGCACCAACTGTAACATAAGCGTAATGGGCAATAGTATTTTCTTTGAAAGATTTGCTTATTGCACTAGCGGAATTTGCAGGAAATCTGTGTGCTGCGGGATAACCGTTGGGACCCAATGGAGTAACAAATCCAACTAAGCAGTCTTTTTCAGCACTATATTGGATTTTCCCATTAATTTGATTTCCGTCTTCACTTCTCCATACAACTCTTGGTAATCCTTTTTCAGTGAGGAAATTACTCAGTTGCTCCATTCTAACATGTCCCTAATCAAAATGCTCAAAAGACGGAATTCCCTTACATACCACAGAAGGAGAAGGCAAACAGCCTTTTATATTGGGTTTCTTAACCCAATCTCCAAGAAATTAAAAATAGGTAAATTGAAAATTGCCTCAGTTCTGAATCGTTTTGATTATTTTTTACTCTTCCAATATTTTTTTGCAGTGTCCAAAAGTAAGCCTAACACAGAATTGATTTTATCATTTTGTCTCACATTAGAAAGATTTTGGGTGGATCTCGAAACCTCAGAAAGTCGAGAACTTAAATCTCTATTTTGTTTGATTAAAATTGAAATCTCGTCGAGATATTCATAGAAGTTCGTAATGAATGGATTATTTTCTGCTGATCTTTGCAATCTCCTTTTTTTTAGAGTTTCTGCTATATAAATTTTTTTTTCCAACCCGATATTGGTGGATAAGGGGTAATTATTGGAGACTTTGGGAATAGTGGAAATATTGGTCTCCTCGATATCTCCACTTCCTAAAAATTCGACACCTTTTCTTGACTAGAATCCGAGCTAGAATCCAAAATAACATCGCCATCTGTTGGATTTTTCCTCGGATTCTTCTTGTTCTCGGTATTTCTAACAATCTTTTTTTTTCTTCTCATTGGCGCGTAATTCCAATGGAGATATATTTTCCAGCCAAAAAGAGACTGTTACTTTGCGATGTCGTTTCTACATTCAATAAAAAAATGAGCGGATAGGTATTGCGAAACATCTCTTTTTAAGGTTCAAGAAATAGTAGATATATGGTGCCTTTCACAAAGTTCTTTGATTGAACGAGATTCACAGAATATTTCGTCGATATGGTTGGCTACTGAACAACCAGGGTCAATTTTATCCATCCCTTCATTTCCTTGAAATTTTTTTATCAATTTGATCAGCATGCGTGTCCATTAAGTTCGACACAGGTATATGTGTTAAAATTATCTTGAAGGTTGAAACTTGAATGCTCATGTATCCAGGTCCTCTGAAATCGAAGAAAAAATATATAATATAAAATTTTTTCTACCCTCTTTTCCAAAGAGTCATGTTTTTCTATAAATGATTCTATGACCATACGCATTATCTTGAGATATTGAATCGTAGCAGAGCTGTCGGGAATCTCTGTCAGCAAATTAATAACTTGAGTTTGACAAATCTTCTTGCCACTCTCATAGTTCATCTTGTCTTGAGATGATAGATCTGTTTCAGTTAAATAATGCTTGTCTTTGCTCAGGATTTCTATCAGATTTTATAAGTGACTCACTTGAACTTCAAAATTGCCCATCGGAAGTATGACATTTGGTTCCAACAACCTAGTTTTGAGCTTAGTCACTATATGCACCGAATCCTGGATAAATCAAATATCATGCTCTTCCTAGATGGCACCAATTAGATTAGAATACCCTGGCCGTTTAAAGCCTGCTTTTACTTTCATAGCTATAAAAGGCGGGTATCTCCATCTGAGGAGAATTCAAGAATTTTGATACCAAATTTCTCTGCTTCTGATTCCAAGAACATCTCATAGATATGTCGTGGTTTGTGAATCTGTTGTCAGTAGAAAAAGCGCAAATGCAGAATGGGGGCGATTTCGGATTCAAAGGTTGGGCCATCAGAACATAGGCATAATCTGCACGTTGATTATTTTCAAAATATGATTTTATTTTTTCGGCTGAGGTTGCATGAAAGGCAGAATTATTCGGAATATCGTTAGCAAGGAAATCAAATATGTACTGTTATGGAAAGCTAAACAAGCTAAATTCATTTAAAAATATATTAAGTTTTAAATACATCACCATATAAGTAAATTCACACATTAATTATATTAGCGTATCCACCAAAAGTTAAATTCATACAAGATCCAATAACAAATAAGTCAATATTATTCCAATATTTCGGTAGTTGATTCAGTTAACATAAACCTTGATAATTATCCATTAAATAGACTCTTAAAACTCTGAAAATAAAGAACAATATGAATTAACATCTTGAATTTTAGAAATTCATTCAACTTAAGCTCAAAATAAGTAATAATAATGATTTTTCTTAATCTTCATGGAAAAATGGAATGATATTTTGAAATTGAAAACAAAGAGCAAATTCAAATAGGAAAATGTATATAGAACTTTAAAGAAAATGTAATTTATAATAGATATCTGATATTGATCATTCCGTTGAAAGATTGTGTAATATAAAGGTGATTGATAGATACAAATTGCATCTATTATGTTGTAAGAAGATTTGTTTTATATAAAGAAAGCATAATTTAATTGGAAATTAACAAATTCTAGATAAATGAAAATGAAAATTTTGTAAAATGGTAAAATTTGAGCAGGAAATTGTAAAATTTTATATGTTAGAATTCACTAAGCTAGACTAAACAGATACCAAAATGTAGGGAAAAATGTGGCCGAATTTTCCAAAGTGGTCCAGAAGAAGGAAAACTCACCTCAAAGAAGAAAATTGCGAAAGCATCATTTTGGAAGAAAATTTGACAGCCAAAGCAAGCTTGATTTTTAACAAAAATTGGAAAAGGTATAAATAGAAGTCGTTAAACAACAGACGGTCAGTCTATTATAAACCATCGTAGAGACTGTAGCAGATCATCTCCGAAAATTTACAGAAAGATCGTTGATTTCTGTTCTCAATTGCAAATTTTGAATTGAAGCTGAAAGTAACCTGCAAACGAAATAAATAATAATTGGATAATTGGAATAAGAAGATAAAACTTACCAAATCTGAAGAAATTTAGAAATCGCATTGATATTGGTGAAAATCTATATTGGTACACTTAATTCTGGAGTTGTAAATAAATATTACAAGGAACTTGAAACTTGAACTGGACGAAGATAATCAAATGAGAGGTTAGGATCAGAACCATAGAATTCAAGATTGGAGTTGGCAGGTTGGCACAGAATGATATGAATGACGGAAGAACTAAGGCCTAGTCTACACTCTAAATGGGTATCAAAAATTTAGTTAATAATTAGGAATAGATATTAGGATTTTTGTTGTATTTGTTCATTTTTAATTTTCATTGATTAAAATCATTTAATTCAAAATTCAAGAGGTTAATTTATTACAATTCAGAGAACTCTCAATTGAGATAAGAGTCGCCGGCAAACAAAATTCAAAATTTTTATAATTGTTATTGGATCTAATTAAAGTAAAAAAAAATTCAAAATCAAAACAATCGATTCCATAACAGTACCTACTACTAAATTCTATTAAATTCTACCAAATTCTAGTAAATTATTTGTTCCCCTCGGTGGCAAAGCATATAAAATAATTTGATTTGCATCGCAAAATTCACTAAGTGCCAGTCATATGTGATCTGTGCCCATCAACAAGTTATACAAGACAGGGTTTCTTGATTTCGTTGCTACCTAACCATTCGTTGAATTCATTCGCCATGTATTCATAAAAAATGCTTCCTTTCATCCAACCTGTATCGGACCTCCCTATCACCATTTTGGTATATTGTTGACCACAGCTTCGGGTGGACGTAAATACGGAAGAACAACTAATGGTGGGCATATTTTACCGCTGGCCTTAAACGAGACATACACGGTGATATTTTCTTTTTCTTCACTATTTTTTATTTCGTATACATTCTTGTATCCCCTGGGAGCCAGCACTTTACCAGTTTTTGGACACAGTGAAAAACCAGTCTCATTTCCGTTGAATATCCTATCCGTTTCATCTGATTCAAAATTTTTTTGGATGTCATGGTTATCAAAAATTACTTGAACCTCCTGGCTACCAGGTAAATTATTCATTTTTACAAAATCTTCATCTCCAGAATCACAATCTGTAACATCATCGTTCGCGTTTTCTGGTGGAAAAACGACAATACCATCAGGGGGAATGGGCGTTCGCTCAATATTTTCTATTTCATCAAGTATTTCATGCAATTTCAATGGTCTTCTGAAAACCAAAATGAATAACTATCAGTCACCCTGTTAGTAGTGCATATAACTACCGTCCTTTTAAAATGACGATAAAGTTTTCCACCATATGAACAGTAGGCATAAACTATAAACTCAAAAATGATGTTGCCAGAAGTTATTACGTATTTGAATAATATAAAAATGGCCGGGGAAAAAGAATTAAATAATAAGAAGAGATCGAAAAACTTACGTCCATTCATACATTTTCGTGACGAAATAAATTTTACGATTCGAACAGCGATTGGCACTCAGATATAATACAAAACACTCAAATACTGGTATAACACGATTGTTAGGTTATCTGGTTACGCCTTGCTGTAGTGACATCTGTTATGGTCAAGAAGAATTAAAACCCAGAGCCCTTTACTTAGAATGCCTTTTAAAAGGACGGTAGTAACATCTGGGTTAATGACTTGACAATTGTTAACTTTCTCTGAAAAAAAATTGTTTGAGCGCATACCAATAAAAAAAAATTATACTCATCTTCAAAATTAGTTATTCAATTTATTTTTTTTACGGGGAGACAGGGTTTTTTCGGCTGAGGTTTTTCCCTGAGCTCTAGTATCATACGCAGAATGTTATGGTACCCCGTTTTTTTTTAACCTCAGCTAGGACCTTTTTGTTTCACTATATATTGTATTATTTTAGCTCTCTAATTCAAAAGAATATATATATATATATATTCAATTTATATCGTTTCTGTGCTCCTGTCCACGTTGCTGTTCATTGTTTATGTATATGAGCCATTTTTTGTAACAATGTTGTTTCACTGTTCAATAATTTCTTGGTGGATTCCTTATCTTCAGTTTTCTGGGATATCGTGGATCAAGCTCCGGTAGATATTCAAAATAAAAATTCCTCAATTTTGATACCATTTTCTCTTCCCAGAACTTATCATCTCTTCGAATCTGAAAAATATAAAGCAATAGTTGAAATATATAAGATTGCTTTGGAGGAAACTTGAAATCAATACACATAAGCGGAAATATTTCATTGAATCCACCTTTTCTCACCATTTCTACCAGCATGCCACAGGGAGACCAAACCACAAAATAGCAAATACTTCTTTTGGTTATTTGTAGTTGGCCTTGAACCTGGTAACAGTAATTGTGTGATTTTTTCAAACTCAATGATTTTTCTTCAGTTAATGTTGCGAATGTTATAACCTTCCTCTGGATGGCATTTTCAGGATTCATATTTTTGCAATTTTTAGGGCACTTCACCTCCACAATGCCGTCTTCTCCGACCAAACCATCTGGATTAGCCCCGAACACGTAATGCTCCTCATCTACAAATAGGCCACAAGGAACCAAACGACTCTTGGAAGGTCCTTATAGCAATTGGTTCATGTCCTGTTGCATATTTTGTAGATGTGTTTCCAAAAAAAGGGGAATATAAAAGATTCTCCACAACATTCTCGCAAGAAGTTGACTTCCTCAATTTACAAATTTCCCCAAATTTTGAAGCAGTCGAGCGAGTAAGACGCTCCTGCTTCCAAAGAGGATTGCTGCCTGTCCTCTTGTTTTTCTCTCCAACTCTGAAAGTTCTTCTCTTGATTTCTTCAAGGATTAGAAGAACATTAGAATTCAGAAATTTATAGCAACCAATAAAGAAAGTCATTAGTATCCACTGTTGGATATGTTTTTTTTTAAATTCGTTACCGTCGACTTGAAGCAGATTGTTTGTTTGCATTTATCACAATTTGCTTTCCCCACTTCGTCACTCACTGTAAAAAAATTTCAAATCGGACTAGATCGTCCACTCATTTTATTGATCAATAAGTTTTTGTTTCTATATTGGGAACTATATTATCACTACAATTAAGCTTCACAAAATAAAATACACCCTGAATTATGGGCCAACAGTGTTGGGCGACGTCGACAATGTCATGTCGACAATTAATTGTTGACGCGTCATCTATGGTGTCGATTTCGACTTTCCAAGTGACGTCGACAATGTCGAGAAAAATTAAATTTATCAATATTTCAATAAAACTTTGGTACAACTTTCGACAACAACAAAAAATTATTATTCATAACGAAGCAACTAAAATATATTCTACTTTCAATCTTCTACGAAATTGTCAGTTGTCACTGGGTAAATCAAAGGCTGAATCAGGGTCCAAATTTTTCTCAAAATTGTCACTCAGTTGTGAGAAATATACCTAAATGCACCAACACTTTTGAATGTTCAAACGACAACCTATTTCTTAGAGGAGTGTGCAATCTTAGTGCACCGGTATTTTTTAGATTACTTCCACAAAATCTGCACTTCGCAGCGTGTCTGCCGTTCAGTTCAATCAAATCATACCTCAGTTGGTAAAAATTTTCAGTACACCTTCTGCCACTCGTGGTGTGTGCGTTTCATATCGACCGTAGTTCACTGGGACTGAAACGTATACAAAATATTTCAAAAAAAAAACAAATATCACTTCATAAAATTTGAGGTTTGTTTAAGGTTAGATTTGATCTAACCTTGAAATTGTGACGTGAGTTCTGTGACAGGCATTGTTGACAATGTCGACGTTGTCGACATTGGTAATTGGACCGGTGCTTGAAGACTCTTTCACGCTGCCTTTATGAAGCACATAAAGTCCTTGGAGTGGTTTTAACAGATGAGGTCCCAAAGCGGAAGTATCATCTGTGGGGGGATTCTGTAACTTCCGCTTGCTTAGTAAACGAATACGAAAACGTAACGCGGCGAATCGCAAGCGAAGTAAGGCCCTATTCTATATCACACTAACTGCGTTCGTTATTACCAATCCGGGAGAGGAGCGAGAGAAAACGGACACAGAAATATAATAAATACGGATCTCTCTCTCTTTCCCCCTTTCAGCCAGAGAGAGAGATCCGAATTATTATATTTCTGTGTCCGTTTTCTCTCGCTCCTCTCCCGGATTGGTAATACCGAATGCGCCTATTTTATCTCTTTCGTTTCGTTATCTCTACGCTCCGATTCCGTTTACGAGATGTGGCGATTTCACACGAAGAAACATGTCAACGTTGCAAAGAATTTTGATTGTGTGTTATGTTATCCATGTCTGTGATCCCTTCTAACCTAAATGCCAAAATTTTTAACCTCTAACTAGTTCGAAACTAGTGTTGTTCATAATCGGATTATTTAGATAATCGAATTCTAGCGATTCGATTATTGAAAAAATCGAATTATCATTCGAATTAAATATCACTCGTATAGTTGTCATTTTTCACTAACAGTTGTCATGTGTCCCGTCAGATGTCAATTCTCCACATAACAGGATTGACAGCTGACAGCTAAAATACCTTCAAAACCAGGTTATTTTTCATTCGAATTCTCCAAAAACGAGAATCGGATTACACCGATTATTTCAATAATCGGATTATCGATTATTTTTCATTCGAATTATAACATCACTATTCGAAACAAGAGTCTGGTGTGAACTTAAAACAAAGTCCTAACACTCACAGCCGGTTTCCGAAAGGCCGTTCAACGTAAAAATCAACTAATCAGATGTCAATTCTATGGTCAAGCGTCATTTCAGTTGCTGAAAGTATGGTTAAACACTCTGATTTGATCATCCTGTCAGTTAACACACTGGTCAAATATTGAACGTGAATTATACGTCGAGCGTCATTTTGAGTTTCTGAAACGCAAGTTAAGGCTTAATCAGTGATTAAAGAAGTGTCAAAGAGGTGGTCAACTAATCTGCGCTGTTCGGCGAATTAACTTACCGGAGATATTGTTTTTCAACGAAATCGACGTAGTTTTCAAGGAAATTTTATCGGTATGTATAAAAATTTTCTTTAAAAGGCATTTATTTTTGCAACAATTTGTGATTCTATTTTCTTGTTGTATGTATGTAGAAAAATAATAATGTGAATAATATAATTTTCTTTGAAAAGGCATTTATTTTTGCAACAATTCGTGATTCTATTTTGTTGTTGTAGATAATCATGGATGTCAGTTTGGATATAAGCATTTCTAGTGATTCAAGCAGTGGCAGCAGCAGTGAAGAAAACCAAAGGCAGCAGCGAACTTTTTAAGAGAAGAATGAACCCTTTTGAATTTTACAACGATGTGGAGTTCAAAAATAGGTATAGGATGTCCAAGGATGTTATTATAATGGTTCTTGTGCATATGATAGAGCACAAAATTAAACCATTCACATTGAGGAACAAGTCAATCAGTGCCCTGGAGCAAGTGCTACTAACAATAAGTTATTTTGCAACAGGAGCATTCCAAATAACTGTGCCCGACCATATAAGGGTCCATAAGTCTACAGCTAGTAGAATGATAAAAAAAGTTTCTGCAGTCATTGCCGAACTCCGACCCCAGTTCATATCAATGCCAAGAACAGAGGAGGAACGGAATAGGATTAAATCAGAATTTTATTTTATAAGTTCATTTCCCAATGTGATTGGAGCAGTAGACTGTACACACATTAAAATACAGTCACCTGGTGGTCCACGAGCTGAGCTGTTCAGGAATGGAAAGGGTTACTTTTCTCTAAATGTTCAGGCTATATGTGATGCAAATTTGAAAATACTGGATGTCATTTGTAGATGGCCAGGTTCAGTGCATGATACGACATTCACATATTGGAGCTGACTTTGAAAGTGGATTGTTCGGCAGTGACTATTGACACCGTTTCTAAGGCCATCAACGCCAGGGGAGCAAGCCTATAACAGATCGCAGATCAAAACGAGAAATACTGTGGAGAGGTGCTTTGGTGTCTTGAAGAGACGTTTTCCATGTTTGTCTATGGGGATCAGAGTGAAAATCGAGACAACAATGAGCATTATAGTAGCTTGCTGTGTTCTGCATAATTTAGCATTGAGTCATAATGATGACATAGGAGAGTTTGACAATGGAGACAACCTTCCAGAAGATTCTCCAAATACATCTACGAGTGATGAAAATATATCAGTCAGATCATCATTAGTTTTAACACATTTCAATAATCATTAATGACTGTGGGAGACGACAAAGGAAATATAATCCATCACGATACAACATACATCGAAGTGAAGTGAAAATGTAGATATTGAGAAACAGTTACCAATGTTCAAATAAATTGGTGATCAACACTGATCTTATTTTTAAACTGAAAAGTTTCAAGAAAAAAACCTATTCAAATAATTTTATTGGGAAAATCTCAAAATAAACAACTGTTAAGCAAATTGATATTGAATTATTTTTCAGGTCACTTAAGGGATATAACAAGGGTATTCAGTAATGTTTTTTGAATATATAAAGCATTTTAAAAGTTTTATTGTTTTATTTATTACATAGATTTTCGTACTCCTTTTCTCTTATCTTGATGTCTATATCTAAGAGCTTCTGCTTCTTCTTTGTGAGCCTCAATTCTTCCAATTGTTTACTTCTCTCTAATTTTGCAGTCTGCAATTTTATTCGGTAAATTTTATGTTTCAAATCTCCATTTTCATTTTTTTTCTTACTCTTCTTTACCACCTTCCTTCTCGTATTGTTCGCCTTTCTTTCAGGAGGAGAAAGTTCTTCCTTCTTTTCGGGAGGAGAAAGTCCTTCCATCCTTTCGGGAGTAGGAAGTTCTTCTTGTTTTTTTCCATGATGTTCCCCTTGGGGTTGTACCTCCTCATCATCTCCAACTTCCCCATCTAAAAGATATTTAATGTTTGCAAAACAAAGAAAGCATAAAACAAGGATCATTTTAAAAATGTAATTAATACGTATATACCTATATTATAATAGCTTGAAGCGCTGTCGAATTTATTCAACAGTGGCTCAATTTGGTCCCCCATTACAGCCAACATTTGGGAACCAACTGTACTCTGCACAGGCTGGTACAAGCCGCCACCTGTTGCTAGGACCCCTCTCTGAAAATATCGCTCATTTTATTCACATAAGTTTTTTTTCAATAAACATGGATATGCATACAAACCTTATCAGCTATTTCATCCTTCTTCAATTCCCTAACAATCCTTTGTAATTCCACGATTTCGTTATCCTTTTGTAAAACAGGTTCCTTGAACAAAACAATCCTCTTAGATTTGAATAATGATAATTATAACAGTTCTTTGCTGCCGGAGTCAGAAGGCCATCAACGCAGCCTTTTATTCACAATAAAAATAATATCAACTTCACTCACATCTCTATAGTAAGAGATTATTCTCCTGAATTTCTACATACCTCGTGCTTTTGTGATGCTCCTACATCATTATTTGATCCTCTGCTTTGCAGATATTTCTTAACCTGGAATTAATTAAAAAGATACATTTTCATTGTATTTGCAAGTTTTACATTATTACATTTGTTGGTCAAGTTGTGTGTTGTATTGTTTTATAAATGTTCACATTAATTATTGCAACGTTCAGACCTGTTGTGATAATTCAAATTTCTACTATACTGAAAAATTAAGTGGAAATTTACCATAGGAGTATAGGTAGATATGTTTGTACGAGTAGTTACCTGATTAAGACTAGTTTACTCACGTTTTCATTTGCAACATTCTGCCTAGTGGTTCTCTTTAAATTCAGATAGGCAGTGTGCAATTGTTTCAGAGATCTTGGCACTTCAGCCGTACTGTTAAATTCTGTCGTTATCTCCAACCATTTTCGGTTTTTTGCTGCAACTGTTATTGCATTTGTGGACTTGTTTTCTATAACATGTTTCCATCTGAAAGAATTGGTCAAGTGAATACTCTATCAAATGTATATGAAGATTTCATAACGTGAATATTATCGTCTATCCAGTTGTTGACGACGTAACAAATACTTACCTTTGAATTAGATCCAAGAGTCTGCACTTTTCCCTTTCGGTGAAATTACGACCACCTGAATTCATTTTGAGCTATTGGAATATTGTAACATGCTACGTCGCGAAGTGAATACTGATTCATAAGATCAAAGAACTATACTGATTTCAAACAGAGACTTTCCAAAACATGAAAACGAAGGTTATGTTATGATTCAGAATTGTAACCTATAACCTGCTGTTCGATCACAGAATATTGGTTTTTCACAGAATCTGTGGTTCGATAGCCTTGCAACAGGGTCACCTCATGTCAAATCAAAATGATCACAGATTAGTTAATTTTGCACTGAACAACCTTTCAGCAACTCAAATTGATTTGACATCTCTGTCAAGTTGACTGTTGTGTCAGTTGACATACAGTTTGATCAGTGTTTCAGAAACCGGCTGTCAGTCTTTCAAATAAACGGTCTTATGAACATGAATTAGACCTAATTATCACAGACTTTATTTCACTCAAAGGAACGGAAATATTTTTAATATATACGGAACAGATTGAAATAGGTACTTTATTGTGAATTTGAAGTTGACTGGGCTTGATTTGATTTAAGGAGATCTAGATACTCCCTCAGCATCAAATTTTTCTTTCTCCTTTCTTCAAGTCTTTCTTTCGAAATTTTTAATTTTTTTTCCCTTGTCTCCCTATTTTGATAAAATTTCTTCAAATCATCCTTCAATTCGATAAGGATATCATTCCTCTTCTTGTATGACGTCCTTTGATGCCTTTGTTTTGAAGAAGTTGGTTTTGGGGCTTCACATGAGATCTCTTCACCAATCGAGATGCAAGGCACAGTCTCGACTTCTGAAATACATATTTCGGGAACTGGGAAGAAGGGGACACTATCCTTGGTAGCAACACTTACTTCTGTTGTAGAACTGCTGGGGGCATTTTCAATATTATCAACATTTTTTGCAGTAAATGTTGTGTCACTTGATAATAATATAATGGGATGTATATTTTTCTTTTTCTCGAATATATCATCCATTTCAGCTTCAAATTCGAAGTTTTTCATCCTCCCTCTTCCAGTTTTTCTATTGTTGTCTATAACCTTTTTATAAGTCCTCTCGAGAACTTTGAATTTATTTTCGCACTTGCTTGGTGAAATACTTGTTCCATATAAATTGGAAAGATCTTTGGAGACCAACTCCCACAATTTTCTTATTGACCGCACTTCAAATGTACCAACTCTTTTTTTATATGGTTTATACAGCTCCAAGAGCTTCAAAGTTCTTTCCCTGTCGAATATTTGAGCCGATTGAGGGCATTCATTTTCTCGTTGGACGACGATGAATTCGTTCATCTTAAATTCTGTAAAAAATAATCGAAAATTCTAAAAGCAAGATTTAGATGTCTATTGGGTCACAGGGCACTTCATTTTGACCCAATTCGTGCTGCAAATATAATTTATAGTTGTGGCGTCTTGCACAACTTGGCAGTTCAACATAATATAGAATTACCAGATGATGATGTAATCATAAATCCCAATTATAATGTAGCACAAAATAGACCAAATTCAAATGTTATTGGAAACCAATGGTTGCAGGCTGGAATGCAAATTCGTAACAATATCACTCAACAATTTCTTGTATAATTAAATACACTGATTAAATAAAAAGGCCTCACTGAAAATATTGGTTAAAACATAATATTTCTTCAGATAAAAATCACATTGGTTAAGACTAGTTTTGAAATAAGATATATCTATATTAATAAAAGGCGATCTATGGTTGGTTCAAAACTTCGAAATGCCATATTGTTCAAACGATCGCACCAAATTCGACAATTTTTTTTTGTTGTGTTTATTATTGTTAGGGCAAGGTTTATATATCAAAATATTCCCAAAAAAATCCTACAGAAAAGAAAAAAGGACATTCCTTTTTCTCGAGCAATCATAGAGAACTTATGTAGGTTTTGACATTTGGACAAAGGAGGTTAGTTTTTCTTCCACAGAATCGCATGTCAAGTGAATAGTTAAAAGTGCAGTAGGTCTCACCACAGAATACCTAACAACGGTATGAGAATATTCTATGGGGATTAATAGTGGTAGAACGAAGTTCCACGGTATTAAATAGAAATGCAATAATAAAATAGAACGAGAGAAATGGACTCGCTATTTTCGATAAAATAGAACGTTGTGAAGTTCTAAGCCATGAAGTAGTCTGGCAATGGTGGATTTAATTTTCTTGAAGGGTAGGAAATTCAGAAATGGTATAGACTAGACTAGAGTATGAATGGCGATGTATACAATTATTGTGTAATTTGCATAGAACTTATAATAACATGGAAGGCTATTATCAGATCAAGTTGGTGGAACAGTGAATTTTTACCAGAATGTAAAGTAAATCGGATTGTGACGATCAGCATCAATCGTGAATTGTCCATTTTCATCTTTTCTCTATATTTTTGAAATGTTTTTGATTTATGTTTGGGTAATAAAAATATTTGCGGAAATAACAAAATTGCCCATAATTAGTAATTGACATATTATTTTTGTATTTCTGTTTTGTGTGACAGCTCATATCCATGGTTTGACAGATGACGTTTGACAGATGACATTTGACAGATGACGTTTGACAGATGACGTTTGACAGATGACATTTGACAGATGACGTTTGACAGATGACATTTTACAGATGACGTTTGACAAATGATGTTTGACAGATGACGTTTGACAGATGACGTTTGACAGATGACATTTGACAGATGACGTTTGACAGATGACATTTGACAGATGACATTTGACAGATGACATTTGACAGATGACATTTGACAGAACTCTTATTATGCCTAATTTATCTCCTGCTTGAAAAAATAGCAATGGTAAGTTTATACAACTTTAACGGGGGTTTCACAAAGCATATCACCGGTGATCAGAGCTTGATCTAGAATACTCGATTTGACAGTTCAGAAATCTAACCAAGCCGTTGATCTTCGATCACTGGTGATTACGTTGTGAAATCTACTGTAAGTATAGGCACGGCCTTCTTAAGATAAAGATGGCTATGGTATAGGTATTATTTAGGCGAAACAAAGTTCGCCGGGCCAGCTAGTATATATATATATATAACTAGTAACTCAGGAAGTAAAGCGATTATGAAAAAAAACAGAATCGCCAAAATTTCCTATAAATAAAAATAAAAAATACTGGCAAGGACTAGCTTTTAAATAGTCGGTACACATGAATGTAAAGTGAGAGAAATCTGAATTAAAATGTCTATTAAAATCTCAAATTACTAAGAGGACTCCTGTAGCCATTTCTTTTAGAAATTTGCTTTGCTAACTGTGAAATAGCAGCAGCCATATTATTGTTAGACTGTGCTAAGTCTTTCAAGCACTCCGCATGAAGATTTGTTAAATCTTTCAAGGGATCTGCTCTGCTTGAATTTCTGGTCCTCTTGGTGCTCTTAACAAAACGAGTGTCCTTACTTCTTTTTTCATGAGATATTGTCTCCTGAAAATGATTTTACATTGTATAAAACTACACATGATATATATTTTTTTATTGTTACCTGTACTGTTAATGTTTCACTTTCAGTGGCATTGACATTTTCCTCATTGCTTTGTTGTGATGTACTTGGAACATACTGTAAAATAATTTCTGTTATTTTACCTCAATATTCAGCAATAAAACTAAATTCACAAAATTAC
This sequence comes from Adalia bipunctata, assembly GCA_910592335.1. Taxonomy (NCBI): domain Eukaryota; kingdom Metazoa; phylum Arthropoda; class Insecta; order Coleoptera; family Coccinellidae; genus Adalia; species Adalia bipunctata. The sequence goes on along the minus strand of OU342954.1, from coordinate 4,654,555 downwards.
CTACCTCAATTAGTATTTGTTCGTTTTCTGCATCCATTGTAGCATCTAAAGATTCTAAAGCAAAATGATTATTATCAAGTGCAGCACTTGGTACAGCATCATCTTGAAGTCCAGCTTCCACAACATTAGGTGCTCCAAGAATCACAACTTTTGATAGTAGCGCCAGAAGTCTCTCTTCTAGTTCATCCAATTCTTTCAACTTTTTTGGCCCCCCTCCCGTTTCAGTGTTCTCATACACCAGTGCTCTGGATTTTCTTCTGACATTGGTTTTCAATTCATTAAGTGCCTGAAAAATAATTCATGATAATATATTACTCAAGGCTCTAGTTAGTTTTTCAGATTGCAAGTACTTGCCTCTTTCCACTGCTTAACAGTTTTATTTGCTCCTGGCTCATTATTTAACATCAATGCCAGTTCTTCCCATTTCTTTTTAATAGTAGGTAGCTCTGAAATTGGATGCTTGAATTTCAGCATTTCTTTATTAACTTCCAAGTAAGATATTAATAGCTGTTTTTGTTTTTTGTTCATTCTGGCACTTCTTGTCATTGACATTGTTATAATTATGGTAACTACTTATTGAAAACTGAAAATTATAAAAAAAGAAAAAGGTAACCTCGGTATAGTTATTAAGCAAAAACACTTACCACAAAACTACAAAACTTTTAAGGTCTAGTTTACCGCACAGTCACCGATTTGCACAGTGATTCTGTTGCTCTGTCACTTTATTAAGGGTTAGAAATCATAGATCATTGATCTACTTTTCGAGTTAAATAGTTCAAATGAAACGAGTACGATCTGTCAACACTGCTTTATTCAACCACATTTAACACCACCGTTAAAATGAATGATTTTAAAGGATCCTTTAAATATTGACGTTATAGAATTGGAATTGGGTTACATTCAATTAACGGAACGTTAAAAACACATTTTTTAACGTGCCTTTAATTTTTAACCAGTTCTTATAGAATTGACCCTATTTCAGGTAAAACTGAAATATAATTAAAAAAATAACATATGTAAATAAACAACCATTCCTATTGAATATAGATATCTTATTATCATACCAGTTTAGTACAGTATAAAATAAATATGTTCTAATTTTCTTGATCCTCCTGAACTTCAGTTATCAAATTTTGTTTTCCTGATTGCCTAAATGCCTCACTAGTTGCCAGTTTGCTTCGGCCAGGCTTTTTGTGCTCTCTGCAAGGAGAGCTAAATTATTCGATACCTCCTTCATCACCTTCAGCGACTCTGTATGAAAATTTTTGAGGGTGCTGATGTCCAAATCTGGCCTTGTTTTTTTCTTTCTAAGGGTTTTTTTATTCCACTCTCCACTGCCAGTGGAGATGGGGAAGAGTGGGTCGGTGGAGATGGGGGAGAGTGGGTCAGTGGTCTCACGGGTGGTGGAGATGGGGTAGAGTGGGTCAGCGGTCTCAGGGGTGGTGGACATGGGGTAGAGTGGGTTGCAGATGGAGACGGTGAGGTATCCTCCAATGAATCATTATTTATTTCTTCTTGTATCTAGAAAGAAAAAAATTATACATTTTCTATAAATTAACAGAACAGAATAATAAATATGCTTCAAATAATATCAGTAGCATTTGATATCCTTTTTTTACTCACAATTCCTGTTTCGTTTGCCACAACACCAACAACACTGTCGTTCGCCCTATAATGGCTAACAGCCTCTGTTCATTTTCGTTCAATGAACAAGAAGACCCACCTCCACCTGTCGCTGCCAATCCCCTTTTAATGAAGGCTGCTTTTCCTTTTACTTTGGATTTCCAGTCCGATACAGCTAAAGCCAAATAAAAATAGTAGTGTTAGTATCCGTTATTTACATAAATTTATGTTGTGGAAAAAATGGAAAATTTCATACCGAAATGACTTCATGATTTCAAAAACTTATAAATAATACTAATGGGATGGGTAATGGTGTCTAGAACCAACAATTCTTTTTTAATCTTTATTGATTAATGGGACCGGTTTCGGAAACTTGTTTCCATCTTCAGCCAAAGACTACAAAAATTACATTAATGAACACACAAAGATTTCAACGATTACCAAAACACACTTACACTGAAAATATATGCAATATTTCAAAACAATACTTTAAACATTACGACATTATACTCTGACATTCTCAAATTTGCTCTATTCCGAAATTACATCAATTCTTCTTCTAATCTATTTTCCTACTAATACCACAGTATACTGTGCTAATACATGCTACAATCTAACCTATATGTCAGGCGCACAACAAACTGTCTTCGTCCGTCCGTTGACATTTAAATTATTTGTTCACCCATTCTGTGCTTACAGGGCACGTTCCGTCAGAAATCTACCGATTATAAATAATTCCTTTTGCCATTTATCAACAGATTTTTGTTGGTACCCCAAACTGTTTGGTATAGTCGATACCTCCAACCACTTCTGCTCATAATATTTGTTGGCATCCAATCCACTGAATGCCTTGGTTAATATCTGTGGATTCCTCTCAGCGTAATCGAGGAATGTCGACCATTGTAGTGGATTAGTCCTCTTGCACCTTTCAATATCCATTCTAAAAGAAAGAAAGAAAAAAATAATGTTTAACAGAAAATGTTCTATTCTAACTAGTTTCGAACGTAAATTCATGTTTTCTATTTACCTATATATGTTATTCAGTATAGCACCCAACTAAAAGATTCAAAACCACTCGCAAAGAACTTTGGAAAAGAAATGAGGGTTGTTTGTTGTTTCCCGAAATGGGAATGAAAAAGATCATAAAATTTTTCCAATTAGTGGAATTGAAGCGTGAAAGAGGTTCCTCTTTTTAATCCTTTTCATCTTCTTTACCTGAACGAGAAAGTTTGTCATAACGAACGTAAACAACAATTTAAAATCAAAAACTTTACTGCTGTCACGTGAGCAAATTCAACCAATCGGAATTGTCGTCAAGAGATTCGTAACGCAAGCGACACCTAAAGCTGCGTACAGATGTGCGAGCCGAACCTATCGCGAACCGCTCGCGAACCAATAGCGACAATTATTTGGACGGCATGTCGAACCTCTATAGAGCCGCTCGCAAACCGTTCGCGCCGATCCATCGATAGTCGGATCCTTTCACGAACCCAACGCGAGCCCAGTGTAAGTTCGTTAATCCGTCGGTATTGGTTCGCGAGCGGATCGCAAGTGTGTACGTGAAATTAACGAACATGACACGAACACTTCGCGAACGGTTCGCGATAGGTTCGGCTCGCACATGTATACGCAGCTTAACGCTACGTTATCGTTAGAAGATCCGAATGCCCTTCGGCTCTTTACGACGGTTCCCGAATGTCTTTATAGAATACCGATACCTGGAAAACGATCGTTTCGTTACGTGATCGATACGCTTTGACGATACAGAATCCCACCACTGATGCGAGGAAAACGTAAGGGAAAGTGGTTTGATTATAATTGGGTAGAGTTTTATCGTCGTGTAACATCAAACCATTTTCTACGAGTTTTCTGCCCAAAACGGTATTCCGGAATACACCTCCATCACTTATACGGCCTTGGCAACCAAGATCCACAAATGTAAACATGTAATTGGCGTTCACAAGTGCTATCATAACAACACTGAACGCAAGGCCGTAGCTAGAAAAAAATTTCGGGGGGGGGTCCGTCCGAGGCCGTAGCAGGAAAAAAATTTCGGGGGGAGGGGGGGTGTCCGTTGAACTGAGCTCTAGAAAAATTTCAGGGGGGGTCCGGACCCCATCGGACCCCCCCTGGCTACGGCCATGACTGAACGTGTGTTTGTAATTAACAAGTTCTGATCCACTATTGGACTCTGAATCAGTATATTATGCTTTCCGTCTAAAGCTCCCAAGCAGTGAGGGCAATTCCACTTATTTTCGAATTCAATTGCAATTTTTTTCCATTCATTTGAAGATTTCGGCATCTGAATAAATAATAAATAGAACATAAAGACAGCATCATAAAATCATTATTGACTAGCTGATGTACGCAAATATTTGCGTACTTGCCAAATATAAGAGTAGCGGGAGTCCGCCTTAATGATAAGATTGAACACGACATGCAAGTGCAAACCTCATTCTTGACGAAGTCGTCGACACGATAACAATGCGTCCGAACGAAGAACTATTTCTTCAGCTGCAATTTTTTCAATGTTTGCTGATGAAAAAAAGTAAAATGAAAATTCGAAAAGAAAACGTTCTAAATGGACGCAACAATGGCTTCTGTTCAATCACACTTTAATCTACTGACAGATTTAAGAGAGGATCCAATTGATTTGCCAAACTATTTACGGATGGATGAAAATCGAGATGAAAATGCATACGTTGATTTATTACGACTAGTTACACCTCTCAGCCAAAGGCAGAATACAGTTATGCTTGAGAGCATTTCGCCACACGAAATAGTCCCCACTATATGGGGTTTCTGGCTACTGGAAGGTCGTACCAAGATTTAAGGTTTTCTACAGCAATTGCAGAACAAGCTTTATCTGAAATAATTCTGGACACATGTAGGACCATTTACAAGGAATACATGAAAGTGGGTTGAATGACCTTTATTCATAATCAGTCATAGATAAGTAGATACCTACGTTCATGGCAAATACGTCAACACAAAATTTCTAGCAGAACTGTAGACCCTGGTACAGATTCAAAAATCAAATTCTGGTTCTGATTGCTATTATTGTGTAGTCTGTTTCCCGAAATACGATTGGGCTGCTGTTTCTCAGTGTCGTCCGATGCATAGTTGAAGGTATTTTGAGTGTCATTTCGAACTGGTGGTACATTGTTCATTGGCGATACATTTGAAGCAATTTGAGAAGGAGATGGTATGAAAATGTAACAGTTTCTATTCAAGTTTTCTAATTCCCCCTCATAAATGGCTTCATTGATCAACTTTTCTGCATAAATACGTTGTTTATTTGTCATATTTCATAGCTTATGAGCAAAGTTTTGGCCGAAAATATCATGCCTGTCCAACGGTTGAGGGTGTGTCCACTTCGAAATACATTTTCCCACGTTCGTGATGGTCCCATCCAGGTCATCACTATCATCTCTCGCTCTTTACCTCGCTCGTGTCGAGGTGTATTTCCACGTTAGGGGTACTTGGTGTTTACCAAGTACTATTGGACGATGGTGAGTTTTCCTAATGTAATAACTGCTTAGGTGGGCGAGGAGGAGGTGATTGCAATGTCTGTGAATCACCCTGAAAGAATAATCATTTTACAGGTACCAAAATCACAAGAAGAATGGAAACAAATAGCACAAGACTTCGAGCAAAAATGGAATTTCCCTCATTGCTTGGGAGCAGTAGATGGAAAGCATGTACGAATTGTACAACCACAAGGAAGTGGTTCCTATTTTTATTATTATAAAGGGTTTCAAAGTATGGTTTTGATGGCAGTAATAAATGCTAATTATGAGTTTATCGTATGTGAATTTGGCATCAAAGGAAGAATTTCCGACGGTGGTGTTATTGAGCAGTCGAAATTCTATGATAAATTAACCCTTCGTTTCATGAATTATCAATTTTTGCGTGGAAAAAGTTTTCTTTTGATTTTCGCTTCAAAGACACCAAAAACAGCACATGAAATGAAAAATAATATATTTTTTGTGTTAAATAACAAAAAACACTTTGTAGCTTATTTGCAACAAAATGTAACTCTCAAAGTTCAAATGGTTATTAGTATAACAGTTTTTATTCTTATTCAAACATAAATGCACACTTTTCACATTTGAAGTGTGAAAATCCATTGCAGTTTGGCATTTCACACCTTTGTCGTGTTGCATCTATCTTATCTGATCCAGTGTGAGAATTGACCCATTCTCACATTTTCCGGAGGAGCATGTGCTACAGGCTACAGGTCCTCTCTATCTATGGCGTTTAGCTCTCAATTCCTCCTCGACTTGGCTTGTGGATGGTCTTCCTCGTTTTTTATCTGTATAAGAATATCAATTCGGCATAAGGTTTCCGCAACCTCGACACTGAACTGCCACAGGGACATATCATTTGGCAGACCTTTTGCCTCTTGTACCCTCCTGTAAAGTAGCCAAAAGTTTGTCACATCAAGCAAATGGAAAAACAGTCCCAGGTAGGTACCATTTTTTCGATCGGATAGAATCTTGTACCGACCAATATGACTATCGAATTAAGGGTCGTTTATACTGGCCCGTAACTTTAACTTTCCCCTTACCCTAAGAGTTGAAACATAGAAATTTCATGCTATGGTTTATACTCGAACTTTAACTTGTTCCCTTACCTAGAAGTTCATGAACTTTACGGGAATAATTTAAGGGCATCCAATAGCATGCGAGAGTTTATTCCATGCGCATTACATACAAATTTTCCCTTCTCTATGGTCAACTGTCATGTACTTTGTTATTGTTATATAGTTTTTGGTAAATGGTCATTTCATTGTGTTTACCCCAGAGAAAACATACAAATTTAGCTTCACTACCGCAAAGTATTTATCAACGTGAAGATGTGTGATATATCGAAAAAATTTGATGCCGATATTAAACTAATCCAATTAGTTGAAAAGTTCCCTCATATCTACGATTAAAGAGATCCTTCCTTTAAGGATAAATTGGCACTAGAAAATTCATGGTCTTTTATTTGTAATGAAATGAAAACTCCTGGTAAGTAATGAATAATTTGAATAGTTATTGTTTTAATTAATGAATTGAATTTTGCAGCTTCAGATTGTGTGAATAGGTGGAATGCCCTAAGGAACAGGTTTTCCAAAGAACGAAATAAAATAACCCCTTCTGGATCCTCTTCAGGCAGGTCCAAAGAATGGGAACTATTGAAGTACATGCAATTTCTACACACCCACATGAGGAAAAGAAAAACGTTTGGCAATTTGCCTGAAGAGAACGAAGTTCCTAATACAAGAGTAGTGTCTGGAGAGAATTGTTCAGGAATTAACACTATTAGTTGTGAAACTATAGATAGTGATTTGGAATGCACTCAAGATTCCTTGGACAATGACATTTTTGGGGAGGTATCTTGTGAAAATATTGTGGAACAAAGTACTCCTAAAAATAAAAATTCCAAAAGTCCTGATATGATTCCAATTATAAATGAAGCGGTAAACGTTCTGAAGTCACTCTCTTCATCTGGCAAACAGGGCTCCAAAGGACTATCTGTTAAAAATTTTTGTGATAGTTTATATGATGACTTGATGAAGATGGACGCAAAAAAATTAAGACAGTGTAAACAAGGCATTTTGAGGCTTATTGATGAATATTCAGACGATTAGTTTCCTATATTCATGATAAAAGGAATAAATTGTTTACTAAATTTATTTGTTTCATTCTCTTATTTAACCATTCCCCTCCTAGCAGTAACATCACAGGAAATGATAATAATTTTGGGCTCCATTAGTGTCTTTACTGATCTCATTTGAGTTTCTGTATTTATATTTAGGCATAGAGAATGACATGATATTAAAACCTTAAATTCTAATCATCACATCAGACAAATTTTTCACAAGACTCAAGAAAGCGATATTTTCACCATAAGTTGAGATTTGGGTAATGGGTGATTTGCGAGAAAAATAGAAATATGTATATTTAAAACATAAAATTTTTTTTATTTATTAAACAAACGAGAGTGTTTGAACATGATGTAAAACAAAACAAGTAAATAATATGTTCAAAAGAAAAAAAATATTTCTGATATATGAAACAAGTTTCTTGATGAGCACAAAAATGATTCAATAAATAGCTTTTCTAATAAATGAAACAAGTAAATGGTTTTAGTGTACATAAGGAATCATTTATAAAAAAACAATTCTCTAACATATATGAGAACATAACAGAGAACAGGTACATTGATTCGTGATGATGGTGATTCCGAACAGCCACATGTCAAACGACGTGTGGTTATGAAGATGATATATTTGGTTGAGACTTACGCCTAACATAAGTAACCTGCCAAGGTACCGCTCCTTCATTATTTAAGTAGTTTTTCATGATGTCTCTTGATGCAAGAGAGTTCCTATCAGAATTATTTGAACCCAAGCGTCCTAACCTTGAAAGATTGGATTCAATTATAATATTCTCATCATCTGCATTATAATTTGGCATTTGGCCCTTGGATTCCAATACTTCTGTCCTCATGAAATTGTGTAAAGTAATGGCAGCTGCAGTTTTTACCTCGGCTGTTGTTACGTCTGCAATTATGTTATGCCGAAAGATTCTCCAACGAGAAGCCAGAATACCAAAGGCATTCTCTATCGTTCTGCGTGCCCTTGATAGGCGATAATTATATACGTTCTTGGATTCCTCCAAATTTCTTCCTGGATAGGGACGAAGAAGATATGGCTTCAACGGAAACGCTTCATCTCCAACAAAAAAATATGGAAAATTCACATCAGACCCAGGCAGACTTTTTTCAGGGGGTAGTTTTAAACTACCTGAATCAGGGGCTTTTCCAAAAGCTGATTCCCGGAATACACCCCCATCACTCTGGGACCCAAAGGATCCAATATCCACCAAGGTGAATCTATAGGATGCATCACAGACAGCCATCAGAACAATGCTAAAGGTTTTTTTAAAATTAAAAAATTTGGATCCTGAATTTTTTGGTGCCTGCATTACAATGTGTTTACCATCAATAGCACCACAACAGTGTGGTAGATTCCACCTCTCCTCAAATTCATTTGCGATGGCCTTCCAATCTTGCATAGTCGGGCGCTTCAAATATATTGGACTGAGAACATCCCAAATAGCTTCACATGTTTCTCTTACCACCACAGACACTGTGGCCTTGCCAACAAGGAACGACCAGGAAACAGATTGCATGCTACACCCATGCGCCAAGAAACTGGAAAAGAAAACATATATTATAGCTATACCATGGGCATTGCTCATTAGTCAACAAAGATTATAGAGTACAAAGATAGGAAACGCCCTCATATCTCTCGTACTAAAAACCGACTACGTTTTATGCATATATATATCGGGACTTTTTACTCACGAGATGGCGTTTTCATTACAGATTACAGTGACTGTAGTTTTTTTCATTACAGATTACTGTTACTGGAAAGAGCGCGAAATTTGAATATCACCATAAGTAATAATTTTGATTTCCACCTATCGAGCCCATACAATAATATACAGGGTGACACAACAAAAGCAGGGCTTCTGTTCTGCTCAGGATTATATTTTTGATCTACATATTAATTCAATTGATACTAATTAAACACACCAAATAGATTTGCTTACATAATTTTATTTCACAATATACATACAATTTTAAATTGGAATACATGTCAAAAATATCTTTACATCTGAGTTACAGAATTATTAGAACATATTTTTTACAGAATATTCAAAATCACAATTTAAAAAACATCTTGTAGAGGTGTAAAACTTGTATAATTTGTTCTGGAGAGAAATGCTCACTGCACGTAGTATAAGTTCTGCTGAGATCTAAATCCTCTCGCCCAGAAAACTCTATCCATTTCAGAGCACTGAAAATTAATGCAATGAATAACAGAGTTACCCCTTTCGAGTTTCAATACTTACATTTCCATTTTCTTCGGTAATTTAAAGAAGGATAATTTCGGATTATTCCTTTTATTATTAGTACACTGCTTTGCCATGCAGCATGCTCCGGATGGCATCTTGTCTTCAAATATTTAACAACCGAAACACAGGAACGAATACTAATAAGCACGAATCAAACTAAATGATAACGAAAACACAAATATTAAACGAAAACTCAAACACTACACGATATATAACTCAAATACAATACGAAAACTCAATTAAACTTAAACTTAACGAATACAACTATTAATTATTCTTTGTAGATCTAATCTAAACGAACTCAACTGGAGAATAATCTAAATTTGATTTGAATTTGTCTGTTTGAATTGTACCATATGTGGTAACCATGGTAACACAAGGTCACTTCTCTTAGCCACCTATTATCTATCTCAGGACTTTCTTCTCACCAGACGGCGCTCACGTCAATGTTGTCGCTTCGTTTCCAATCTTCCTTCTCTATAATCTTTGATTAGTCAACTTACTATAATGTCATTACTAAACGTTGCTCTGGGCTCAAAGTCTTTCTGGTAGCACGCTTCATTAATTTGTGTCCTACCAACTGCAACAGTTTATAAAAACTAATTTTATCCATTCTCAAGTATGAGAAAAATTGCTCAGGGTCCATGGTCTTCATGTTGCCGAACAAATTTGTGAAATGTCCCCCAATTTGCCTCTGACGAAACAAAGGCCTCACGCTCCAACGACGCTTTTGGGTTCGATTTACTTCGATGCTAGCTGCAGTCAATATAAGAATTGTTGCTGCTGTAGGAATAGCATTCTCATCTAAAAACACCATCTTTGAAAATCTTCGAAACACTACACGAGAAAACGAGTGACTAACTACTAATAATATTGCTGTACAGGGTGGGCAAAATTGGTGCTACATGAACTAAAACTTTTTAACTTGAGGAGATAGAGAAAAATGAATAGCACCTTATAGTCCTCTTTTTTCGAGAAACTGATAATGCCCTCAACTGCATTCCTCTATCTTCTTTTGTTTCCGAGTTATAGGCCAAAATTGAAATTTAGGCGATTTCAACTTTGGTCATTATCTCCGTTTCTGTTTATGCTAGGATGTTGAAATAAAAACATTATACAGGCACTTTTCTGATAGCAATCCAGTGGCGTACTCTGATTTTTTCTAAGAGGTTTATTTGCTGAGTTATAACATAAAGTTGTGTTTTTTCTTATGGAAACAGTAGTTCGAAATGACTTAGAAAGAATCGCCATTTTTTTCCCGTTTCAGAGATGTATCATATGTCGAACATCGCCCTCAGATTCGTTAAGACATTATGAAAAATATGGTTTGTATATGGAATTCAAATTTTTGAGTATCAAGTAGGCTGAATCATAGAATTATGTGTCTCTACGCATGGTGTAATTATTATTTCACGATTGAATACTTGACGGTGCGATCTCTGTTTGAAACAACTGTCAGTAATTAAAATTTGAAGTCATCGTTGGCGGCATTATGGAGATATTCCAAAATTACGAAAAATATGATATGTTGAAATGTTTCATTTTAGCGAATGAAAATAGTGGGACAGCAAGTGATTCAACTGTGAAATAATAATTACACCATGCGTAGAGACACATGATTCTATGATTCAACCTACTCAATAGTCAATAATTTGAATTCCATATACAAACCATATTTTTCATAATATCTTAACGAATCTGAGGGCGATGTATGACACATAATACATTGCTGAAACGGGAAAAAAATGGCGATTCTTTCTAAATCATTTCAAACTACTTTTTCCACAAGAAAAAACACAACTTTATGTTATAACTCAGCAAATGAACCTCTTAAAAAAAATCAGAGTACTCCACTGGACTGCTATCAAAAAAGTGCCTGTATAATGTTTTTATTTCAACATCCTAGCATAAACAGAAACGGAGATAATGACCAAAGTTGAAATCGCCCAAATTTCAATTTTGGCCTATAACTCGGAAACAAAAGAAGATAGAGGAATGCAATTGATGGCATTATCAGTTTTTCGAAAAAAGAGGACTATAAGGTGCTATTCATTTTTCTCTATCTCCTCAAGTTAAAAAGTTTCAGTTCATGTAGCACCAATTTTGCCCACCCTGTACACAACATATTGAACAGATGTTTCATAATCTTAAAAACAGAGACAACCATGTTTAGAATTCTATTTGGAAAATTCTTCTATTTTATTTTAAGGTTAAAAGAAGATTAAGGTTAGAAAAAAAACCTGTTTCCGATTCTATGATTGCGTAAACATCCATATTAGTTTTCTGTGACATCTAAAGTTAAGGGAATAAGTTATCCAGTATAAACCAGACAACTAAAGTTAAGGGAATAAGTTAAGGGCATAAGTTACGGGCCAGTATAAACGACCCTTTAGTCTACCCGACCCACATGCTAATTGTTTTCAATTATCACGTGAGGACAAGGAACAGTTGTCTTTTTTCTTTTCGAACATAACGTTTCACGTCATGATGTGGAAGTTTTCCAAAACAAGTGGAGATCAGTGTGACCACTTTATTGTCATTCCAGGTAACAACACTCAAATCAATGCCATCAATGTATGGGCAATTTACTCTTCCCAAGTTCCTCGAGGTTCTTTTTTGAAGATGTTGTGAGGTTTCAGTTTTTTATTGGGAATCCTATTTCGAAGAATTGTACTCAGCATATGCATGCATCCCTTGATTAGCCATGGTAGTGAATAATGGAATTGACGTTCAATAATTATCACAATAAATTTGGTAGTTAATATTTTTGGAAATAATTCTTGTCAGTCGGGTAAACAACATTGGCACTTGCCCATAAATCATTTTCATCAGGCAGGACTCGAGTGATGCTCCATTATACAGGGTGTTTGGTAGCTGGGTGCAAACCTTTAAGGGGGTGATACACTAGCCCATGTAGAACATATTCATACAAACATTTTTATTTTCTAGCGCGTTTTTTATTTTTAAGGGAACTTTTACGATTTTTAGTACAAAAACCCAAAATTGGTCAATTAAATGCTGATAACTTCTAATCTTAACAGAAATGTCCGGTTTTTTTCATTTATTTTAGTAGTCTTATGTGTCCCCAATCGTACTAAAGTAGTTTGAAGCACCATTGTATCCAAAAAAGTTATGTACAGAGCATTCAAACTTTACAAAAAAAGAAAGAAAATAAAAAATCTGACCTTTGATGCCAATTAAAAAAAATTAATAAAATACATACAGGTGTTCAGACACTTTTAAAAACATGCGTAGTTATTGCTCTTTCGTTTGAGGTATTATTTATCTAGCTAAGTCCTAAACTTTTTTAATTAGAGTGCCTGAACCAGTTTAGGGTTGTAAATATGGATATTTGGGTGATTCTCCAGAAACTGAGTCCCAGCATGATACACATCAATAAATTATTCAAATATTGGAATTTTTATGTAGTGTTTAAATCTTATGTCAGATAATTTATTTTTCTCTTAGGTGCAAATAACTTCAATCAGCATTTTTTCATAACTTTTTATTTTTGTTGGTCAGTATCTCAAAATTGTCATTCCCGTGGCATGTAATTCAATGGTTCAAGAACTTTAGGCGATCATAATTCGTATTTCTGAAAAAACTGAATCCAGATGAGATATATTAACTGGAATATTGTACCACGCATTATGGTCTGCCACATTAGTTCGAACTGAATAACGAAAAATTTTCTTGTATTTGTAAAAAGAAGGCTGTCACATGCGAAAATGATCATTCCCGTGGCAGATCATGAATTCCAATAAATAATTCGAATTTATCGCTCTATCCCCTCCCCAGTAGTTCGAAATGAAGAAAAAAGCCATTCCCGATTGTTTAAGGAGTCAGTTGAGTTCATATGGTTGAAAGGAAAAGTTTTGCTGGTTAGTGAAAGTGTAAAAATCGACGTGTAACATCGTAGGAGTCATTTCCGTGGTATACAATTTTTCAGGTAAAAATTTTAATTTTCTAAAAAGTCATTGTATTAACATTGCATTATATCCTACATTCATAGAATATTTTGTTTTTTTATCATTGAAATATATTTTTCTGGAAATACCGGAGTAAAATATCACTTTTGTCATTCCCGTGGATGTCATTCCCGTGCGAAATATACGACACGGGAATGACTGGACTACCACGGGAATGAGTATAATGACTAGATAATGATGAACGTAGTTTTTTCAACAGAAATATGGCTCGTGCTGTGAAGCGAACAAGAGAAGAACAATTGAGGATAAAGAGAGAAAAAGAAAGAGAGCGTCGTAAAAAAATTAGAGAAGATCCTGTTAAAAGACAAGAACAAAAAGACAAAGAGCATCAAAAATATCTGAAGCAGAGAGAAGGAAAAATAAAAAAATGCATACATGAAATGACTCCAAGGCAACAGAGGTTGCAGAGAAAGAAATGGAGAATTAATACAAAAAATTATAGAACAGCAAAAAAACTTCATATGGAGGCAGAGAAAAATTGGGCTGAAAATACTCCTCCAGAAAGTTCTGATGAGGAATTATTAGATAGTCGGGAAATTCAACGCCAAAGGATGTCGATCAGAAGAAGAACAGTAAGACACAGAGAAAAAAAGGCTTTTCTGAATAAGATCTCCAAATTAAAAAAAAAATTAAATAAATATAGGCAGAAGTGCCATAGAATGAAGAAAATTATGCGAGAAAAAAGCAAAACAAAATCGCCTGCACGCTCGCCTTCCCCAAATTCGGCAACAAATTCATTATTGAATGAAATTGGGTGTTCTCCATCAAATCCGAATATAGACAGAGTTAGGAAGAAAATCATGTTTGGGGAGGTTATTGAGCGTCAGTTGAAAGAGAGTTATAAGGAATCAGATCAAATGAAGACCAAAATTATCATCAAAAAAATAATGTCGGGCAATATTATAAAAAAATATAAAATGAAAAAATTTGCTGCTAAAGCAATCAGATTTAGAAATTTCAGCCTTAATAAAAAGATTGATTGTCGAAAAAGAATTGGGAAATCAAGGGAAATAAGCGCCAAAATTATGAATTTCTTGAATGAAGATATTAATTCGAAATTATGTCCAGGGAAGAGGGATTTTATCAAGAAGAGGAAGATATGCAAACAGAAACGTTATCTCTCCGATACACTGAAAAATCTTCATAAAAACTTTTTGAAAACTTATCCCGAGCTTCGATGTAGTTATGCTTTTTTTTGCAAAAACAAACCTTTTTGGGTTATACCCCAGAAAGTCAACAACAGAGACACTTGCATGTGTACAATACATGCCAATATGAACCTGATTGTGGAATCTCTTTTTAATAATAGAGTGGTACAATCTCGATATTTGCCAAAGATTTTAGAAAAAGTGTGCTGTAATATTAGAAATGAACGTTGTCTCTTTAGGCAATGCAATAATTGTTATAGTTATAACATTGAATATAACAATTACATAAAGGAGAAACAGGCTCAATATTACAAGTGGACAGTGAAGAAAGAAACTTTTTTCGATAAAAAGAGCCAGAAGGAAAGAATCTCACAGAAAACTTCTAAAAGTTGTTTCTATAAACCATTAGGCGAATTAGTATCAATGTTCGAAACTGATCTGATGAAATTTATGTCACACGAAGGAAGGATTATTCACCAATACGAAGCAATTGGCCTATTGAAAAAAAATCTCAGTACAAATGCTTTACTTATACATTGTGATTTTAGCGAGAATTATAATCTGAAGTATGCTCAAGAAACCCAATCTTTTCACTTTGGAGGTTCACGTCGGCAGATTACTTTGCATACAGTTGTTGTATATTCAAAGGGTGATAAAGAGGACCTTCTGAAACCAACTTGTTATTGTTCATTGTCAGAATCTTTGAAGCATAATGCTCCAGCCATTTGGGCCCACCTATTACCAATCATTGAACAAAACATAAAAAATAAATCAGAAATTCATTTTTTGAGCGATGGACCTTCCACGCAATATAGAAATAAATTTATGTTTTGTTTTCTTGCAAATGTTTTGCAGAAAATGTTTACAAATATTTCTAAAATAACATGGAATTACCATGAAGCAGGCCATGGTAAAGGTGCTCCAGATGGTATTGGAGGAGTGTGCAAACGAACTGCTGATAGAGTTGTAGCTGAAGGAAAAGATGTTGACTCTTTCGAAAAATTGTTCAGTACACTAAAAGACAACTGTCCAGGAGTACAGTTTTTTAAAATATCTGATGAAGATATAAATAAAATTGAGTCCATCATTGAAAACATTCCTGTTCAAGTTTTTAAAGGAACCATGAAAGTTCATCAAGTGGTTGTTACAGAAAGCTCCCAAATATGGTTCAGGAAATTGTCATGTTTCAAATGTGATTCAGAATGTCAGGATTTCGGCATGGGAAAGTTGAAATATCTAGTGGAACAAATAAACAAGGTAATCTAGTCGGTTCTTGTTATTTCAACTTCAGCTATTTTTGTCGTTTTACAGGTTAGAATCCGATATCAGGATATCTATAGGGAATCTGATGATTCCGAAAATGAAGGAAACAGCAGTATACCCCAAGAAAATCTTGAAGATGCAGTTACTCCTTCGAAAATAAAGACTGGAATCTACGTTTTAGTAGAATTGAATGAAAAAAAAAAGAGAAATAAGGCTTCCTATAGATATGTAGCAGTATGCATAACTGACATTGAAGATGATGATGAAGTGAAAGTTATGTTCTTGAAAATAATTGATGAAAACTCAATGTTATTTAGACTCGATGAAAATGAAATATCATTTTCATCGAGTACGTAGCATTCGAGTCAATATTGTCAATATTACCGGAACCTTCTCAAGTCTGCAAAGGAAATTGTTTATATTATAAATTTCCTTTTGTTCTAGATGTTTTTGAAAAAAAATAATATGCGAAATATGTATTTTGTGATAACAGCCTCTTTGATCCGTATTATATTTGGATATATATTATGGTTCCTAGAATACCTACCGAGTTATTTTTGATTTTATATACTATATTGAAAGAAGAAATATATTTTGTTGATATTACATGAAAGTTTCGTATCATTCCCTATTCAGAATCCCGACAGCGTATTATTTAGATCATTCCCGTGGAACATCGGTCATTCCCGTGGACTTCCGTGATCAAAAAATTCACTAAAAATAGCTAAAATGCAGAAATTTTGGATGTTATTCGATTTTTCTTGCACAATAAGGTTTTGATTGAGACAAATATTCAAATTTGAACAAAACTTGTAAATTTTTTTGTTGAAATCAAAAGCATCGCTCAAAAGACACAGTTACCGGAGAATCACCCATTTGAAAAATAAAAAAAAAAAGTAATTTAAATTAATTTTAGCTCGAAAACCTTTAAACTGAAATCCTAAAGCAATATGCGATATTATTTTTAGACTTACATGGAATAATAAGAAACTTAAAAGAAGAGAAAACTGAACAAAGGCCGGTGGCGGTGGCATTTTACTTCAAAGAATTTGACCTGAAGTTAGTCATTAATTGGAATGCATTCTTTTGTTATGATTTAGACATTTTGAACACCAACAATAAATTTTTACAGTACAAAACATTTTTTTCTTTAATTCCAAAAAAATCCATATTTACGACCTTTAACTGGTTCAGGTACCCTAATTAAAAAAGTTTAGGACTTAGCTAGATAAATGATACCTCAAACGAAAGAGCAATAACTACGCATGTTTTTAAAAGTGTCTGAACACCTGTATGTATTTTATTTATTTTTTTAATTGGCATCAAAGGTCAGATTTTTTATTTTCTTTCTTTTTTTGTAAAGTTTAAATGCTCTGTACATAACTTTTTTGGATACAATGGTGCTTCAAACTACTTTAGTACGATTGGGGACACATAAGACTACTAAAATAAATGAGAAAAACCGGACATTTTTGTTAAGATTAGAAGTTATTAGCATTTAATTGACCAATTTTGGGTTTTTGTACTAAAAATCGTAAAAGTTCCCTCAAAAATAAAAAACGCGCTAGAAAATAAAAATGTTTGTATGAATATGTTCTACATGGGCTAGTGTATCACCCCCTTAAAGGTTTGCACCCAGCTACCAAACACCCTGTATATTTCGAAGTTGTAGGAGAATCCTGAAGTTCCGCAGAGTAGGAATAACTTGAAACCCCATTTATGTGGCTTCATGGGGTTGTACTGCTTCAAATGGTGTTTTGCTTTTGTGGAACAAATTTGTTCATCAACGGAAGGTTTAATTTCTTCTGGTATTGGAGAAAATCGATCATTCAATTCTATAACCACTGGTCGTATTTCATGAATACTGTGAATCATTCTTTTCTCGTGCTTTCGAGTTATCATTGAAGTGGATCATACTTTTAATCTGCTCAAATTTATTGATTGTCATTGTAGATCGCACTATTGGAATTCCTATCATATAAGTTGCCTCCATAACAACGAGTTCCTGGAAGTTTCGCGCCGGACATATACAGGGTGAGTCTTTGATTCTTGAGGTAAAAAGAAACCTTTTTTCATTTTCGATTTTTCCGAATTCGGCTCTGTTAAAAAGATATAGCCATTTTAAAAAATAAATTGTGCTAACTACGGCCCTGAAACGATCTTCTGGAATTGATGCAAAGTTCATATTTCTCGATCGAAATTGAGTTTTTACATTTAGGAAATACTCGAGTACTAACCTTATTCGAATAAGAATGTTAAAAACACGATATTTCTTAACAAAAACAGTAAGTTTCATTCGATTATATCTGCATTTAACATTTCTCCTACCAGAATAAGTTCCTCCTTTGATTTACATTAAGATTAGTTTGTGGGCACTAATAACTTGTTTATATTCTCCTCTTTCTCCCAAAACTATCTCAAAAAGAAATGTTTTTACACTAATTGAACATAACTCCATTAAATTAGGTCAAATGATTACAGGTCGATGCCTTACCTAACCCATCGAACCATATTCTATGAATTCTTATCATAGAACGTTTGAGGAGACGATGCCAGATTGTGTTGATTTTCTCCACAACGAAGCAATAGGTCCTCTATCATTAACGGATGAACTAACGCAAAGGCACTAGTTTTGTTTACATTTGGCTGTTGGCGTCTTGTCGTGCCTCTTTGGAAATGTTCTGATTCTCGCCGATAGAGCGCTACGATCTTAATACGCAAGAACGTTGATCTGTGGTTGTTGAAGTAAGCATGCGTGAGGCGGTTTGATGGAGATTTGTCGATTTGTTTACTCACAGTGGAGAATGCGAAAAGTTGATGTGAAAAGATTATCAGTGAAAGGGAATTAATGTGATGAAAACCGTGAAGTGAGTTTATAAAATTTCAAGAGGGTATTGTTTAGAAACATCGACACAGATTATCAGGTACCTATCATAGCAGTGGCGGCTCGTAAACTTTTATCTTGGGTCGGCAGATATACAGGGTGTCCCACTAGTGCCGCAATGGACGATATACGCGTAACGGACTGAGTTTGTCAAAATTTTTTGATGCAGACTTGATATACTCCAAGAAGAGCACATCCTAAAAATATTTTCGAATATATCGGGTGGCCCACAAAAGAGGAATAGCGGGTGACTTTGTTTTTTCAAATGGGACACCCTATATTCAATAGTGTTTTTCAATTCTCTGAAACTTCCTGCATGCTTTCGTATACTTTTCACATATTTTTATTCGATAGTTTTCGAAATATTGGCCATTTTGACAAAAAATGATACTTGTAGAGGCTATGTTATCCAATTATATTTCACGAACCCTTGCATATACCAATAACAGTTTTATATGGATTGAAAGACAAGACTTCAAAGTATCCTACCCAGATATAATAAAGCATCTCCAGCATATAGAGTCCACAAAAAGACTATCAACATGACGAATTTCAAATCGATTTTTCTTCATTTTTTCAAATGCCTTGCATATTATTTTTTTTCTGCATTATAATCACCATTCATTTTACTCCATTTTTTGTCAAATACATGATTTATGCACATCTCTAACAGAATAGGAATTTTTTTGAGTTCGCGTAAAATAATTAATTTCCTGGAAGAAACGATCCAACCACTCACCCCGTTAAGAGCCAAACAAACGAACACTGAAGGCTCCTGTAGCCGCATCCCGCAATACAAACGAAAACAATCCCCGATTCGATCGTTTCTCGTGTCCCACGAGTCGAGGCATTTCAGGTACAGCATAATCCCATTTGCCGACCCTGAGATGTGTTGAGCCTGCTATAAGAGTTTAGCGGCTACTGTTCAGCATTTTGTTTCTCGGCTAAAAATTTCGGGAAATAGTGGAAATGGGAGGAAATTCATATAAGTACTATCATATTCGATATCCTCGTCTATAAAAGTACGAAATACGACAAAAATTCGTTTTAAGCAACATTTATCTCTTAAAATTTGTGAGGTGGAACGAACAACGAAAACATCGCATTTTCGATTTTGAAAAAGCATTAACTAGGAGGCGAATATAATATTTATCATTATCTGAATAAAATTCCAACAGAAAACAGTCGAGTTAAAATTATTTCGCCTCATTCGTATTCGCATTTCATTGTAACGTCGAATCAGGACCGGCATGCCGTACTTGGTCGCTAGAAAGCGTTCGATGCGCTCTCGTCTTCCCGTACATATTTCAATTCTCGGAGTCTCGGACTGATTTGAGTAGACGGAAACGGCGCGGCGTTGAGATTGGAAGAGCGTATTTCCAAGAAGTTGAAATATATCAGTGATATACAAATATGATTTATAGAATTTTATTTACACAGGTCTTGGAAATACAATAATTATAATAAATTTGGTAATTCAACAGAAGAAAGAGTAATTTAAATTTTGGCTGGACATAAAATATAATATATTTGGCGGCTCGTCAGGGACGGCATGTATCATAGTCACCACTTATTGATTGTTACCATTATCTGAAGATACGCTGCTGGATGGCAATTTCTCTGAGCTTCTTGAACCCACTCGTGAGCAATTTGCTTCTAATATTGAAGTAATCTTCGATTAGATTCAAATATATTAAAATCAAAATGAAAAAATTTCATACCACATAGTACATACCAGATTGACATGCGGTCACTTCTTTTAAATTCTCTTGAATGTTTCCTGTTTGTCTACCTAAAAAGATAGTTTACACAATATAAATTGAGAAAACTGTATTATTATTATTATTATTATTTATTGTTGAAGAGTAGAGGTAAAAAACCTATAAACTCACAAGCTTACAAAAATAAAAAATAAAGTAATATTCCACCAATAAAGACATAAAAAAAAAGAACACTTCACAAATTACTCCCACAAAGCTTCCAACGATCGTAGCGGTTTTTGAAGTTGTTTACACTGCTGGACTCAACCACCGATCTGGGCAAACCATTCCACTGATCGAAGACCCTGTTCGACAGAAAGTTTTGACGTACAGTAGTCCTAAAAGGTTCCTTGGCCAGCTTATGAGGATGTCCTCGGAGATTACCTCTATTGAACCTGTACAGATGACGCAGATCAACTCCGAATTTATTATTAATGGCACGGTAAGTCACTATCAAGTCGCCTCTCGCACGACGATCCTCAAACGATCCCAAGCCAAAAATTCGCAGCCTGGCAGCATAATCCGGTCGACTATGGGCAGAAAAAGGAATCCTAGTGCACCACCTCTGGACCGACTCAAGTAGACTCCTATCACTCTGAAGAGTCACCCACCAAGCAGGACCGGCGTATTCTAGAACTGGTCTCACGTAGCTTTCGTATAACAATTTCATTGTCTGGATGCTGCAGGAACTGAAAGATCTCTGAAGCATGTAAGTTATTCTTTTAGCTTTAGCACAGACAGATGAGATATGCTGTGACCAGTCCAGATTAGGAGTGACAATCAGCCCTAAGTCTCTCTGCATCTCAACTACGTTGAGAGCCCTCCCAGCAAGTGTGTACGGTATATGAGGGTTTCCCCTCCCCATGTGCAAGACAGAACACTTGTCAATGTTGAGTGGCAACAACCAGTCCCTCGTCCACTGAACGACAGCGTCGAGATCGAGCTGCAGCTGATTGGTATTTAATGACGGTACTCCGTATATTTTAGTGTCATCGGCATACAACAGGCACTTGGATCCAATAAAACCAGGAAAGTCGGCCGTATAGAGTAGAAAAAGGATAGGTCCAAGAACCGATCCCTGCGGCACACCACTTAGCACATCCGCCGCCGTCGATGAGAAATCTCTGCCAACCCTAACCTTAAAAGTCCTTTGACTTAAAAAAGATTTTATCCAGAGTAACAAGCGGCCACGTATTCCAAGGTGTTCTAATTTTTTGAGCAATCGTTTGTGGGGTACACGGTCGAAAGCTTTCGAAAAGTCTAGATATATGACATCTATTGGAATTCCCTCGTCGAGCGCTCCACTCCAATCGTTTACTGCAGAAAGGAGATTAGTAAGGGTTGATCGACCTGGAACGAAACCGTGTTGTTCTTTTGGGATTAAGTGGTTAGAATCAGCAAACTCCAAAATTTGATCTGCCAATATACGCTCGAATACCTTGGCTACTGTTGAGACCAAACTTATGGGCCGATAATTGGTGGGCAAGGTCTTATCTCCACCCTTGTGAATCGGAGTTACAATTGCTGATCGCCAGTCAGATGGTAATGTAGAAGTTTGGAAAGATCGCTCGAAAAGAAGGCATAGAGGCCTTGCGAAACTCTTGGAACAACGAGAAAGTAAAAGCGGTGTGATCCCATCGGCACCCGGAGCAGAGGAAACATCCAGAACCGATAAATGACTTTCCACAAGTTCTTCAGAAAAGATTACATCGTCCAAGTCGAAAGGACAGCGAGGGGAGTCAACTGGAGGTATGCTGGAAGTAATCTCACTCGAGAAGTGGGAAACAAATGAATCAGCAAGAACATTAGCTGACTCGAGTGTACTTGAACAAAGATTGCCGGAGCCATCACGAACTACCGGGATAGAGATCTTGCCATTGAGATTGCTACGCACATACTTGAAAAACCTTTTTCTATTGTTGGGTTTAGCAAGGTTATGCTCGAACTGTTTTTTGGAGGACGAAATTAAAGAAGATACGTAATTGGAGTAACGTCGATGATTCTGATAATCTGCTATGCTGCCACCTCGAATAAAACGCTGCCACAGACCCCGTTTGATCTTTAAGGCCCCAACAATATCCCCGCCGATCCAAGGCTTCAACGGGTTATGCTCGGAAGTGATCCAGTTTGTATTATCAGCAACCATACTATCCACGATTCTCAGAAACTGGGTCCACATATCATCCATACCACTGCAATCCCGAAAAGTATCAGACCAATCTACATTTAGTAGATCTGCAGAAACCTGTTCGTAGTTTATTTTCTTGTATGTTTTGTCCTGCAAGCTTGAAAGTATGTCGTTATAAAATTGCAATTGCGTCATCAGCAGAACATGGTCAGATTTACCGAGAGGGGGCAGGTATTGTATATCAGATAAAAGATCAGGATCAGAAGTAATGAAAAGATCTAAAATAGAAGGTATTTGACCCTGTCTATATCTAGTTGGTTGAAAAATCACCTGTTGAAGTCCTGAATTCAACAGTAATTCAGCAAAAGGAAAAGACGGTGAACCAGAAGGTGGGAGAGTGGTCATTGGCCACCTAATATCAGGGCAGTTGAAGTCACCAGCTATCAAAATATTACGACGTGAGATAGAAATTTCTCTCAGAAACTCAACGAGTGCCACGTCACCCGTACTTGGTCTAGGCCTATAAATGCATGCCAGCGTAAAGGAAATGTTGGAATTGGAGATGTCAATGAAGAGATTGTCAACACCTGACCAGTCTTTATGGAAAGTGGAAATTTTGAATGCGTTGACAATAGAGTTGTTCAGATAGACACAAACCCCGCCATGTCCAACTGTACGAACACTATCCTGACGAAAAATGGTGTAACCAGGAATGTGACAAATAGAATCGGTAACTGAGGAATGTAGCCAAGTCTCTGTTATCAATAAAATCGAGGGTTTGTGGGTGTGAACAATGGACAGAAGTTCACTAAACTTGGACAGCAAAGATTGAGCATTGGTGTAGATTACAGGCCAAGTGGTTAGCGTATATATTAGCATATATATGTATATACGAATTTTTAAATGAATACTACCTAAATGATCAGAAGAGTCCTGATCAGGATGCGAGAATTGTTGTCGATTATCAGCTGAATCGGAATCTCCTATAAATATAAATATATAAATATATGAGTAAACTGGTAGGAAATTTTAATTATATTATTAGTTTGATTAATAAGTTTGGCTTACCTAATTCCATTGAAGTCGGTCTTTGAGGTGACCAACTCTTCGACCTTTTAGGCTTTCTTGTCTTTGTGTTTTTTTCTTGTGTAAACATTGCTAAAATTGAGTTTTTATGTATTATAAAACACTCCAAATAATAACACCTGATAAGCTGAAAAAGTTTTGGCCTAAGGAACTTACACAGTGAAACACTCTTTGCAGGATAAGTATTATCATCAGAGTTTTCCGATGAGGATTCTGGTTCACTATAATATTTCCTATTTTCTTTTCTCCTCTTATTTTTT
Source organism: Adalia bipunctata (assembly GCA_910592335.1). Taxonomy (NCBI): domain Eukaryota; kingdom Metazoa; phylum Arthropoda; class Insecta; order Coleoptera; family Coccinellidae; genus Adalia; species Adalia bipunctata. Next base: position 4,630,501 of record OU342954.1, on the reverse strand, counting down.
ATTTAAGAGGGGTTTATAGTGCCCAGCTTTCTTAGCGTCCGTCAAAGTCTGCCTTCTTCTCACCCCTCACCTCCCCTAAGAAATCGTCGATTTTCAGTACGTCCGAAGATATCTCAGACATTCCTCGTATTTACCGCCCTTGTCTTCCACATGCGAGATTTCTGTTACGTACAGCCTTTACCTAGGGGGGGCGGAAGTTGTCAAATGCCCTCGTATATTCACGAATGAAGTGGGATTATTTACGAAACTGCCCTTCTTGGTTGTACGAATTTCTGTTTTGGTTGTAAGTTAGATTCGGAAAAAATCATCCACATCTACAGTAAAAAAAAATTTGATTGAGACTCAAAACCTAAACTAATTTTTTTTATGAATTTAAATTTGTTTTTTGTATGAGATGCTGTATCAGAGGAATTGTAAGTTATGGCCAATTTTCGATCATAGTTTTCGACACAAAATTTGAAACACCCTGTGATGATTATTCTGAACTTCACAAGATGCATGGCCTTTCCACATTCTTCTACTCTGATGTTATGAGGACTGTTTACGTTGAGGATATTGAGAATAAGAAAAATGAACATTATACTGACTACGAGTATTTGAGTATTTTACTTTCATTCCGGTTTTTTCTCGATATTTTGAAAACTATGGTTTTAACAGAAATGTACTTATTCAGAATTGAATACTTAACAAAGGAAAAAATTGAAAAAAAATCTTTTCAACAAATCTATTTTTTTCACTTGTTGTATAACCAAGAGCGCTCATGCTCCAAAAATATTTTAGCTCAGTAGAAAATTTCGAACAATATGATCTCAATTCTCAGATTTCTAATATGTCCAGTTCTCCAGGAAGGTCTAATAGGCACTCGAACTGGATTATAGTCATATATTTTTTTGATATATGTAATTCATTTGAAATAGCTTTTTTTGATGTTAGTGACTATAATAGATATCAAGAATTTCGGAGTTTTTGAAATTGAATGAGTTTTTTCATGAACTCAGATCATGGATCAGAAAATATCATTTTATAAAATTGAAACGATAAGGTAATTTAAGGAGGAAGGATTGTATGAAATTCTAGAAGATCTCGAGAATTTTCTGATCCCATCATAGCTTGTCATGCAAAAAAATTTTATGTAGGATAAACATCACATAACAAATGTGCGCAAAGATTTTTGCGTTTATCACTAAATTTCCTACTCATCTTCACAGTAATTGAAACAAATAACAGAACACTTCCAATCACAAGAAAAAAAATCAAGTGAAAATTCACGACCCTCGTCTCTCGTCACAAGATCTAAAAACGAACGAATTTGCTTTCGGCTTGCCTGTCCAACAGAAGTAATAAAGAACATGTTTTTACACTTTTACTTTTCACTGATAACAGACGCCTTACAATAAAACAATAAATATTTGCCACTGGGATTTACCGAAAACCCCAAAGTGCAACCTAAAATGTGCAGTATTGCCAGATAGATGGAACGATCAGTAGAAGATGGAAATAGCCAAGTTCGTCGATTAGGTGGCAGCACTTTGCGATCGTTTGATTTTAATCTTACTGAAATCGTTTTTTGAGCGATTGGAGAAAACTTTTTGTGTTAAATTTTTCGTGGGAATTCATAAAAAAAAATGGTATAGGTTGAAAAGTTACAATTATGCATATAAAGTCACTAAGAAGGGAAAAAAAAAATTTATTTTTTTTTTCACTCGACGAAAAAAAAAATTATGAACTTTCCAACTTGAAGAACTCTTCAAATTGAATAACAGTGAAAACCCCATATAAATCGGTAGTCTCTATCGTGAGTAATCCCGAATCGCGTTTTGAACTGAACGTCAGAACGGTATGCATTTAGACATTCCGTACTCACGTAAGGCACCAAACGCGAGTAGCGCTATGCCATTAGCCCGACGAACTCGAACTGAGAAACCAATCACACTTCAAATGCGAAATACTAAATATTTCCTCCACGTATAGGGTAGGGTGGGGCAAAGATCCGCAGTGGGAAATGATCCGCACCGTCAATTTAAAATGATCGCTTAATATTGTCGTGGTTTTAGACACATTTTTATGCTGGCAACATTGATAGAAGACGACTCACAAAAGTTACATGGCGTCCGACCGGCACAACAAAAACAATGAGGTTAGAATTCTTTTTACTTGTTTTGATGTAATAATCCGTAGGTCATCTTCAGTTGAAAATGTAATTTACTATACGCTTTGCTTACTTTTTTACTGGTTCAATTCCATAATTCAGGTTTTGAAAGGCGATCTATGGACAATAATTTGGCCAAATGCGCATTTAATGGTTTTAGGTTAGTTTGTGTTTACAAAATGACAAAATGGGGCAGAGGTCCGCATTTTGCATGGGGCAATGGTCCGCGCGCGGTCGTTTGCCCCAAGATTCTTCGGTCTACAACGAGTCAGAATCTGACAGTGATCAGAAGATGGAAGAATCGTCTGAGCGGATGGTGCCTCCAAAGAGGTGCATAGGCGAATTTTGTACCGTTCGATATGAAGAAAAACTGTTTCCAGGAGTTATTACTGGCGTTTCAGAAACCCATGCCACTGTATCATCAATGGTGAAAGCTGGAAAATTATGGAAATGGCCCGACCGGCCTGACATTCTCGATCAAGGGCGGATTTACGGGGGGGGGGGGTACTGGGGGTAACTACCCCCCCCCCATGAGTATCCAAAACCTGAGGAGAAGGTGGTTTGTGTACCTGATTCAATGGTTTTCAATCGTTATTACCCCCCACCTGATCGTTATTACCCCCCCCCCCCTCATGATCGTTATTACCCCCCCATGATCGTTATTACCCCTCCCATGAAAAAGAACTATATCCGCCCTTGTTCTCGATTATGAATGGGGATCAGTCGTTTCGAGTATAAAGGAGCCAAAAAAAACCAGCACAACCCGAAATGTTTATTCAGGCAGTGAACTGGAATGGTTTTACTCATAACTGTGAATAAATAAACTGATTAAAGTTAATTTTTCCGTGTATTTCATTTCAATGGGGCAAAGATCCGCAGCTCCGGACAATTGCCCCGCATCTGCGGACGTTTACCCCAAACAGTGGGGCAAAGGTCCGCAAAGGCAAGGTTGTCTACCTTTCCTTTTTTTTCCTAAATGGTGCTTATTTCGCTAGTAATAAAATGGTATATTGTAGCACATAAATTAAGATTTCCAGTGAAGCCAAAACCTGCAGGACCTTTTACTTATTGGGTGAGAAAAAAGGTTGAAACCTAAAATTGCGGATCTTTGCCCCACCCTACCCTATGTTCATATTTGATTATTTCATAAAATTCCGTTGCCCACTTGCACTGTCAAAACACAACTATTGTTGTTCTCTGTCTATATTTAGGACCTTTATTGGGTCCTTCTTCAGAACATTAGCTGCTATTTAGCTGTTTTCTTCACAGCGAGTTGCTCATGTCTTGAAGAAGGGCCCAATAAAGGTCCGAAATATAGACCAAGAACCGCAATAGTTGCGTTTATTTCAACAAGCCCTAGACAAGCCGAGAACCTATGAAAAATAACGACCTTAAAAATAACTTATTCTCAAATCGCTTATAACTTCTTTCGGTATCAACATTTCCTACACAAATAATACATACAGAGTGTAACAGCCAAATGGAATAAATTCGATAACGAATAAATGAGGGGGTGTTAGGAAAAACGCTCAGACACGTCGATTTGTAATTTCAAATGCGCATATTTTTCAAGAAAATAAAATTATATGGGGTGTTCCATGCGACCGTGGTCAATACCAACTTTCTTATTTCAAATGCAACCCCCTGTATATTATTTATTTTTTGAATTCTTCAGAAACTTCTTGACATAATTCATGTGCAATGTCCTATTTATCTTCAACATTTTCGGAAATATTAAGTGTTTTCAGATTTCTTACAAAAATTAACATTTTAAATAAATTTATAAATTATTTTATTTCACAAATTCGATACATTACACTCAATACTTATTTCCCATTTAACTTTTGATATGAAGAAAGTAAGCAAAAACGCCTGAAATGTTGAGTAACGTTAGAAGACAATTCTACACCAGATTAGCATGTTGCCAAGACGTTCGCGGCGAGCATTTTGAACATTTCCCACATTGACATTAATGTTTTTTTTTATTATTAAGGAATAATCAGTATTACTTATTGGGTTTTGAGTGTAATGTACCGAATTTGTGAAATAAAATAATTTTCATTTGAAATGTTGATTTTTGCAATAAATCTGAAAACACTTAATACTTCCGAAATAGTTAAATATAGGTATAGGACATTGTGCATGAATTGTGTCTAGAATTCTCTGAAGAATCCAAAAAATAAATAATATACAGGGGGTTGCATTTGAAATAAGAAAGTTGGTATTGGCCACGGTCACATGGAACACCCTATATAATATTATTTTCTGGAAAAATATGCGCATTTGAAATTACAAATCGAGATGTCCGAGCGTTTTTCCCAACACGCCCTCTCATTTATTCGTTATCGAATTTATTCCATTTGGCTACTCGCGCTTGGTGCCGTACGTGAGTACGGAATGTCTAAATGCGAACGGTATAGGCCCCTCTTAAAATAGCTTCTTCATTCATTGATGAAATATCAGAAGAAATCATTGCCTTCCTTGCTTTCTGTTGAGCAACATTGAAATCATCATTGTTTCTTCTTTATATTAATGATCTACCTGATCATATTGCTTCCGATATTTCAGTAAAGTTGATCATATTTGCTGATGACACGTCAATGGCGGTCTCGGCGCACAGCCTTGGGGCACTCTTGTCCTTATGTAGTCAGCTTATTGAAGGTTTTGAGAATTGGTGTCGCTCCAATGCTCTCATATTGAACACTGAAAAAACTGAGTGCATTTACTTTCGTATTAGAAACCCTACTGCGGAACGTTTAGAGGTAAATTGTTTGGGCATGCAAATGACCTCCTGTGAATATGTGAAATTTTTGGGAATATACTTAGATTGCTCTTTAAGATGGGATCAGCAGGTTATGGCAGTTTGTAAGAAGTTGGGGAGTTCTTATTATGCCATTAGTAGGGTGAAAAACTCTCTCCCAATTCATTCCATTATTACCATTTATTATAGTTTAGTCTATAGCTTTATGAATTATACCATTTTGCTGTGGGGTAATTCTGTAGATTCTAACAGAGTTTTTATAGTACAAAAAAGAATATTACGTCTTATTTTCAATTTGGATTCTCGTGAATCATGTAGACCTACCTTAAGGAAATATGAACTCTTCACACTCTCGAGTTTGTACATATATAGATGTTTACTTTATGTTAAAGAAAATGAAGATACTATGGTTAGGTTATCAGATTTCCATTCTTATTCAACCAGAAACGCAGGTACTTTGTGCATACCTTCTCATACTACTTCTAAATTTGAATCATCTTGTGTTTATCAGGCAATAATTCTCTATAATCATGTACCTCCAGCTATTAAATTGTTGGGTAAAACAAAATTTAAAAAATTAATTAAATGTGAATTGCTGAAAAATTGTTACTACAGTGTTGGAGAATTTTTGGCTGATGACCGGTTTCTTTTCTGGTTTAGGTATTTCAATCTTGGATAATATTTAATTTGTACTCACCTTGACTTGTCCCATACATATTTTTTTCTGTGTCTTAATGGATCAATAAAGCTTATTATTATTATCTAAAATTTTTAATAAATAGTCAAAATTTTGAAGAATCAATTGACCAAATGTGCTTACCATAGGTACCCAAAAGTTTCACAGGATAAACTCTCCAATTGGTTTGTGGTGAATTCAGCTTTAGTTTCAATCAACTTAGCAATCTTGGCTGTTTTGAAAGAATGAGGTGGTCGAAAACATTCCAAAGAAGCTGTGATGCACCAATTTTTTTTTGGAACAGCTTCCACTTTATCTTCCTTTGTGAAGATTACCACATTCAAAGTCATTTTCTCAAAAATAAAACAATAAGACAATATTAGGTATTCATCATTCTATACTCTACTAAAATGGTAACTCGGTGGACCGGCCCGAGAGAATCTGTCGAAAAATGGGTCCAGAAGAATTTTAAAATCGCAGCGAAGCTGCGATACGGAGAGAAAATTTTTATATGGTCGGAAAGAGGAATAATTGATTCATACGTGGGTGACATTTCGATTATCTAGGCGAAGTAGAAGTATTTTTAAAAAATTCACGAAAATCGCTAAAAAATCCGACAAAAAGGGCCCTTTTAAACACAATAAAACTTTTTCCACAGATATTCTGGCCGTGACGTGAATATACGGATCGAAAGAGAAAAAGTCAATGCAAATAGCTTGGTATTCATATTTTCCATTATTTCCTCATTTCTTCAGGAAGATTGATCAAACTTTTACATTCCTCCTATAAAATTACCCGAGTTCTACCGATGAGGATAACTATTTAACAGGTATGCTGGCCCATACTAGTCTTCATGTACTAAATTAAGAACGGTTATATCTCATATTTAATACTGAAGAGATGTGGTGCCATAACAATAGAGAGTTGAAGTGCTACATTGGATGTAAACGTTAACGTTATATCATATACAACTTGTTCATGCGTTACAATCAGGGTTGCCGATTGGTACATAATTATAAGATTTTAACATAATTTTCACCTATGAAATTTTTTTAACCTTTGGTAATGATGATATGAAAAAATATATAACATATAGGTGCTTACATAGGCCCGTATTCATAGTTCGCCCTTGAGGGTGAGTGAGAGTTGAGGTCACCTTTAAGGCCAGTATTCATAAGGCCGATACAAACTCTCACTCACCCTCAAGGGCGAACTATGAATACGTGCCTTAATTTTCCGACAACCCAGCGGCAATACCGGTTATAATTGACATAATCTCATGAGCATTCATCAGTTTTTAAAGTTTACGGTTACGTAAGCTTTAGAGCCGACGTAGACTAGCGTCCTCTCACGTATAATACGCCAACGTACGTAAACCGAACGTTAAACGAATCACACCGATCAGTTGCGAATGTATAAAATTTTACTTTGACTTTTGAAATGAATTTTCCCAAAGCTTAAAAATAATCTCGTTTTAGCAGAGACTCTTGTTCTATTACATTTCAACTCAAATTTCACTAAAACACCTAAACTAAGATGTCTAAAAACATCTTAACCTAAATGCTTTATTCAATGTTATTTGTCACGTTAACGTTTACTTTCGGGCTTACATACTGTGTGCACTTCAACTCCCTAATAAGACATTTTCCATTCCTTAATCATTCAAATGTAGAAGAGATAGGCAGACAAAATGTTCTTCAAAATGTAGTATCATGACTTTTCTTTTAATTGAATTTAAAAAGTCCATTCTTCTGTATAAGATTAATCCCAAAGTAGTTTGATTCACTAGTTTTTTAAAAAAAGGGTTTAACAACTGGGTAATTAAATCCAATAATAACTAATTCATTAATTTGAAATATTGTTCCATCTCTCAACTCAACGAATGAATCACCAATTCTGCAGGTATTAATAGTAAAAGACTTATTTTGCCACCCTTTATATTGGGGTGACTTACAATTTGGCATAAGTGGCCCATTATTATGTTCAAATAAAAACTTTTCCTCGTTTTTTCCTGCTTGAGATACTTTCATTATCTTCAATTTCTGACAACCTTCGAATCACTTGCTGCATTGGAAATGCTGATTTTCGTACATTTTTTGTTAGCTGAGGCATAACGTTTTCAAATGGAAGAGCTGAAAAGTTATCGAGTGGACCATACAATCTGACACAATCAGTAATATGCAGCAAGTGATGGACGTTGTTAGAAACAAAGTCTAATCGATAGTTTTTTTGGAGTTTATTACAACGTGTTTCAGAAGATCTGCATAATTTAGCAGTAAAGGGTTTTCACAAGACTCTTTGTGACATAATATTCGTGTTGCTAAGCTGAGACACAAAAAATGGTTATAATATTTAGGTGAAATAATTTTTTGTAAAACTATCATTCCTGTATAAAGTAAAAATAATCTAAATTCCTCTTACATTCAAGAATGGATCTAGGCTTCCGGGCAAATTCACATGGTATATATTCTTTGAATTTACAAATGTCATGAGATAACTGAAAAACCTTTTGGGCTCTTAGTTTAAAAGGAGGCTTTCCAAAAATCCAACCAAAAATTTCTTGACGAAGTAATCTTTTCATTACACCTAATAATATGCAGTGCATATAATCTATAGGTACACCGTCAATCATATTAAAATCTTATATATCTTCTATCAATGTTCTCCTAATGTGATGCTCAGGCTGAAGCTTCGCTCTAAAAGAATGATTTGTCCTTTTAGTAAAATTAGTTTCTGAAAAATATAAAATTTTTTTCAAAATCGCCCTCTACTAGGGATTGCATTCCCGGTTTACCGATTTACCGCCCTTAATGTTCTTCAAATTACCGACGAAGAAACCGACATCTTTTACCGGTAATTTCGGTAAAAAAAATGCCAGCGCTGATCCGTTGTTTCTGTAATGCACGGGCAGGACGGGATGGATTATGGATTGTAAAATATTCAAGTGTGTAAATGTGTGAAAAGGAAATGCAATATTTTTGGAAAGAGGGAATTCAGGGGAAATACTTAGAAATGGCTTCCGCAGCACTCATGACAACTCGGCCTACTAGTGTGGAGACATAATCTTATTGTATTGATATATCAATACATTTCATTACTTAGCCGCGACCTAATCTTTGTTATAATTGTTATGCCGAGGTTATGGCTTTTTTGGACTCCACACTAGGAGGCCGAGTTGTCATGAGTGCTGCGAAAGCCATTTCTAAGTTTTCCCCTGAAATCCCTCTTTCTAAAAATATTGCTATTTCTTTTTCACACATTTACATTTTTTCGATCCCTTTAGTTTAATGAAAAAGGTCCTGAGAAAACAATGCTTATAAGCTTTGTTTTCTCAGGGCCTAAAGGAATCGGACGAGTCGTTGAAAAAGTTAGAAACGACAGATATTTTTTCATTCGAATTACTATTTCGAATGTTTTATGGCCTCTTAATAGTCTTTAAGTTAGGTATATTGCTTTTTTCTAATGTACCTAGAGTTTCACTCTTCTGTTGTTATTATCTGATAAGAATGAAACTTTGATTATTTATTTTGTGGCATATTCTTTTATGTCGGAAAAAACCGGTAAATACCGGTAAACCGGTAATTTTTTAAATAATTTACCGAATTACCGGTAAATTCAAATCCGGTAAATTTGCAATCCCTACCCTCTACTGTGCATTTTGTGCAACTGTAATATCCATTATGCCCCTTGATATTTAAAATAAATGACTTCGCCGGAGCATCACAAATCAACATTTCAATTTTGAAAGGAAATGTTTGCGCATTCATAGAAATACCTTTTTCACTCAAGTAATGTCGATTCTTCAACGGAATCTTTCAAATATTCATTTGAGTCTGGTTTTGAATTGCCTAAATATAATGCCACACAAAAAACTTCAGATTTTATTCAATCAATACTCTTTACAAGGCAAAGAATAGGCCAAAATGACTGATTTGTACTTTTAAAAAGTGAAACACCATCAATATTTACTGAAATTTTGAACTCAGACTGTTGATTTAGATTAACACAAAATTTTTTACACAAATTATCAATACAACATTTTATTCCGAAATAATAATATAGACCTGATCCCATAGTTATTATGTTTGTTCTTGAAGGTGTATTTAATAGTGTTCGAGGATCTAAAGGTAGGTTTTTTAAATCCTCTATTGTTGTGACATCACTTTTTAATAGACGCAACAAGCTTTGTAAAGAATTATGTGTCACTTTTTTCATTAACAGCCCAACTAGCCAGTTTTTTTGCAAAAGAAGGAGGTGAGGTATTATCTAAAGATTCCAATACTAGTGAAGTGTTATTTTGATTTGGATAGTGATCAGCACATTCGTTCATTTGAGGAATATCTGTACCTGAACTTACTCTTTCAATATTTGCAGTCGAGTTTGTATCAATAACATTTATTACCCCCCTAGATCTCAATTCTGAATCCAATGTTCTACTATCAGGTGCCCTACGATGGGCTGCTAAAAGTGAGGTTATTCTTTCATTTTTTCTTTTTCTCTTAAACTGTACCCCAAATCCTTTTTTCGTTCGTTTGGAAGCCATTATACAGTTATAGCAGACAGAAATAACGAAAAATAGTATTTACCTATCTACCTATTTAGTGAAAATTTGCAAGAAACCTAACCTCGAAACTACACGTGTAATTTAAATATTCACCTAGATACCTTATTATTATACTGCAATTAGAATGATTTGCTTATTCCAACTCAGAATGAAAGCGCTGGGAAAATATTCACTAATACAATTATGAGTTAGAAACAATTCTTAGAGCCCTAATAATTATTGGCGGCACACAAAGTCACAACGAAAATGGCGGGCGGACAAACTATCCTAATTCCTAACCTAACACCGGTGGCGGGTGGGGTGGCTTTATGCCAGATCAGATCGCCAGCTGCCATCTTAGCTTCGTAAACTCGTCCATTTCGCGCAGGTCACGTCATGTCGATAACTTTTGCCGCGAAAATCGAATTCAAAATGTCAACATTATTGTTACATTTGACATTATTTCGAATACTATTTCATACAGATTTGTGTATTAAGCAGTTTTTTTAAGTTTAAATCATGCCTTTTCCCTGAAGCACCACCTAGAAAAAACTAATAATGGTTTTCTCATCAGCTTGATTGGGGGCGTGAAGTCCCTGTTGCATCAAGCTCTGAAGCATAGAGCAGCGGTCTATCTTTCTTCTTCTTTTTGTTGGGCATCGGTAAATTGCACTGAATCATAGACTGATAAAAAGATTTTTATTACTTTATTATCGACGCATCTTAAAGTATTATATGTTATTTATATATTACACTGAACGCCCCAACTCGTTTTCAAATAATCACATATTATTATCTATTTCTATTATTTCATGCTTTTTTCACAAATTGGTTACGAGATATTATAAAACAGCCGCCAACAACACCGCTTGAACGAACAACTGGAACAAGTTTAGTTATTTCTCTCACTCTCATATAATCAATCGACAAAGACGACGTGAAAGCGAGACAGATAAAAAATTATGATAAATCCGCCAAAATAAATTATGAAGCAGGAGAGAACACTTATAAATTGAAAACTTGAGTGGATTTGTATGTCTATAATAATACGTATAGGTATACTTGTCCTAATATCATTGAGTTTAAATATACATAGAGACACAACGCAGTTCAACGATTTGATGCATAAATTTTTGGCAGTTTCCTTGCCAATTTGCCAACTTTAGTGGCGGCACATAGTAGCTACTAAAGGAACTATAATCTGCCGATCCATTTTGTCACTATTGAATTACAGAAATCTGTAGGATATTTATTTTCCTCTAGTTCTATGAATCGTAGGCAGGGTCGAATTCATCCAAATTCTATATCTTCGTTACAAACGGTATGAATCAATAATGATGAATTATTAGCCATGAATTTCTCCAAAGGAGTGTTCTCAGGTAGGAAATGAGGGGTGAAAATGTACCATAAATAGTCTAGTCCAGTGGTCGGCAACCTGCGGCTCGCGAACCACTTGCGCCATGCGGCTCTTTAGTCTTTGGAGGTGAAGCTGCGGATCTTCAAGTCCATTCGCCAGTATTATTTATTTGATCATCATCTTATAATGCCATGTTCAGGGTGTACAATTGGAGATACAAACATATTTCGAGAGAAGAAGTCCCATAAATATGGGATCACAAACGTTTCGTATTGAGATACATGGAGTTGAAATTTGAATTTTCTTCAAGTTTTTTTCTCATAGAAGGTATCTGCATTTCACAAGATATTCAACTGAAATTTGGCATGGATATTACCATTTAGAGTCTACACCATGTGACATGCCAATTTCGATTGCAAATCTACAGCGGGCTATTTTTTCTGGAACACTATCCTGTTTTCCTCCAGAACTTTTTTTGTGAGACACTGCAAGTTTGAAATTGTAAAAATAAGCTCTGTTGTTAGACTAAACTTTATGGTCTCTTATAGTTTTATCGTATCTACTATCGATTTAGAGAAAAACGATTCTCTCGAAAACCTGACATTAGTCAGAGCCAGCCAGATCCCCAGACTTGAATAGTTCTGATTATACTAACTGGATTTTTATGATAATATTGATTTTTCTGAGGAATCGACCAGAATTTTTTTTCGAAATCGGTGAAACTACAAGAGACCATAAAGTTTAGTATAACAGCCGAGCTTCTTTCCACTATTTATCAAACTAACAGTGACTCCAGAAAGAAAGGTTTCGGAGGAAACCAGGGGATAGTATCCCAGAAAAAATATCACCCGGTAGGTTTGCAATCGAAATTGGCATACCACAGGCAGATACTATGAGGAAAAAACACCCTGTATTTCGAAAACGAAATTTAATGTTTTCGGACACATTTTTATGAGACTTTTTCACTTAAAATTATTCATGTAATCTCCCCTCTTCATTTTAACCTGCAATTAAGAAGCACTCTGTGTTTGCCAATACTGTTTATTGGCGAGAAAAAATTTGTGGCTCTTGAAAAAAAAATTGGAAATTTTATAAATTTTTGACTCTTCCGACTCAAAAGGTTGCCGACTCCTGGTCTAGTCAGTCCTCAAACAGGGAATTTCGGCGCGAAGTGTATTCTTATTGAATCTTTAATTGTTTTATATAGTCATTTTCAAAAACATTTTTTTGGATTTGTCCAAATCACTTTTACATACACATACAGTTAATTTGTTCATTCCGTTTTCATTGTAGCCTGAGACGAATTATGACTCCAAAACGTCGCTTTAGAGTCCAAAGAGTTTTATTCAGTTCCTTATTTTTTCATACATCAGTATTTTATATTCATGAAATATCAAAAATAATTTTCGTTTTATTGCATCCAAAAAATCAGGTGATGAAATACTGAACATCCAATATTTCTTACGCCGGTCCTGATCGTCATCGCATTCGGCTTCGGAAATAGTGCTTCATAGTTCAGCTACTTACCGCCAGATGCGGGAGAAAATTTTTTGCTTCTCTGAAACACTTATCCATCTATGAACCGGTGAAGGAACTACACTAAATTCAGCTTCAAATCGTTGAACCGGGATGTGTCTCTATGTATATTTAAACTCAATGCTAATATACAATAATTGATTTGAGATAGGAATATTCATCAGTTTTAGTAGTAAAACAAACACGAATAGTCACAGTGATAGGTATATGTTAAGCACATGCTAAGGATGTCCTTTTCACTAACCTGGTGGAATGTTACTATCTCATGTGACAAGAACGTTTCCTTTCGGAATGTCCTTACAACGAATATTCTTAGCACATACGTTAAGGGATATCCTTTATATGGATGTGCTAAGAACATTCCCGTTCGGAATGTTCGCAAACATATATTCATAGGACGGTCGCTAAACGAACATTCCCTGAAAGATATGTGAATAGCATTTACTATAAACATTCTTTATTCGTATATCCGTTGTTGGATCTCAATCGCACATTCTCAGAATCTGAATGTACCTCTTTATGTTTACTGGGTAACTTCCGCCCGGCTGGGACGCAAATTTTCCTTATTTTTCCTAATGTTTATCATTCTTCCAAATGAACACCCCTTTCTGTGAATTCTGAAATTATTGCTTCAGCAAATTTTTGTTCACATCCATTTTTTTTCTGGATACTTCCTGTTGAAATCAGCTTCTTGTTATAAATGAAAAGATTTATATACTGTTTTACAAACTTTTCTTCCAAATTGCATTACCAAAAGTAGTCCATTAGCAACTAGTAAACATTTAATAGACCTAATGAAATCAGCAGGATCATCTTTTTTCACGAGTATTTTTTTCCTTTCAGCAAATGTATTTTTCCATAATTCTAAAATTTCATCATTCTCTAAATCTTTCTGTGAATCTGCATTAGTGACATCGCCATATTCAGGAATTTCGGATATTTTTTTTGCGCAAATCGTTAGAAAATTTTGACATTTTCAACAAAATTTGTCATAGAAAAAGTCAAGATTGCCCAACTGTTAGAAAATGTCCATTTCCTCACTGTAAGGAATAGTATATTTCATTACCAGTGCAGAAAGTACGCTTTTTCGTGAGCACACGATGAGTTCCGTTTGAGGCGGAGCCGATAACGGAAACTCGTGCAAGCACGGAAATAGCTTTTCTGAACGTGCAATTAAGGATATTTTTCATTACACCTCTCTGAAAACAAATACACGGAAAAAAATTATTTACTGAAAACTTTTATTTTCCAATATAAACGAACATGTTCTTAATCTTCAACTTTTATTGAACGAAATATTTATACTACTTTGGGTGTTGAGATTGAGCTTTCTGCAATTGCACGATCAAATAATTTACTAGAAATTTCGATTTTCCCGATTCTTCGATATAGCCTTCAGCTACAGTCGAGGAACGCCATGTCGCTTTAGACTCAGTAAATCCCCATTTCCCTCAACTAACATTTATGGTGAAGATCTTCTCAAACCGTGTCCTGTATATTTTCCCGGGCTTTCTGAATTCAGATATTCTGCAACTTCTCTTGTTGCACCACTTATAGATGGCAACCTATATGCTGAGCATAACATCTGCCATTGCGATATGCAATGAACAGTCTTCTACTATTTATATTTTTAGGCTTTGAATTGATATTGTTATAATTGATGACCTGATTAAAACACCTTTTACTCCTAAATATATTTATTAACTTACTAGCTGACCCGACAGACTTCGTCCTGTCAAAAAGATTTGTAATGTGGCAGTTTTTTTGCCTACGTATTTAAAAAAAATCTCCTGAACAGAACCGTCACCCTGGTGATAGGGCGTTGTGAATAAAAAATAATTAAATAAAACATATATAAGTATTTAAAAGTAAGTAATCGCTTTATTGTTAATCATGTGAATCATAATTATTATTATTATCATTGTAGTGCTTTGTGGTATACGATGTTTTTTGTTTGATTACCTGGCGCATAGATAAACAAATCTGATGGTTTTCCAACACGGGAACAGGCAACATACAATTGACCATGTGAGAAACATGGGTTTTCTAGATTAATACTGTAAAAAGCACCCTCTTGGTGATTGGACAGAAGAGCGGCTTTCCACCAATCAAGGGTGTTATTACTTAAAGAAAAATAAAAGATGTTAATTAAAATTTTGAAGTTCTTTCTTCCGACGGAAGAAAGTGTGGGATCGGCCCAACGCACTTGGGTCGGGACTTGGTGTTTAAAATTATTTTCTAGGGAGAGGGATGGTAAATGAAAACCTTTTAGATTAAATTTAAGACGTATATTAAACCAAATCAAACTAAACAACTTCTCACCAAATTATATATGTGTTACTTAAATCAAATGATTCAAATTATCAAATGTTCAGATATTTCTTAATTCGACAGTAAATAATCCCATCAAGTTTAACTGTTAAATTAGCTTTAAATTACAAAGGCAGATCTATTCATTGAAATTAGATCAACATCAGTGTGAATTCCAAAATAAAAAAAAAATGGATTCAAGTCATCAACAAAAATGAAAAGGGTTTGTCAAAATAACCCCAGAAGTAATACCCATATAGATAATCTCACAAAAATTTATAATATAAGGTAAACTTTCTATACCCAACCAAGAAAACGGAAAATAATCCCTCTTAAACTTCATATTCACAAGGAGAAACTCAACAATAGTTTCCTCGTGACCTTTCAAATAAACCTGAGTTTTCTCAACAGAAAACTCCACTTAGACCTTCCACTACTTAAGGGTGTTTACAAAAATAATAATACGATCCAGAGAATATAAGAAAAATATGAAACTATGACTTTTAGAAGATTTCAGGACTCTGGACTAAACATATAATTTGGGCGGGCAAGCTAAGTATATACAATTTATCTGACCTTTTTCCTGGACCAATAATCCCAAAAATGATGAACCTAGGAGGATGTTCTACGACGTTGCTTCTTTCCTGAAACAGACAGATTAGGTACGAAAACACGGCACCCACTCGTTTTTCGCCAAAAATTGACTTTCACTCCCGAATATACCGACGATACGCGATCTAAATAATTCCAAACAATTTAGAGACTTTACTAACTTTAACTTAATCACTTTTTATGTCTCTGTTCAAGACTGATTTTCCAAGACTTCAAAAATAAAACCAAGACCTTTAGGAGCTATTCAAACGCCGTCTTCCGAATAATTACAAAACTAAATTAATTCTAAAACCTTCCTTAAAACCGTACTAAAAACATATCAAACGAGTCAACTCAGAATCTTCCCGTTTAAGACTTCTGCAGTTACTCCTCAACTTCAAAATCAACCATAATTGCTTTCGCCTCCACTTTGAGACCGTACTTCTTAACACTCAAGTACCTAACCTGAAACCGTACTACCCTCGTTTCCGCAGCATATTCGCGAGCTCTGGGAACCTTTTCCGCTCGAGATTCCACCAGAAACTGCCTATTTCGTCCCCGGAGCGAGTCGAAGATTTTCCCCTCTTCGTCTCCTCCAAAAACCAGTCAAATTAAAGGTTTTTCTTCCGTCGATGCTCCAAAACCAATCAAATCAATACTTCTTCCATCTTTGCTTTTATGAACCAATCAAATTGAAGACTTTTCTGCTTCCCTACCCCTCTTAGTTCCCATGCATCGGTTTGGGAAATGCTGTGTCGCAAAAATATCTGGGTTCTCAGCAACGCAGCATATTCTCAGCGCTGAGTGCGTGGAACCATAATTTCCTTATCTTCACTGTTGCAGACGAAATTGGAACCGAAAATCAACAACTGCAATCGTTAACGTCTCGCCTGACATCCTGTATAGATATAGATAAACGATTCAATAATTTCTCGGCGCAGAGGTATCGAATTTCCGAAATTTAAATCGATCAATCAAATTATTGCGCTTTCTCTCGGGAGATTTCCCGAATAAAATAGAGGGTGTTGAAAATACCGCCGAATTATTACGGAAAAGAAAATGTTCAAGTCCTAATTTTCAAAGGGATATTCATTTTATTACTTCCAAGTTATCCCTCCTATTACAATACCACAAACACTTAATGATTGCCCCTGGGACTTGTTTATAGTCATAATAGCAAAAGCAAGCCGCACTGGAAACTGTAGTCGTTTAAACTCAAATGGCACATCAGTCGGAATCATTGGGATGCGCGGTATGAGAACATCTTCTCCTTTATACTTTCCTTTGAGTATAGTTGCTTCTATCACATTGTTTAGTAATTTTTTTATCGCTAACCGTGTACCGTTGCAAAGACGCGGTTGGTTGATATTTCGCAACATTATAACCACCGATCCAACCTTTAATTGAAGATTGTGAGGTGGCAATCCTGGCAAATCCAGCGAGTTTAAAAATTCCGGTGGATAGTTGACTACATCATCTTGATTAGTAGCCGAATCAACTGATTTATATATCCTCAATTCGCCTGTAATTTGTTCTTGAATTTTGAAATTTAATTCATTTACATCTATGTTTTTTGCAGCCAGTATAGCTTGTTCGCTCAACCAATCATGGTTTCTGTAATTTTGAGAAACACCTGGAAACACCTTCTGAATAAGTTCATCTTTTGATCGAGTTAACTGACAAAAACTTTGAGGAAAGTTAATGCAGCCAGTCAACATGTCTATAGGAAATTTGCCATTACCAATGTCAATGAGTTGTTTAGAGAATATGTTTCCAGATTGGTCATTTTGCAACTCGACACGCATATTCTTGCTTTAATGAAGTACTTTGACATGTTTCCACAAATTGGAGGACTTTAGACATGCATTGAGTTCATCAGCTGGCGTTGATCGTGGAATCACTGGCAATGTTTGACGAAAATCTCCTGCTAATAAAATCATTGCACCACCAAATCGGTTATTATTGCTCCGTAGAGATCTTTTAAGGTTCTGTCTAAAGCCTCCAAAGATTTTTTATGTGCCATCGTGCATTCATCCCAAACAATCAATTTACATTGCTGCAGATTAGTCAATTTAATTTCAGAAAGCGTCAATTGTATTTCAGATGAGTCAATTGTATTTCAGAAAACATCAAATGTATTTCAGATTAGTCAATTGAATTTCAGAAAGCCTCAATTGTATTTCAGATTCCTGATGTCCAATGTATTGGACATTCCGATTTTATCATATTTTTTGACGAGTACTGAATTTACGTTGGCCAAACCTTCTGTCCAACGTATAGGTAATATCGATGCACGTGACGCGCGCGCAGCTGAAGAAGAGCTATGCTGAAGTGTTGCGTTATTTCTTCATAATAATTGTATTCATGATTGACTGTAGTACTGCTTTGATCTTATTCTTTTTCGGTTTTTCGTTCGATCTGTGTAAAATACCATCAATATCTACCAGAGGCAATCCCCCCATGCTCTATGAATCATCCACGAACCCCACAGTCTTCCAGAAAACAGTTGTGGCGAATATTTGAAATATGCTCGAATAAGAGTTTTCCACAGTTTCTTTTTTGTGCCACCTTAAACCGATTTTCCAAATATCACAGACATCTCACTTTCAGTCTCGGGACACGAATGACCATTTCTCAAATGCAATTGATGATTTCTGAAATACATATGATATAATCTGAAATACAATTGACGCTTTCTGAAATATAATTGACTAATCTGAAATACATTTGATGTTTTCTGAAATGCAATTGACTAATCTGAAATACATTTGATGTTTTCTGAAATACAATTGACTAATCTGAAATACAAGTGATGTTTTCTGAAATACAATTGGCGCCTTCTGAAATACACTTGGAAATGGTGTAGTTGGGAATTCGACACACTAATAACAATAAAATTTTCTGCTTTAATTTCTTTCATTTTCCATGTAACCTCTGTAATGGTATCTGGTCTTCTTTCCATTACTATCACTTCATAGCAATCTTTCATTTCCAAGAATAATTTTAACCTAAACTTCCATTTATCGTACGCCGCCCCATTGAATACTTGCAGTTGTAGATCTTGTTTATCTTCCATTTTACAAACCACGGACCTCTGCTACCATGTTATAATTGATGACCTGATTATAACTCCTTGTACTCCTAAATCTATTTATTAACTTATAAAATCTAAATCATATTCATCCACGTGCTACATCAAATTTTCATTCTGGAATATTCTGACATTTGTCACAGATAATAGTTGATATGACATCTGCAACCATAGATAATTAATAATTCATAGACGAAATCATAATTCGTTCAGATATATTTCCGATAGAAACTGCATGGGTCGAATACACATCCTACCTTTATAATAGTGAAGGTTCTCGATCGGTGAGTTTTGCCGCTAAGAAACGGCCATTATCTTCCACGTCTTCCAAAGTTAATCGGATTAGGTCATCTCTACGGCATGCCCTAAAAATACCAAATATCAAAATTATTTTTGTTAACAACCACTTTTCATCAGGAGCTCCAAAGATAAATTTGGTAACTTGTTTTACACTCAATACTTTTGATTTTTTTGGTTTGTAACCAACACTTTGTCGTTTAAGAAATGCAATACTTTTTGAAAATCAACCAACGTACGCTTTCTTTTTAAGTGCCAGAAAACTTTTTATCCTAGAGAATTTGGTCCATAAAGTTGAAGAACTGATGGATAAGCTTTCTCCGATAAATAAACCAGAAGAATATCATCACTCACTGTGCTAACATTTTTTTGCTGTCGCCACTTGCAAAATTGTTCAAACTCTATCTCGTATCTCTCATCTCTCACATGACTTAGTGGGCAGTTATTGTGCACTTATTTTTGTCGCTTCTAGCGATATCTGTTCTTCAGCAGAGTTCCTTAAAAGCAGAAATAGAAAAAAAAATCGAAAATAAAAAATCTCAGGCAAACATGGATAGATTAATACAAACTAATATTATAATCAACAAACAATAAAATCTTTGATACTAAAATTCTGATGACCAGTTGCACCGTTCGTTTGAACTTTGATTGAAAATTTAAACGTTGATCAGGTAATTTGTGATTTCCCTTGACAAAAAATGTCAAATTAATCAACGTTTACATTTTTAATCGAAGTTTAAACGAACTGCCATTAGTGTTCTCTGAAAATAAATGAAAAAATTCATATTTGGTGATAAGGCCTAAGGTATGGCAGATCACGTCTGTTGCCATATCTTTGATTTTTTCATTTCTTTCGTTGGGCTGAATTTGAGGCAACGACCCTTCTCCTTAATACCATCTTTCGTAGCAATAATTGCTGGAATTGTTTCAGAATTTAATTTATTCCTATGGTCTTCAGTTTTCAAAGCACTGAAAATTCTTTCAACACATGCATTTGAAAAAGGCAGCACCTGAAGAAAAGTCATTACTTTTTTTGAATTAGGGAACATAGGAGTATCAGCAGAATTTTTGAGTTGAAATACTCTTCTCCAGTATTCATAAGCAGGTAGTGAAATCGACATGTTGAATTCTGAGTGGTTCAGTAATGAATGGTTTTTCCATTCATTATCTAATTCTTGCAAATCGATACATTGTTTTAACCGAGGTTTCGACACTGGAAACCGATTCACAATTGGTGCAAGTAAATTAAATTGAAAACCTTGAGCGACTCTTGGATCCACTATCATAATGATGCTAAATAATGAATCAGAGAAATCAAATCTTTTTTTATTTCAGTTACTACATCAATATAAAATAATCGGCATGTCTTGAGGAAGTGTTGAATTTCCATAGGTGATACTCCCTCAGTTCTCAAGGAAACAATACTTTGAGGAGCAGCTATGCCTATGTATATCTTTTGTAGATTTAAAAAAAAAATGGATTTCTATGATCCAATGAGAGAATATCTTCGTGACTCTTGACATAGATAGGCTCCATATAATTGCTGCACAAATGTTTTAAAAGTTTCTTCACTTCAGTTTTCAATCTTTATAGTAAAGAACCCTCGGACTGGAAGAGGAGATTGAAATCTGTCCAGAGTCCCAAAAAGTATAACATGAATTCTTGATAAAATTAATTTTGCTTAGTCGCAAACATTTCTTCTGTAGTTTTGGATGGGTCTTCATGAACCAATTCCCGATAGTATGCCCTCAATGGTTCATATTGCTCCAGAACCCTATCGACACATGCTTTCAGTGGCAGCCATCTTGTATTGCTTGTTGGAAGCATCTTGTCTTGAAGAATTCTTGAAACTCCTGGAACTTTTTTTGTCTCAAGAAGCTTCTGTGGAAATGTGATCCAGTGTATCTCAAGAATTCTTCAACAGATCGTGGAAGTTTCAGATAGGCTTTTGAGGCTGCCAAGTGTATCATACGGCATAAACACTATATGCATGCTATATTGGGAATGGTTTTTTTGAGGTGAGACAAAACCGAATTATGTTTCCCAACCATAGCATTGGTGGTATCTGAGGAGAACCCCACCACATTCCTCAATGGTATATTGTGTTTTTCAAAACTGTTTTTTAAATTATTAAATAAATCGAAAGCGTAACTCGAAGGAGTCTCAAGCAAATCGAAGAATTTGGTGGTTACAGTATGAGTCACACTGCTCCAATATATAACAGCAATTGCACATTGCTTAATACCACTTACATCTGTTGTTTCATCACAGTTGAAAAAAAAACTCTCTTTTTCTTAAGCTCATTGATTAATTCGTCTTTGAATATAATTCCCAATTTTTTTTCACCAACTGGGTAGCGTTTGTGCGTTTCAATGCTAATTTTTTTGCTATTTACCTTTGTTTTTACCTCTTGTATTTGCAAGAGGAATTTGCAAGTGAGCACCTAGAATCTCAGCATCATCTCTAATTGAAAAACCTCTATCTGTAAGTACTGTATCTCCAGGATTATATCTCACATAAAGAACATCTATGCACTTATAAAATATTTGAGATGATGTTTGAGGGGATACTCCAAATCTATATGTCAAGTATTTGAAGGGCAAATTCAGCCGAAGTTTCATTAATGTTAACAAAAACTGTTTGAATGGAGGTAGAGTACTATTCTGGAACAGATGTGGACTAATAACATTAAAAATTTTCAACATGACTTCATATTTAGGGATTCCAGTAAAATAAAGAGTCTGTGAATCATTATTCTGAAGGGACTCGAGAAACAGTTCTTCCAAATTCAATTTCTTTTGGAGATCATGTATTATACTATTGCAGAATTCCAGATCTTGAAAAAGTTTCGTTACATCTGCTGAATTTAGGTCAGTTTGAACTGAAACTGCAGAAGCAGAATCTATCTGGTAAGAACATCCTTCCACTGGGTCATCTTCCTGATATTCTTCATCTACTGAAGGTACTGGAGAGTATGATGATGCCTGTAATAGTTGTAGTGGTAACTGTATATTATTGATCATAGCAACTGGCCCTCCTTCAGCCTCTGCAATAGCGGATTAAAATATAATACCCACAATTATTGGAAATACTGAATTTCATATATATAAGCGAATTGTGTTGCCAGATTGTGCAAACCCATTTGTTTAGTGGATTGGAATGCAGAATACAACAAGGCATTTTTCCCACTCTAAATAACGAAACTATCAAGCACAAATGAAAGTTTCAATGTTCCAACACGAAGTCAGTTCTTCAAAAAAATATGTTTAGTTTACATGAAGAAGCTCCATTTATTTTATAATATCACATTCTTTATCAATTTATATCTTCTTCAATCATTGCATTTTTTTCAGATGGTATGAGATATCTGCTATGACGCAAGATGTTGTACTGAATTTATTCTCAACTTTTGTTTGGAAAATCATTTCTTGAATGAAGTACCACACATGCTTGCTTTCACTAGAGTATTCATCTCACAGCAGTCCCATATGAGAATTCCGTCTCATTTATAAAAATATAGAAGGTACTAGTTTCTAAGACATAAACAGCGAAGGGTTGCAATGGGAGATTATATGCAAATAACTTGACAAGCCTCCTCTCTAGCAATTCTGAGATATGTGAGAAATCCTGAAATAATGTGCAGAAATTGAAAAAAAAAATAATATCTTACTGACGGCAAGAACTTTTTTAGAAAGGTTGAACACCAAATTCTCAGTTCTCAATCACTATCAGGTTAAGCAAAATTGTGGTGATTCAATCAGTTTCTACCTGTTTAATTTTTTGAAAGAAGTAGTAAAGAAGTAGTATCAAAAATATGATACCTTCAGTTTAACAAAAAAGCTTTCCTGTACTTCCGCAGTCCGCTCGCGATGGACGCAAGAGACCAGATTCACCACTTTCCACAGTAATAGGGGAAAAGAGATATAATAATAATTATAATTTATTTGTCATAGAGAGGTACTACACACTTGGTGCACCTAACAGAAGAAAAAAATACGAAACCGAGAACTCTTGTTCGATCTTGGAACTTTATACCCAGGTCATAAAACCAGGATGGTCGTACTAATCATAGGATGTCTGGGTGGAATGAGAGCTAACTACGTAGATGAACTGAAGATTATTCCGGTCTGCAGATCACTGGCCGAGGTATTGGCGCACAGAATGCAGAAAGCAGTGTTGCTCGGGTCACTCCATATCATCAGGTCTCACGAACTCTAGAATCCACTTGCAGCTCATCTCTTTTGGTAAGGGACGCTACGAGGGCAGGATGAAGAACTCCTCCATTGCATGTGTGAGGGGTTTTTAGTGAGTAGCCAAACAAGATCTTGGATTCTCACACTACCGAGAGTGCGGACCCTCTCGGCGCCTATAAAGGGTTTTCCCCTCACACGGACGTAAAAAAAAATAATAATCATGCGCGCCGCGAAGGGGGATCAACAATTCGAATGAGGGCGGCATGGACGGTACGCGCGCAAGCAGGGGGGAGTCAACAATCCTGGACATGATCAAACCGAACTGTCAAACCACGATATTCAACTGGCACCCTCTGTCTCTCAAGACATATTGCCCTGACCGTTCTCCTGAACCTACTTGTCGAAAACTGCTTCACGTCAATTGGAAGCTCATTCCACATCTGGGGAGAAACTACATGGAATGATCTGTGGAAGACTTCAGTTCTGTGCTGGGGGATGACAAAATTATCAAGGTTTCTTGCAGTGTAGTGATGCGAGTGAGCACAGAATAACCGCCTCAACTAGAGATGGGCAGAATCACTCTTTTCGAGGAGTAGTGACTAACGATTCATTCGATACAAGTGAATCGATTCACTACTCATTTCGTATAACCTCAAAAAAATAACAGGTCTTGGGTTAATGGTAAAATATTATGAACTTTATGCGGATTAGGCAAGCAAGTTGAGAGTTTTTAATGGTTTTATACTTTTATAGTCTGAGGAAAAACGGCCACGGATTACATTCAATGTTGCAGAGAAGTTTTTGAACTTCCGGAAGAAGTGAAATCGAGTGAATCGAACCTGCGTTTTTTGCCGGACGTAAAAACACAAATACAGATATTGAAAACCATATCTTTGTTTTTATTATTATGATCTCGAGTTTGAATAAAGAATGATGTAGTGGAAATGGAATATTGATAGGAACATTGCCCACTGTAACTCGCATACCCTTTCACATGTTTTCAATTTGTAAACGACCACAAAATTTCCATTATTTGACCACCCTTGTACCCCAAAAAATAATTGACAGGTCGTTGGATTCCGTAAAAGATAGCTTAAAAGTTATTGCCAGTATTGCCTATTCTATTGATTTGGCAGATTTCAGTCATACCAGTGGTGACTAAAGTAAAGATTGAATTTGCAACATGTTATCGGCACTTTTTCGAAAAAATTAGAATCCACTGAAAAAAATATATATTTATTATATAAAATATGCAAATAAAAGAATATGTCAAACAACGAAAAAAAAATTCTGATAAATAACAAAATAAATTTTGGTGCATTGTATAAATTAATACGAAAAAATAAAAGACCATTCAAAAAAATAAAATGTGCATAAAGTCAACAAAATCGTATTTCCTAAAGACTAGATAAATTTTAAAAATATTAAAAACCTACTTATTAGAATTCAAATACATAATTTTGGAAACTTTTTCGCGAGTCAGTCGAGTCCTTCTTTCAGTCACTACTTGTCCCTGCTTTGAAAATATACGTTCACAAGGCACCGATGTGGCCATAATGCATAAACGCTTTCTCATCATTTCGAATAATAATTAATAGTGGAAACATATCGTCGGCCTAATGTGAAAATTGCACAAGTCCCAAAACATATATTTCACAGGAGAGCTAAAAAACTATTTTACTTCTTTAAAAATAATGTAATAAGGGTGCAAATAGAATTTGGATGAAAAATACATTTGGGAATTGCTTTCAAATATTGCTTATTCTTATAATCGTAACCTGTTGAAAAATAAAGGAGTTCTGCAAAATTCATTCGTATATTCAATACGAAGAGGGACTTGTGCAAATTTCACCTAATGAAACAACATATTTATTCCCCCATATGAGGCATTATTTTTATTAAATCGAAAAAAAATACAGATAAAATAACATAAAGAACTTGTAGGAAGAGTGAGAGTAGTAAAATAAATTATATTAATATAAAAAAAAATAAAATGTTAAGTTTTATGGTCAAGACTCAAGTTATTCATGTCTTA
Source organism: Adalia bipunctata (assembly GCA_910592335.1). Taxonomy (NCBI): domain Eukaryota; kingdom Metazoa; phylum Arthropoda; class Insecta; order Coleoptera; family Coccinellidae; genus Adalia; species Adalia bipunctata. The sequence continues at coordinate 4,604,962 of OU342954.1, read as the reverse complement.
GATTGTCATAAAAATTATGATAATCTTTGGCAAGAGATTTCTTCAAAAACATAAGATGTTCAAACTTTTCTTTTTTAATTTTCAATTGTTCTTTGTACAATAAGGGTAGAGAGTCAATTGCTACATAATTTGAATTTGGTTTTAATCTCATAGGCATATCTTGAAATTCTTCGGAATGTTTAATCTTAAATTGGATTTTACCATCTATATTATACTTCAGAGCTCTTAGATTGTTGACAGTTGGGTCACCTACTTTAAATCCAGGTCTAATTGATTTTATTAAGTTCAGTTTACTGAAATCTTTGAAAAAAGTGTAATCTAAATAGCTCACCTCATACGGTCTAGGACTTTTTCGAGCCAATTTACATACAGAGACGTAATCAGCTGGCAAATTAATGGTTCTACCTTTTAATTGCCTCTCTATGGTAGAATGCATAGAGTCACACTCCAATTGGGTGTGGCCCTTTTCTAAATATTTCTGGATGATATAAACATGTTTTTCGAGTGCAAGATTTAACAAGGCGTTGCTTAAAGTGCAATTACGATTTTGAGCGCTGCAACCGTCACTATATAATATTATTTGTTGCATTGGCTCAAGCTGAGGAATTACATTATTAATCAAGAAGTGACAAATTATTGATGAAAAACAGTTGGCACTAAGCTCCCCTTGACCTTCGTGCCAGAGAAAACAATAGCCATCTTTGGAATGCAAATCAAACACTGTGAAATTGTGTACAATAAGCTTCGTGCGATAGTACAGAGCTGATACGTTCGATTTCGGGCACAACAGTACTGACTGGAGATCCATCGTAAATACCCTATTTTTCGAATTTTTGTCTACTGCTTTTGCTTCCCGTGCTTCTTCTTTCTTGATAATATGTTCCCTGTAAACAGAGTCCTCCACATTTTTTGTCTTGTAGCCTACGCAGACATCGCATTCATCTTTTTTTGGCAGAAACAATGATAAATTCAAATCTTCAAACATGTTCGAGAATGTGGCAATTGATAATGGAGCTATGTTATGTTCTATACACCAATTATTTTTATACAGTAAATAAAGCTCTGATTTTGTTTTGAACGTTGGCTCAACATATAATTTTGTTGATGACTTCCGACAGTAGTGTGATTCAACTTTAGGCAGATCTTCAAAGAATTTTTTCAAATTTATCTTTCTTTCATCAAAACGTGAAGGTTTATTCTGTATATTAATATTTTCATCACTATTCTGTTCATTTTTACTTTTGGCTGGGCTAGACATCTCATCTTTTATCCACTCTGAAATGGTTCTCATAGAAATTCCTAACGTATTACAAAACATGAGCTTACAAACCCTAATTTCTTCGCTTTTGATTTTAAGAAAATACTTATACGACGTTGTCCTTTGGCTTACTTTCGGATCTATTCTATGCCTTGATCTTTTTGTTTTAATCTTCAAAACTTTTGCAGAAATGTAGTTCTTCTTCTCAAGCCACGAGAGGGACCAAAACTTTGCGAAAATTAATTTTCGCTCTTCATCCGTTAACTTGTAACACTGAATTGCTATTTCTTCACCGGTTTTCAATGGTTTGTTCGAACACAGACATCTGGTTTTCATTACTCTCTCAGTTTTCTTCCTGTCGAATTTGTTATTTTTTCTACCCATATACTCAATCCCTTTCTCTCTATTTCTTTTATTAGTATTATATTTCCATTCTGCAGGATTAGAAAACCTTTTCTTTTTCCTTTTTCGTGATACTTCTTCACTAGAATCATTATTTTCTTCATCAGAATGTTGTTTCCTTTCATTGCCGATTTGATAAGTAGGGTCATCGTTTTCATTATCTACTTCTTCTGGACGATTTGTTGCAACTTCTTCATCATTATCTTCATTGCTGATATTTCCGTCTCCTAAGTTTTCTTCGAAATACAAATGCGTTTCTGTGTCTATATCGTTCGTTGTATTTGCATTGAGCATCTCATCGGAAAAAATAAAACTATCAAAGTTTGTATCCGTTTGCTCTATGCCGGATATTATGGCATTGTTGAGAAAGCTGGATGATAAATCATTATTTTTCCCTATGTCTAAAATTTTTTCTGTCATATGAATTTCTTCTTGTAATTCTGCTAGAGCTGACTGTAGTTTTTCCTCGTTTTCTTCTGCAAAACACTTTTCATTTTCCGCGCTATTTCTATTAGTATGATTGTCTTGATCTTTGTCTTTGAACTGTTTCATTGTCATGTTTAACTCTTCAAAATCACCAGTCAATGTTCCAGAACTATCGTTAGTTATTATGTCCTTCAAAGTGTTGGCCGGATGTATTGTTAAACTCAACAGTTTGAAACCTCTGCTCGTACGATCCATGGCTGATACTCTGAAATAAAATACTTGTTTATGCCTACATAATAGCTACAATATGTAAATTTTGTTCTTATTAAGCTGAATAAACTCTATGAGTTTCAATGCCGCCACTTTGAATTTTCACTTTAGAGGAATATTAAAGTGTTTTTTCGCCAGGACCCTAAGCCACGCAAAATTTTCGAAACAAGTAAGTCAAAAGAAATATAAATTCTCATTCAAAAACCTTTGAAATAAGCATAACTCCCGTGAGTTCTGAATATATCAACAATCTGAAAAATGCACAACTCCATAAGTTCACAAAACGGCATGAACCCATTCTTATGTATGTTAAAACATTTGAAAAGCTTAAATTTATATAGCATGTACTTACCTTAATGATATTGAAGCTCAGTTTGATGAAAAAAAACTGCCAATTTGAAGTCTGATAAACTAAAAACACGAATTCAAAAAGGAACAGAACACCAGCGTACACTTCCTAGGACTTATGCAACTTTCTTACTGATGTAGAACGAGTGGGACTAATGCAAATTTCGTACTTCTGTTTCAAGCGCCATCTTAATACTTTTCACATAGTTATTTGATTTGAATGTATAAATACGCTGCTTCTCTAACCGATGGCGCAAAAAACTGATTTTGTGATAAATTGGACTTATGCCATTTTCACATTAGGCCGACGATATATTTGTTTTGCTTCCACCAAAGCAACGGATCATCCGTTCTGCGCAGAAGAGGCAATTTCAAATATTTGTCCATTTCTACTATACTCGCTGATCTAGGGTTAATTGGTGTAAGGACGTCCTGAACAGATTCGTAAAATTCGTCCCATATACTAGAATGGGCCGTTATCGTTTCTGATGTGATTATGGGCTGCACTGGGGTTTCTTCTGGAACAATTGTGACTGCAGCAATTGCAGTCAATTTCGACACTACTCTTTCTTTAGTGAAAACATATTTCAGCTACTTTAGAGGCCATTTTTCATAAAATGACGCCATTTTTTTTAAATACCAGGCAACAAAATGAGAAAATCAGAACTCACCAATTGAATATCTGACGAAATACAAGTTTTAGATCTCAAATAATCATCAATATTTGGCTTTGAAAATTTATCTTGGTCCACTCTTTTTCAAAACAGTTCTTATTGTTTCTCCATCAAGAATATTGAAGCTATCATCATCTATTCCTTCCTCTGAAAAAATAGGAAGTAACCATGATGACATGTTAAATAGTGGAAGGAAATTCTGATGGTTATATATTTTTGGATTGCTTCAGATAATTGTTCATTTCATTTTGTATTCATGCATGATGCTTTTGAGAATAGGTACATTGTTGTCATCCCCTAAACAAAGGCTTCATTGTTTCAATATTAATGTTTAGCTCAGCATTTCTCGAAATCATATATAAGAAGCAGCGTAACGCCATCAGCTCAGTTCATTCTCTTTCTTCGAGCAGTTCATATTCTTTCTTCGATTAGTCCGTTCTATTCTACGATCAATTCATCTCGCTCGCTCAATATTTATATTCTGTGCTCTATTAATAAACCAATCTTAAATCAATCAAGTGTTTTCATAAATCAATCAAGTGCTTTCATAAATCAAATCAAGTGTTTCCATAAATCGAAATAAGTGCTACAAAAGGTGTTACGGAGCTTTGCCTTCATAAGAATAAAGCTGCCCTGGTGACAGCGGAATTTGCCGAATTCCCCTATTGTTGTGTAATCCAAAAGGAATACAACACAAAAATTGGTGACAGCGTTGTGGGATATATCTGAGTGGATACCAAAAATTGGCAACATCCACTTGAGCACAGCTCTTTGCAGAAGATATCGACGCCAAGCCGCTCATCGCCTGTGTAACTGGATAAAATTTCCACCGGACCAGAGGGTGTCTACACACAGGACCTAACTAAATCCATCGAAGAAACTCGAGCAACCTATTTTCATCAAAGAAATTCTACAAGAAGCTGAAAGGAATACCTAAAAACAGTAAGTCAATCTATCTTTCCTCAAGTGCTTGTTCATATTAAGGGAAATCAATAATTCTTATATAATGTCTACCCCAGAAAACAATCCTATTCATGATGATATCTCTGAAGATGAAGATAATTCACTTCCTATTACTGTCTTATTCAAATTCATAAAACCTTTTTCGGGAGAAAGAAATGAACTCAATACTTTCCTCACGAATACAAACTCTGCTTTTTCTCTAGCTTCACCGAATCAAATAAATAGCTTATTATTGTATGTGGTATCGCAACTTTCGAATAATGTTGTTAATGAAATCGAATTGTCAGAAGTAACATCCTGGACTCAATTAAAACATATTCTCAAACAATTTTATGGTCAATCTAAGCATCTCGTTCAAGCTCACGAAGAATTGGAAACAATCAGGCAAAATCCGAATGAGACTATAACAGATTTTTTCAAAAGACTCGAAAAGGCAAAAAACGAATGTATTCAGTCAGAAATTCTTAATTGTAAAAATCCAGATGAACTTCCAGGTTTGAAACGTGCGATACAACAAACTGCTCTTAGAAGATTCATAATTCACTCCAAATCAGAAATAAGTCAAATGATGAGAGCAAGAAATATTGGTGATCTGAATGAAGCTTATTCCATTGCAATACAAGAGGAAAAAATTATTAATTATACTAAATCTAAATTCCTTAATTCAAATAATCGCAACTCGAATTCATATAATCGCACAAATGCTCATAATTCATTTCATAAAAACTCTAATTATAAAAGTAATTTCCCGAGAAATTCTAACTATCAAAACAGTTTGCAAAGAAATTCTAACCAACACAATAATTTTCAAAGAAACTCTAATCATCAAAATACTTTTCAACGAAATCCTAATAATTTCAATTCTGCGAATAGACCATCGACTTCAAATCAAAATCATCCTTTCAAGAATCAACTAAATCCAAATGCTCAATCATTCAAGTTCTGCAATTATTGTAAAAAACCTGGACACATATTAATTGAATGCAGGAAAAGAGAATTCAATAATTCTAAAGTGAACCATTTAAACGAGAACAGGTCGGCCCTGATGAATGCACAGGATCCCGACCTATCAATTCAAAAAGCATTCACTTTGGATCAAAATTTTTCATAAGTGATGTGAAAGCTATTCCTTCTAACGAACTCCAAACTTTATCCTTCAAGTTAAAAAATTCGCCAACGAAATTTGTAACTTTTCTCATTGATACAGGAGCTGCCTGTTCAATAATTAAACATACTGCTCTAATTCCAAATCAGACTTCTTTAAATATAAATGATATTGTTCTATTAAATGGAATTAATCCTAATGCTCCTATCAAAACACTTGGTACAACACAAGTCGACTTAAATCTATCGCAACTCAATATTTCTCACAAGGTCAACGTTATAAACGCAGATAAAATACAGTCCCAATACGATGGACTTCTTGGAAATAATTTCTTCAAAGAGAACAATGCAATCATTAATTATTCAGACGAAGCTGTAGTTATAAATGGTCAGAAGATACCTTTCAATAATATAATCTCGCAAGATGAAATTAAAATCCCTGCACGTTGCGAAATTCTAGTCGAAATAAATATACTGAACAACTTAAATCAAGGCTTAGTTGAAAGGGTTTCTCCTTACAAAAATATCATAATTCCAAATTCTTTAGTGATAAACAGAAATTCCAAAGCAATTGTGCCTATTCTCAATCTAAATTATGAAGAAGTAACGATTGACAGACCTTCCGTCGAAATAATTGAGATATTTACAGAAAAATCTATCAATCACAATTATTCAATTCCTTATTCAAAACATAAAGCTTTTCAAAGATCTAAAATTTTAGAGGAAAACCTTCGTCTAGAACACTTGAATTCCGAAGAAAAATCATCTATACTAGAAATTTGTCAGAACTATTCCAATTTATTTTATTTACCAGGAGACAATTTAACGAGTACTCCTACAATGAAACATAATATTCCAACGAATTCAGAAAATCCAATTTCTTCCAAAATTTATCGTTTACCTAAAATCCATGAAAAGGAAGCAGATGCCCAAATTAAGAAAATGTTGGATCAAGATATTATTCGTCCTTCGAATTCCCCATGGAATTCTCCCATATGGATAGTACCTAAAAAGAGAGACGCATCAGGAAAACAAAAATGGAGACTTGTATGCGACTTTCGAAAATTAAATGAAATAACAATTGGTGATAGTTATCCGCTTCCAAATATCGAGAACATTCTTGACCAATTAGGCAATGCAATTTATTTTACTACTTTAGACCTTGCATCAGGATTTTATCAAGTTGAATTAGAAGAAAAAAATAAATTCAAAACAGCTATTGCTACTCCTTCAGGACTCTATGAATTCAATCGAATGCCTATGGGACTTAAGAATAGCCCAAGTCGATTAGCAAGATTAATGAATATCGTTCTATCAGGTCTTCAAGGAACCAAATGTTTTTGCTATCTGGATGATATTGTTGTATACGGTTCATCTCTAGAAGATCATAATTCAAAATTAAAAGATGTTTTTCGCCAACTTCAAACTCATAAATTACAACTACAACCAGATAAATGTGAATTCTTATGTCGAGAAATAACTTATTTAGGTCATCACATTTCAGAAAATGGAGTTAAACCAGATCCAAAGAAAATTGAAGTCATTAAAGATATTTCAGTACCTAAAAATCCTAAACAAATCAAATCATTTCTTGGTCTAATCGGGTATTACCGAAAATTTATTGAAAACTTTTCAGATCTCGCTAAACCTTTACATAATTTACTGAAGAAAAATCAAAAATTTGAATGGACAAAAAAATGCCAGGAATCCTTCGATCATTTTAAAGAACTTCTCACAAAAGCACCAATCTTAAAATTTCCCAATTTTTCAGAAACGTTCATTTTAACAACTGATGCTTCAAATGAAGCTATTGGGGCAATATTATCTCAAGGACCTATCGGAAAAGATCTTCCTATCAGCTATTACTCAAAAACATTAACAAAATGCGAACGAAATTATTCAACTACTGAAAAAGAACTCTTGGCCATTGGAGAAGCTTGTAAACATTATCGACCCTATCTTTACGGGCAGAAATTCATTATATGCACTGATCATAAACCTCTTGTTTGGCTTAAAAATTGTAAAGAACCTTCCAGCAGATTAGTAAGATGGAGACTAAAATTAATGGACTATGATTACGAAATCGTTTATAAAAAAGGAAAATCTAACCAAAATGCCGATGCTCTCAGCAGAATGATCCCTGAAGAACTATCTTTTGAAAATTTTGAAAATCTCAATAATTCTGAAAATATAAAAGCTCATAACATAACAGAAAAAGATGGTGATTTATTCGAAGCACCTGAGTATTATTCCTTAGTACACTGCGTTTCTCAAGACTTCCACATGAACAAAGGAATCGCACTGCAATTTAAACATAAATTTGGCCAAGTAGAAGAATTAAAAATCCAAAATAAATCAATAGGAGAAGTCGCCTCAATTAAGAATGGAAATCGTACAATTTATTATTTAATCACCAAAACTCATTTTTATGATAAACCTACATACGATACAGTATTCCAAAGTCTAATAAATCTTAAAAAATTATGTCAACAAAATAAGGAAAGAAACTTAGCTTTTCCTCGCATTGCATGCGGCCTAGATAAACTGTATTGGCCCAAAATCTTTGATATGATTAAACACATTTTCCATGATTCCGGTATCAATATAACTATCTATCATATACCAAGAAATACTCCTCAAAAATTAATCCATGTCATAGAAGAAGAATTAACATTTGAAAATTTCAAAGGATTTCATCAAAGAGAAGTCAAAATTCCAATTCCTAAAATCACGAATACTCCTATATCAAAAATAAAAAACTTTGTTATTCCAATGTCTTGCGACCGCGCTAATTCAAATAAATTTCTCAACTATATAAAAGCTAACTCTCTAGATTTACCTGAAAATAATAAAGTTTCCGACATTATCCTCCCTGAGGTTCTAGAGGTTCTTCAGATATCAATGGTTACTCGAGCATGCATAGAGAGAAGATCAGATATTAGTTTTGTACAAAATAAGATATAAAATATGTTCTGATAAATTAATATTTAAGAGAAAATTTTGATCTCACGTGATATGGTCCAATTTTGAAATTTTGTGGATGCCCTAGTAAAAAGCAATTTTGATGTTCAATGCCAGATGGAATTTGGAAAAAGGTCGTTATCTCACGTGGTTCTCTCAGAATCGACAGATGTGCTCTTGGGTGGAAATTTCAGCCTCGACTATAAATTGATGTCGAATTGCCAAACTTGTATTTGGATAATTTTCAATCTGCGTCCAAAATACAGATTCTTGTAGCCCAGATGAAAATCCTCCTTGAGGTTCTAGAGGTTCCTCAGATATCGATGGTTACTCGAGCACGCGTAGAGAGAAGATCAGATACTAGTTTTGTACGAAATAAGATATTAAATATATTCTGATAAATTGCAAAATAATAAGAAGTGAGTCAAATGTAGTTAAATCAAATTTGAACAAAACCAAAATATAAAAAAGTGCTTTCCGGAAAGTTACAAAAAAGAATTGAATAATATAAATACAGTTTAGATAGGTATATTTGAACCGAAAATGAATATAAGAATTAAGTAATTTAGAAAAATAAGAAATGATTTTACAAATCAATATGAAAGAGAAAAAATTGTTTCCTGGAAGCTCAAAAAAACTTTCGGACACACTGACAGAGTGCCAGTATAGATAGGAAACCAAAAAAAAAAAATGAATACACATAATTCATTTTATTAGTGAATGACGTGAATTAATGGAAAAATTACATACTCATCATGGGAAATGGATAATTTCATACATTTGTAAGCAATATCCTTCTGATCAAAATATTGCAGAGGGCCCAGTCCACTTGCTTTATATATTTTCAAATTAGATGACTCACATGGTATGCAATAATAGTTTTCCAGAATTTCAAACTTATTACCAATAATTTTTATTTTGTTTTCAATTGAAACAAAAATTCTGATCACCACTATGGTACCATCTGTGAGTGCAGAACAATTATCTGCATGATTTATTGATAACAAAAAATTTTAAAATTGTAATTTCTTATACCGTTTATTAACAATGTTCATATCTATAAGTGGTCCACTATAATGTTCAATGGTTGATACATATTTTTCAGCTTGGACATAAGTTTCAGTTTGCAAATGTATATATTCTTGCTCCATAACTCTTTTACAAATTTGTGGTAATGGCTTATCTCCTTTTCTAACCATATGTTTTATTGCCTGCATGTGATTTTCAAAAGGAAAAGCACTAAAGGAATCTAACACGCCGAAATATTTAACATCATCACTAAGATGTAGCAAATTGTGGATATTGTGTGAGACATATTCATCACCATATATGGTTTTGAAGGTATCAACAAAATATTTAAGGAGGCTGTTTGCATATTCAATTTGGTGAACTAATGTTTCACTTGCTAGGATAGTCATAGCAACATGTAATGTGAGAAAATTTATATATTTATCCTTGCTCAATACATTATGTAAAACAACAGGGCCAACATAGAATAAGGATAATCTGAATTCTGTTGCCTTCCATCTCCTGGCCTCTGTCAATGACCTGGTCTTGCGATTGAATTCTGAAGGAATTTCTGTTTTACAATTTAATAAAGAGTTTGAAAGCTCTGAAACTTGTTGAAAAGACAATTTTGTACCAGGCTTTCCATCAATCCATAAATTGACTATTAGTTTCTTTACCACACCCAAACAAACAAGATGCATATATTCATTGGGAAAATTTCGAATCATATCTATACCAGGCAAATTTTGTAAAATAGAGGTGCCTGTATGATGTTCTTCATGGATTTTATTCCTAAAGTCTGAATCAGTTCTAATGATAAGATTGTTTGTCTCTGGAAAACAAATTCTTCGATTAATATAAGAACCCTCTGCTGTACATTTGGTACAAGAATTGTAACCACTATGACCTCTTGTATATTTAATGAAACTTTTAGCAGGAACATCACAAATGAAAGCTTTTATTGATGATACCAATGGCCTCACCTATAAACTGTCCAAGAAAATTGTTAGCACTATTGGGTTTGTCATTCCCATGATAAATACCTATCACCTGGACATTATTAGTGACACCAAACAATTTACATAATATAGGGTAACACTGACTACTGGAACTCTTAGTTAGGTAATCAATCCATCAACATTAATACATAAATCCACAAAATTCTGCTTCATTTGACCAGAACGAACACTTATCAACTTCTCAACAGCTTTTTGAAAGCCGAAATGAAAATATTGTCCTGGTTGTACACATTTAAATTCTAAAGTTCTTTCAGTTTTCAACATAGTTCTTGGGTCTGAAGGCAATTCAGGATGCAAGGGCTTCAAAATATTTAGGAGTGATTTCAGAGCTGATTGACAAATATTGTTTTTAAGTGACCATTCTGCTAATTGCAACTCCAAAGAATTTTCGGAAATAGACATTCCCGGTGTTGTTTCGGAATCTGAATCTTCAATGTGTGATGGATGTAATAAGGTACACTTCGTTGCAGACGAATCTGATTCTTCCGAATCACAATTAGTATAACTATTATTACAGTCAACATGTGAAAAAGAGGAAGCAGCACTAGCATCAGCGGGCTTTGAAGAATTGAGATCAACAACAGATGCCGAGTTATTAATCAAGTTATCGAATGATGCATTTTTGACCATTTCTCTACCTGACTGAACTACGAACTTGTGAAATAACTTTGTTCTCTTCTTACGAAATTCAGCCATTTTTGTAGTTTTTTATGCAAAATTTCTACTCAATACGACAGTATATTTAGGTACTTACTGTAAAATATGTACTCAAAACATCAGCCACAGTGAAGCTAACTCAACAAAAATCTTTCGTACTTAAATGGAAGACACTGCGAAAATGTAGGTGATCTAATTGTTAATTAGGTATAACGCTTATAATGCAAATACAAAATAAACATACAAGACGCTTAGCTTAGCACCAAGGATTAAATCAATCACAATATTTGCTTAGCACGTTTATGCGTTTTGGCGGTTATGCGATGGCAGCGATTACGCCGATCGGCCGATTACGCGGGAACGCGGGACGTTTGACAGTTTGACTTGAAATAGACATATATCTGGCCGTACCTTCGTACATTCGAATATAGATCAGTAGATCGTAGATGTTCTGTGATCAGTTGTCGGTTGCATCAAATTTTGGACGGATTCACAAAAAAGCACTTCGAAATTCATAAAATATGAGAACCGATTGGCATTTCAGAATTTCACTATAAACATGTAGTAACTCCATCTCGCGGTGTTTCTAATGATTATGATCGTGTTAGGTACTGTCAGTTAATTATTCGATTATTTGGAGAAATATATTTCTATATCCTATATCAATATTATCAATTTAATGAAATTTTGAGTAACTATATAAATAATTAGTTAAAATGATTTTGAAAGTTTATTATTATTGTAGTCCTGAGGAAGGTTCTAAAACAGAACCGAAACGTTGACGAAAGAGTAAATGTAGTATAGGTATTGAATTAATTTGGCCCAATATTCATCCGTTCAACCCTTAAAAAAATCATTTGATATAACAGACCGGAGTTACATAAAATTTTTCTCACTTATTTACACAATAGGTGTGTATATCCATTGTTGATCTCTTATGGATATCTTATAGATGCCTGGATGTTACCTGATATGGATATCCAGAATGAAATTTATTTGGATGTCCTATGGATGTATCCAAGAAATTCGTTTCGGATATCCTAAGTACATGCGCAATAGGATATCTTATGGATATACATTTTATGTCCACGGATATCCCGCCTTGAATAGGACTTGAAATGGACATCCATAAGATATCATGTGTTAACTGGGCGTCAACGTACCTCACACATAAAATAACTTGTTCCGTAGTCGATATATCGGTTGTTTCGTCCACTAAAACAGAAGAGGCTCCTGTCCCATTAATTCTAGAAACCAATTTATTTAGCATTATGCCATTTATACTATTGATTATATCTCATTCTGTATTTTTGGGCTTATATGGGTTTCTCTTTTACTCGATTTCTCAAGTGTTTCCCTCAATGTTGCGTCACCCCTAGCCCTAGTCAAGATTGATCGAAATTTTCCTTCATTAACGGAATTATCATCTACTTTCAGTTCTCTGGAATCTCTATGTCCCCTGAGTGACATTTCCTCTCTACCACATAATAATACAGCTTCAATAATTGGTTTAATTTTAGATCTGTTTCCTGCCACCTGTTTTTTTCTATTTTCATCCATTAAGTCTCTAACACTATGACATGACTGATTGGTCTGAGTCTTGTCTTTTATTTGCATTATAAGTTGTCGTAAGCACAAATGGATTCTTTATTATTATAATTGGTTTTTTATAGTGGAATTTCACGTTGAGCAATAGATTTTTGTTGATAATTAACTACACCTGCGAACAGCTTTTATTCGTTGAACGATTTATTACAGACTGACAGTACAGAGAACAAGGAGTCGATAATACAGATTTTTGTATCGACTCACAGAGATAATATATCATTTCAGTAACTCATAGATGGCGTTACATAACCAATTTTGGGGATCAATCCAACACCCCCACTATCAACAATAATTGGTCAGACCTAATTTTTGACAAAAATAAGAATTTTTCACATTAGGAAGGCTCTTAGTTGAAATATCAGCAATCATTTCATTAGTTGAAATATACTTTATACTTAACAATTTTTGTTCAACACAATCACGAATGAAATGATGCCTTACGTCAATATGCTTTGACCTTTCATAATGGATAGGGTTTTGTGATAATTTCTGAGCAATTTGATTATCATTGAAAATTACTATTGGTTTTTGATAATCAATCAACTCGGCTAGCAAATTCTTTGAATAAATAGCCTCTTTGGCAGCTTCTCCGAGAGCCATATATTCTGATTCTGTGCTCGATAGAGCCACAGTTCTTTGCTTACAACTTTTCAAACTTATAGCTGCACCAGCTAACAAAAAAACATAGCCTGTATAAGACCTTCTGTCATCAGTACTATTTGCCCAATCTGCATCACAAAACACTTCCAAATCACAACCATCTTTCATAAATTTTAATTTATAGTCTTTAGTGCCCTGCAAATATCTGAACAACCTTTTAACATATTGCCAATGTTGCTCTGTATATCTATTGTAACGTTTTCTTCGTTATTAAAACGTCCGGGATAATTAAACTATTTATTTACACTACTTATAACACTAATAATTAATAACTAATGAACTTATTCTAACAATAGTCTGTACAATTTATTTCAACTGATTTATGTGCACTAGTATTTATTTTCACTCGTCGCTTGTCTCTAACTGAATGAATCCTCTCATCGTCGATGGGCCCCTTATATGCATCACGCCGATTGTTTCTAGTTAAGTCCGGACCGTCTGGAACCTTCCCGAATCATCGCGGCCGTAACGTCAGATGGAACACTCCACGCGTTTCCAGAAACCTCTCGATCGGCCCCGTAGCGCTTTGAATGCACAGGGCCGTACTTGTCACACTATTATTATACTGACTCAAATAACTTATCTATATTAATAAAAGGCGATCTATGGTTGGTTCAAAACTTCGAAATGCCATATTGTTCAAACGATCGCACCAAATTGGACAATTCTTTTTTTGTTGTGTTCATTATTGTCAGGGCAAGGTTTATATAACAAAATATTCCCAAAAATATCCTACAGAAAAGAAAAAAAAGCCTTCCTTTTTCTTACCACCCATAGAATTATGTGTTACCACCAATCGAGCAATCATAGAGTACTTGAATAGGTTTTGACATTTGGACAAAGGAGGTTAGTTTTCCTTCCACAGAATCGCATGTCAAGTGAATAGTTAAAAGTGCAGTAGGTCTTACCGACGGTATAAGAATATTCCATGGGGATTAATAGTAGTAGAACGAAGTTTCACGGTATTCAATAGAAATGCAATAATAAAATAGAACGTTGTGAAGATATAAGCCATGAAGTAGTCTGGCAACGGTGCATTTCATTTTCTTGAAGGGTAGGAAATTCAGAAATGGTATAGACTAGACTAGAGTATGAATGGCGATGTATACAATTATTGTGTAATTTGCATAGAACTTATGATAACATGGAAGGCTATTATCAGATCCAAAGCGGGTAAAGATCTCAAGTTGGTGGAACAGTGAATTTTCACCGAAATGTAAAGTAAATGTGACGATCAGCATCAATCGTGAGTTGTCCATTTTCATCATTTCTCTATATTTCTGAAATCTTTCTGATTTATTTTTGGGTAATGAATATATTTGCGGAAATGACTGAATTCAAAATTGCCCATAATTAGTAATTGACAGATTATTTTTGTATTTCTGTTTTGTGTGACAGCTCATATCCGTGGAAAAGATGACAGTTGACAGATGACGGTTGACAGATGACATTCGACAGATGACATCTGACAGATGACGGTTGACAGATGACATTTGACAGATGACATCTGACAGATGACATTTGACAGATGACATTTGATAGATGACATTTGACAGATGATATTTGACAGATGACATTTGACAGATGATATTTGACAGATGACATTTGACAGATGACTTTTGACACATGACATTTGACAGAACTTTTATTATGCCTAATTTATCTCCTGCTTGAAAAAATAGCAATGGTAAGTTTATACAACTCAAACGGGGGTTTCATAAAGCATATCACCGGTGATCGGAGCTTGATCTAGAATCAACTCGATTTGACAGTTCAGAAATCTAACCAAGCCGTTGATTTCCGATCACTGGTGATCACGATTTGTGAAATCCACAGTAAGTATGGGCACGGCCTTCTTAAGATAAAGATGGCTATGGTATAGGTATCATTTAGGCGAAACAAAGTTCGAAATACGCTTCCAAAAGGCTTGATTTTGGATGTTGCAACGCCGACTCGAATTGCCCTTCGTCGAAATAGACGACGCTTTCTCCAGGTAGATGTACCGGCAACCTGTAAATCGTGTGACTTTTGCCCTGAATGGGAAAAGCCAACAATCTCCAGGCTGATTCGCCCGAGGAGACATATCGGGAATCGATAAAAGCTTTAATTTCGTCCAAAATAATTTCGTCTCTGACCTGGATAACAGCGGCGTCGGGCCCCTTATTGATGTATTTAAACACGTACTTGACCGAACCAACAGACGTTACAACCTCGACGTTTATATGAGATTCGTATTTCATAGACAGGTATGGGCTGTAGGGAACTACGTCCCTGTTGTCCACTGTACATGAAATGCCGGGTCTCTGAAACGATGCCGTGCGACCGTCGTTTCTTCGCCTATATGCAGGGTAGGCCTGATTGATCGCGGTCGTGTCCGAAAATGTTTTGGGATAGTGCTTGGAACACTTGCCGTCAATCATGCAGGGAGCAGCTGGATCGCGATCGCCGCAGGGGCCGTGTATCATGGTGGACATTATAGTGTTAAAAAGCCGACTTCCCGGCGCCGGCAGTTCGGCGCAGATGATCTTGTCTATGTCATCGGGTTGGCGCAACTTGTCCTTGTCTGCTAAAGTTAGCAGACAGTGCATATGGGGCAGGCCCCGTTTTTGGAATTCGATGACGTAGACAAAAGCAATCACTTCGCCGAAAATTTGGAATTTCAAAACGTCATCGAAAAATGCCCTCCTCTTTAAGTCAAAAACCCTCGCAACTAAATCCGGTCTGTCCTGCGGATTCAAGAACTTGCCTCCCATATTGTCCTTGATCTCATGCCAATTTGGGTTGCACGTGAAGGTCACGAACAGGGATGGTCGGCCGTATTTTGCCACAATGGCCATCGCGTCTTGATAATTTTGTTGCATGTAACGCGGACCTCCAGTGAAAGAGCTCGGCAGGACGACTACTCTACCGATCCTTTCGCTACCGACGGGTTCTGCCTCCACTCTTCGCGCAATGTAATCCTGGACCCCGGCGTAGGTCTCGGCACGTAGTTGCGCTTGATGGGTACGCAGATAGTTCAGCCGATCACCCTCCAACTCGACGTATTTATCAACAATAAATTGCTGAGTCAGACGTCCGAAGAGGAGGATCGGATTGAAAATATCGGCGCGACTCATCAACCGGTATACCTCGAAGTTACGTTTTCCTATGCGTCTGTCACCAACCGCCGTACGCAAATCTGGCGACCATCCTAATTCTCCGTGTGGAAAGATCAGAGGATAACACAGTGTGTCGATGATGGGTGACAGCCGGGGGATATCCTTAATTTGGAAACTGCGATCGTTAACGTCGCTATTAATTAAATTTACGCGAATTGTGCCCGGTGGCGGTATACCCCCATCAATTGAACGAAAGATTGCACCGATCTCGCTGGAGTTAGAAGGTGCTGCGTAGGTTTTCCTATCAGTTCCTGGGTTGTTGTGGAAAAATAGGCTAAGCTGCGGAACGGAATCGTTACCGCCGGTTCTTCGTGCGTCCTGAACCACTTGACCTAAGGTGCGATACATGCGGGCGAACGGATGAGTGTCCCTCAACAGAGCGTCTATTTGCCCCAACAGAATGGGGTCGCAACCATCACGTACGGTGTTCGACGTTCTTTTCCTCGTAGCCTCTCCTGAGTCTACGAAATACAACGATCCAAACGATGGATCGGATGGATCGATGTCTCCTACTCGGTGGTAAATCTGCCCGGATACGACTATCACGGGAGCTCCTCGGCCCAAACCCTCTCTCTGGGCGAAGGTTGTGGAACCGAGGGCGAGTAGGGTATTATACCTCCTCACGTTTCTCATAAATCCTCTGGATCGAGAAGTGTCTTCCGTGAGTAGAGCCTTCAGCAGTTGCGGATACCCGGAACTGGCTGGGATGCTCACTGCACCTTTATTGCAGCAGGTCTCATTCTCGTTGCGAAAAAATAGAGCTTTGCAGTTGGTACACTCAGAGTCCATTGGGCCCAAATCATGAAGGGGAACAACCTGTTGTTCTTCAGCGGCACCACACACGACCGTCGTAGAAGTCTGCGCTTCGCAATCACCATCGCATCCACCTACAACTGTGGTAGTCCGCAACGTACGCATCGGTTCCGTTGATTTTCTTCTGGAAGAAGAGGCGCCGGTTGTTGTGGCGCCGTAGACCCTAAGTACATGGTACAGGCCTGCTCCCGTCAGATTATCGGCGGAACCGATATCTACCTTGATCGGGACCAAAGTGTATAGATAAGTGCGATCGTAATTTTGCAACATGAATGCAACCAAACTTCTGCTGCTAGGAAATTTAATCAAACATGCCTTTCCGTCCTGTTCGATGGCCTTTCCGTCTTTCCCGCGACTATGAGAGTCAAATAAATAATAGGCTCTGGGCGCTTTACTCACACATACAGACATCAACCCGCACGTGAAAATAGCCGATTCAAAATTTTGGAAAACCTGCGACAATCCGTCGGCTAACGGAACGTCCAGTTCTGCTCTGTTTTCGACACCCTCTCCTAAATGCCCAGTTACTGTGTCCATTTCGTTAATGTTGAGCGTAAAAGTGACACCATCAACAATGAAGTTCCGATGAACTTCGATCACGAATAATAACTCATTCGGATCATTTAAATTTTGTAACGACCGCGACGAAATGGACTTTTTATACAATTCGTCCCCATAATCCAAAACATTATCTATGACGGACGTATCCCAAGCACTAAACGTTATCACTCTGTTATAAGCGAGTGCCACAGCCGCGATGGCTGTGCACTGGCGGTTTCTAGATGTTAAAGAAAACCTGTTACTATTTTGACTACGCGAACCCCTAACAACCGTCGTTTGATAGGAAGTTCCCGCGTCTATCGATTGTCGCCTCTTTCCGTTGTCGTTGACACGTTTTTCCGTTAACGAAGGAGGTATTACAACTTTCGGTGTGATGGGCGTGGGTATGGGCGTGGGATCATCTGAAGATACAATAAAATTTTATATACATCTACAATGCGAGGCAAAAAAATTGTCCGAAATATTCAATCGATTTATAATGTATGCTATCATGGAAATTCATACTATTGCCGATAAAAAGAATGTACGATTGTACGACCATGTAAAATTTACATTCCTGACGAAACAGATCCGAAATATTCAGCTGAGATAAAATTCATGTAAAAACAACGTCAGAATTCTCCAACTGAAAGAGGAATACACTTTGAAAGATTTCTTCTACTTCAAAAATTGTTCTGCAAAAGAGCAGATGCTGTTAGCGACAATCTCTATAGTTGGCACTTATCGTAGTTTTGTCTATGAAACAATAGATGGCATCGGGGTTGTTATTAAAATGTTTACATGTTTCGAAATTTAATTGAGTTGAACTATTATTATACTGACTCAAATAACTTATGTAATATAAAATGTCAGGTCTTGTCAAGACAGCAAGATACAGGAGGCTTCCTATTGCCCTTTGAAATGGAATATTTACATTACAAATATCATCAGATTTCAATTTACTTAAATCTATATTACAATCCAGTGGTGTACTGATCGATTTATATTGTGACATATTAAAACGTTTCAAAACTTTTTCAATGTAATCTTTTTGATCCAAGTAAATACACTCATTTTTATGATCTCTTGTTATTCTTACCCCTAAACAATTTTTCGCTTCTCCTAAATCCTTTATCTCAAATTTGGAACTTAATCTTTCTTTTAATATTCTAGTTTCATGATCATTATTTGAAAAAACAAAAAAATCATCAATATATATATATAATGCGACAATTACTAATGATTTATCTTCTCTTTTTGTAAATAAACAAGGTTCATGTTCTGATTTTTTATATCCGAGAGACAACATGAATTTATCTACTCTGGAATACCAAGCTCTACTGGCTTGTTTGAGACCATAAACTGCCCTTCTCAACCTATACACTTTACTTTCTAAACCTTTCCTAACAAAACCATCAGGTTGTTGCATATAAATGGTTTCATTTAAATATCCGTTGGGGAAAGCAGTTTTCACATCTAAATGTGTAATCTTTAAGTCAAGTTTTACAGCTAAACCTATTAGAAGTCTTAACGTCGATTGTCTCACTACTGGTGAAAAAGTTTCGGTATAGTCCACATCTTTCTTCTGGGTATAACCCTTCGCCACAAGTCGCGCACGGTAATTGGCTTTGTTATCACTGTCACTTTTGATCTTATAGACCCACTTGCACTTCACAACAGTACCTTCCTTAGGTAAATCTACCAATTCCCCCATGTTTCGTATACACTGTGTCCGTAAAGTATGGAACAAATTCATTTTTAGCTAAACAGGTCATTTTAAGAAATAATCCTGAAACACGTCGATTCTTGATAATAATTTACCGTATTTTAATTTTAATAATAATAATCTAATATACAGTGTGAATAACGTTCGAGTAATGACGTCACCGTCATTTTTTTTAATGGAACACCCCCATTTTGTCTCAATTTTCGGATTACTCTAGCTGAGCTGATTCCAAAAATGTCATGTTGATTCCAATTGGTACAGAGTGGACAAAAATACAATAGTCTGCTAGACCACAAGTAGCAAACATGTTTGGAGACAGCTCATTTTTATTACTCTAAACATGTAACAAACTACGGGATGTTACATTTAAACCAATTGCCGCTAGACAATAAGTATTTTTGATACTATTGTTAATTTACTCAATAAAGAATGTTACGCGTTACTTTGTGACCACACACAAAACTATTGTATTTTTGTCCACCCTGTACCAATTGGAATCAACATGTGATACATTTTTGGAATCAGCTCAGCTGGAGTAATCCGAAAAATGGAGACAAAATGGGGGTGTTCCATTTAAAAAAAATGACGGTGACGTCATTAGGTA
The DNA here is from genome assembly GCA_910592335.1 of Adalia bipunctata. Classification (NCBI taxonomy): domain Eukaryota; kingdom Metazoa; phylum Arthropoda; class Insecta; order Coleoptera; family Coccinellidae; genus Adalia; species Adalia bipunctata. The sequence goes on along the minus strand of OU342954.1, from coordinate 4,584,763 downwards.
CTCGAACGTAATTCACCCTGTATATTAGATTATTATTTCAAAATACGGTAAATTAACATCAAAAATCGACGTGTTCCAGGATCTTTTCTCAAAATGACCTGTTTAGCTAAAAATGAATTTGTTCCATACTTTACGGACACGGTGTATACATAATAATATGCAATATTCATATCTATGCATTTAGATACTTTAGCGGTTTATATCGACCACCGGCGGGTAATATCGATCACTGGAGGGTAATATCGACCAGTATGGTCGGTTTTACCCGGTACGCTTAACCTAAAAATATATTTCACAAAACGTGAAGATTGGAAATGCATCAAACTACATCGAAATTGAAGACATATATCTGGTGTATCTTGAATATCAAAGTTATATTGACAAAGATGCAGCGCACGCGTATAGAACAAGTTATTATTATCGAGCCAATAAATCTTTATTTCCGGTATCCAAAATTTCTAGAGCATGTTCAACCATTTGTGATTCATTGTCATCCAATTCCATATCCTGCATCTCTATTCTCAAAATGCTACTGAGATGGGAGGCGATATTAACACTCGTTGATGGATATGAAATAAGAGTAGTTGGGTCAACAAGATTCACCAGTTTTGAGGCTTCATGATGGTCTTTTTCAGATTCTGCCTCCTCTCTTTTCTCGGTCCTGTCAAGGGTCCTGTTGCTTTTCTTCAAATAGTTAAAACAGGTTCTAGGTGTCTCTATGGTGTCCATTATAAGGGTCCCATGTTCTTTGGAGAAAGTCATTTCTTCTGTGGGTTCTGGTGCAAAAGGGTTTATAGGATTTTGAATTCTTAATAGGTATTTTCTCTCGAAATCATTGGATACATTCCTCTCTCTTAAACTGATCTCCTCCAGATGGCTGTTACAGCAATGCCATGGCTGTTTTCCTCCATCAGCCAATAATTGTATCTCCTCAGAAATATTATCTCTTCTCCCTATTTCTCTTTTTATCCTCCATAGTCTTCGTGTGCCATCTATCCCAAGACGGAGTCTGATTGATGCCCCTACGGGATTTGTTGTCAAGGTTGTCAAAGAAGTAGCAGTCTCTTTAGCTACTGAGTAAAAGTCGTCGTGCGGGTTGACACCCTTGGGCCTGATTGCTGATGTTTCTGTCCCGAATTGTGCCACAAACTTTTTATCCATGTACCAAGACGTGTACTCTCCTAACCCTTCCCTGAAGAAAAATGTCTTGTCTGGACTTAAGTTGATTCCAAGCATTCCCAGGTTTCTTCTATTCATCTCGACACATGCTTTATTATCTTCCCTTCTATGCCCCATGTACAAAGACATTGAATCGTCACTTGATCCATTAACATGCCAGGGCTGGCTCTCAAGTGTTCTCTATCATCTGTGATTTTATCTCTTATCATCTCATACCATTCTTTTGTCTGATTATTCATCATTGGAATGTGAGAGTCTGTCCACTCCAACCTGGAATACTCATCTTTGCTATAAATCATTAGACCAGCACCCAGTTGGATCTCTTTCATTGCTATTAAGAAGTTGCCGGCCACAGCTATCAATGAAAATAGCCTTCCCATTTCTGTTGGTTGAGGCAGATTGAGTCTTGTTCTTGTGTCCTTATCAAAAAAGTATTTATGCATCAATGCAAAGATTGCGGGTGAGAGGCATTCATTCCATTTTGTCGCATCCTCTGTACCCTGGCAAGAGATCTCTGATGGACCAGAAGGCAGAGAGGAGTTCGACATATTGTTCGAGATTTTTTGTTTTTTCTTTTCTCCCCCTATAGAGATAGTTGCCCCTTCTACTTTGGTGGACAGTGATAGATGAAACTCCTCAATTATATACAAGAACATCCTGAGAATCATGTTTGCTGATGCAATGGCCCTCCTGACTTTCTTTCCTCTCTCCTTATGTTTTATATAAGATCCAAATCTAGTTGCTATTTTCAAAAGAACATTCCTTGTCTCTTCAACTGTCGATGTTTGGACTGAAATTCTCTTCTTTACCTTTCTAAGCACATTAATGCGTTGCTTGGTGGATCTGTTGTATATGGTTTTGTTTTCTGTCTTCCATATAGTGGTTTCATATTTTATACTTTTTTTTATCGAACAAAATAAAGAAAGCCTGAATCCATTCCAAACAGCTGTAACATTGCATCCCAGTGTTCTCACATAGGAACTCATACATCCTCTTATATGCGATGGCTGAGGTGGTGCTTTGGCTCGTGAAAGGACAATATGTCTGTCTTCCCTTTGTCAAGATATCTGAGTTCGACTCCAATATTTTATTCATAATGTCCTCGACACAATTATCTAGGAATGGCTGATTTCTTTTCAGAAATTCCTCAACCATTGCTCTTGCCTCGGAAGGAATGAAATTCCCATGCACTTCGTCAAAGGGGAAGGGTCCATCTTTAGTCTCCCAATGTAGACGTTCTATGTCTCTATTGAAGATCTCAATCGTCTTATTAAGATGTTTGCGATTGAAGCTGTAAGCCCTTCCTATGGTTTCTGCAACCTTGGGTGCTTGACTCCCATACCCATGAGGAGGTGTATTATTATTATTATTATTATTATAAAAAATATAAGAGTTGAGGTTCATAACCTATAAACTCAAAATGAACAAAATAATGGTTATTAGGTACACTTGCACTTAAAAAAAAAGAATTTGAAAGGAAGATAAGAAAAGCTAACACCTCCCTGCTGGGCTGACCCCTAGACCATCCATTGGGTACAGTCAAAGGGCTGACCTCCATCCGTCATATCTATTTTTGAATGTGTTGATAGAAGGTGCTTGAACAACGTAGTTGGGAAGACCGTTCCAATCACTGAAGACTCTGTTCTGAAGGATGTTCTGACGTGGAGTCGTCCTGAAATTTTCCCGCTTCAGTTTATATCCATGACCTCTTAGATTGTTGTTGTTGAGGACGAACATATCTCTGACTCTTTCACCCAGAAATCCGCGTATAGCCCGGAACGAAAATATCAGGTCCCCTCGAGCTCGCCTCTCCTCGAAAGAGGTCAGTCCCATGGATACAAGTCGCTGTTGGTATGAGGGTCGAATTGTTCCATAGCCAACACGAGTGGCCCATCTCTGTGTGGTCTCGAGTAAGTTAATCTCTCCTCTTGTTGTACACCACCAAGCCGGACCACCGTACTTCAAGGTGGGACGAATGTAGGTCTTGAATGAAGTACCAAAAGTTCTGTCGTTGCAGCCCTTGAAGGATTTGTAGAACATGTAGGTTAGTTGTTTGGCCTTGGAGGAAATATGTTCGGCTACGCCAGCTGAGGTCTTCGGAGACTATGATGCCAAGGTCGGTCAGTTGGGAAACAGGAACCAGAGCCCGACCACCGATGCTGTATGGAAGACGAGGGTTGTTTTTCCCGATATGCAGAATGGAGCATTTGCTTATATTGAGAGGAAGCATCCAGATGTTGCACCAGGTGTTTAAGCGGTCTAGGTCATCTTGAAGTGTTGAATGGTCTGTAGAAGGGAAATTGTACACTTTAAGGTCGTCGGCGAATAGAGAGACAGCAGATTTTAGGTGGAGTGGTAAATCGGAAGTGTACAAAAGAAACAAGATTGGACCCAGGACTGATCCCTGCGGCACACCAGAAAGCACCCGCCAGGATCGCGAGGAGAGCTCACATCCAACTCGAACGCGATACGACCGGTCAGATAGAAAAGCCTTTATCCAGCCCAGCAGTCCCCCTCTGATACCCAGGTGTTCCAGTTTAGTTATAAGTCGACCATGTGGAACTCTGTCGAACGCTTTCGAAAAATCGAGATAGATAACGTCCACTGGCCGACCGGAGTCCAACGCTTCGGTCCAGTCAGACAAACAGGAGAGAAGGTTTGTTATAGTTGAGCGCCCCGGAACAAATCCATGTTGCTGGTCTGGTATCAACTTGTGTTCGAGAGAGAACCTCAGGACTTGCTCACATATTATTCTCTCCAAAACCTTGGAAACCGTCGACAGAAGACTGATGGGACGATAGTTGTGAGGTGATAGCTTGTCCCCCCTTTTAAAGATTGGGGTTACACAGGCAAATAGCCAATCAGAAGGGAGGGAAGAGGAGGACAAAGATTCACGAAATATAATAGTAAGAGGGGTAGCAAATGCACTGGCACACCGATTCAAGAGAAGCGGTGATATTCCATCACGACCCGGTGCCGATGAAGTCTTCAATCCGGAAAGGTGTCTCTCAACGATCTCCTCGGTTATGTCGACTTCGGAAATATCGAAATGAGACCGCCGTGAACTCGGTGATGGCAGTGGACCAGGTAACTCGGGAGTGAAGACGTGAGAGAAAACCTCCGCAAGCACACCTGCAGAATCCACAGAACTGCGACCAACTGGCCGTTTGAATTGAACATAATATACGAATCCCCCTTTCGGTCGATAAGCACAATTCTCACGTATACTCCATTCACTTTTATAAAGTATCGCGGTTTGCCATGAAAGTTTGACACATTTCACCGCGTATATTTTGAAAATGTTAGGTTATAGTTATTGCACTGTCAGATACGTCCACAACGTTGTCGTTTCTGCTAAAAAATCGCAGTAATCACGTATTTATCAAAAAGTTCATTTACTTTGGGAAATTAATGAATTTGAGAAAATATTATGTTGATTCAGAAGACATTTAAATACATTTTGGCACAACCTGAAATACTCCAATATGAAAATGTAGTAGTTCTACGAAACCTGCGCCAGAGTTAAATCTAACTCCATTTACAAGGTTGAAAAAGAGTAAATAGAAAGTAGACTTGGCAATGTCGCTTGATTTTCACGAGTGCCAACCTGCGCCTGTTTTAAGTAAAAAAACTTGATAAACCTAAATCATGGCCAACCGCGATACTTTATAAAAGTGAATGGAGTATATTGAACCAAATTTGTGAGATTTGAATCTGGTCGATTTTAAGCGACGGTCGAAATTCCCCCTCTCCCCCCTATATATTTTATTAATACTTTGGTAAGAACACATATCAACATTTCAAACTCATGTTATTGTAAATGAATAAGTTCTCTGAATTTTTGGCTTAAACATTGCACGCCAGTAAAAAACCGTAGAAGTTGCAATTTTCTGTTTATTTCCTTTCACTGGCTCTCCTCCGCCATTTAATTATAGAATCCTTTATTACCTTCTTGGAATTATTTGGATACGCCTTCTCTGCAGCACCTGTGGAATAAAATTGATGGGCAATTGGATTAAAATTACAGAAATTCTAATGAATAGTTAATCAAATTGTACATTGGGCCTTTTTCAGTTGTTAATATTAAATCTTACTAAAAAACTGATAAGCTGGAAAATGCATGAATATTTTATTTTACTTATCAAGAAAAGGTCAGCTATTTTTAAAGAGACAAATTTCAGTTTCCTTCCATGATAGCTATAAGTAGGTACCAGGGAATTACTTAAAAGTTGACATGCACCTCTTTATAACTTCATATACATTAGCTCCTCCCATTTTAGACAACTCATTACACTGAAAGAATAAAGCTAGTTGTATTCGCAACCGAAATATTTGTTTTCATGTATTCACTACTTCTCTGAAATTGCCCTCTTCTCCCAAATGTTCTTCAGTGACATTGAGATCTTCAGGATTTTTCAGAGAGAACAATGAAAATCTGGTAAAAATTGATTCAACCTCTTCCACCGGCGCATTTATTCGGAGGTTGTCCAATTTGGCACTGATATCAGTTAACATGCTACTGATGAGGTAATATTATTTACTCATTTTTTTGATCGCTTCATCTGAAATATACATAAAATTTGAAAAAGAGCAAAGAATATTATAAATTATCTATTACTTATTTAAGGACTTATCTACTCACCCATGTTTTGCTTCCCATGAATCGGGCAGCAAAGGCAACTGTTCTCCTTGGCAAAATCACTGAGTGATTACAGTGGTGCTGTTAACCATAGATGTTTAATGTTTATGTTAACATAATTAAATTATGGAATATCATTGATTTTTCATAGAATTAATATCCATAATTCTTTTCAGGAAATTGTACAAATCCAGTACTAAAATTAATATTTGTAGATGAATCAATATAAATAAGGTTATGAAAGGAAGAGAAATCATTGTGGTATTTTTGAATGGCTGTCATGTTACTATAAATGGAATTAGGAAGTTGTAAAATTGGGGTCCAGCTTATTATTATAGAAAAATTCGAAATTATTATTCACCTTCATTTATTGGAGTCGGTGATAGATTGGATATTACCTCATCGTGTGAGATGTGAGGGGTATTTTTATATTTCGGTTTGCATGGAGGAGAAGGTAATTTCCTTGTTTCACCTTCACCTTCATCATCAGAGGAAAATATTTGGTTCTTTTTTTTTTCTATATTTCCTAGACTTAGAATCTTCCTCGTTTAAGTCGCTTGTATATTCTGCCAACCTAGTTTAATTCCTAGCTTCCTAGTAACTATATGAAAGAATTAGAATATAATTAATTTACCAGTAGATGATTACACTAACACATTGTATAAAATGTATCCTGTCATAAAATAGATTTCCTTACAGAACAATCTACATGTTGCATTGCGAAAGATTGATATTATATAGCTTGGCCAAGATGTGTCTTTGTCCTCATAATTTCTGATGGATTGGATCACTTTCCCCAGGGGTAGGATGGCCAGACACATGTATTCCCCACCAACCAGTGTGTAGGGATTGCTTCGACGGAATTCTCTTCCAAGAATTCAACTACCGTCCATGTTTACTCCATTTTCCAATCGTTGCATAAAATACTAAACAAATTATCAAAAACATGCTCTTTCAGAATAAATTTCTAACTGAAATAATTTCGAACTACAAATCTACCATTAAATTGTCTGAATGCGTGACTGCGTGTGCAAAACTAAGAAAACAATAAGAGATAAAATTGAGAAAAAAGTTAAAGGTACTTATACTAGCATACCCCTTTCAGTTATAATAAACAGCCCCGGGGTAAATTTCATTATTCTCTGGAGGATTAATGATTGCAATATGAGTACAAGGTATCTATGCATCCTACAACAGCACCACACACATACCTTTGTATTGATTTTTGATATCTTGTATTATTCTGCATACAATATACATTGCATTCTATCCATGTGATTCCTGATTGCCCCATTTGTATAATGGACCTATGAGTGTAGATACATTTCTCTCCAGAATTCCGTTAACGGTGTTTGAATTCGTTTCTTTTTCGAATAAAACGATGATATGCCTTCATTTTGATGATTTCTGGGTGCGAAAATTGTAGAAAATGGAGGCATCATTGGAAAATTCATTCACAATATTGATTTCATTCCAGTGAAAATCAGCTTGATCGCCCAAAATTCTACAATCAAATATTTCTTCTGTCAAGGGACGTTGATCGAGAATCAAAATTTGAAAAAGCTTTGTGAAACCCATTTTTGCCTTGATCGCGAATCAACTGCCGTTGATTGCGAAATCACCGCAAATATTTAGACATCGAATCAACGGCTTGATTCCATGTTCAAATTTGATTTTTGAACTGTCAAATCGAGTTGCGTAATCACCGGTGATTACGCTTTGTGAAACCCACCGTAAAAGGTGCCAATTTTTACTCGCAATTTTGCATTCGCTCGGCTGCGCTGCGCTCCGCCTCGCAACTGCAAATATTACTCGTAAAAAAATATGCACTTTTAATCCTTATAATATAATATACTTTTTTTTCAAGAGTGACCATCCGTCTATCCAAACAGTACAGTTAAATATCTATTTTCAAGGAATTAGGGAATATTCAATTACCTACTATCTAATGTAATTGAATTACCTGCTATCTAATGTAATTCTGGCTACTTACTGTTGTGGAGTGATGCCCATTCTCATCTTAGGAGCAATTTCTTTTCTGCAATTTTGCAAGTTATATTGCAAGATTGAGATGAGATGCTTTAATTCCAGTTTGTGTCCATAATGCTCTTTAAAATAGTCTACTTTAAACTCGCCATTTTTCTTTGTTGATATTATTTGACTAGTACAACCCTGTCCCAGTTTAGCTGATCCTTGAACCTTCAGACTACGCTTTCGAACATCCTTACTTAGAATTCTTTGTTTCCCTGAAAATGTTGTTAATTATGTTTTAAGAAGACAATCTTCAATGCATGCATTCTATAAGGCAGTTAAATCGGTACTCCATTACCTGATCTGCTACAATTAGAATAAATTATTTCTTCTTTATCATTCAATTTTTTTTATGCCTCTATGCTTGGAATATTTTAAATTATTCCTAATTTCAATTTGTTCCAACCAATCTTCGAACTCTACAAATAAAACCCAATCACCATCAAATTTTCTACTCCTCATTTCTTATGACAAGAAATATTCTGGGTGGTATTTCCTAGGTTTAGCTAATCTAATTTTGCCATATAACTACCCAGAGCATCCCTAATATGATAATATATAAAAGTTCAAGATAATCTACTCACCATTAATGTCAACAAAAGTTAATGTCTCATTGGCTGTTTCGAAATTATGAAACATTTTCAAATGATTTCTAAGGCTTTATTAAATTTAAAGGACCATCGCACCCTTCACAACACTTAAATGGAAAAGCTTCATAAGAATAGTTTATAGTCGTGTCCATGTCCACTTTTTCGTTATCAAAATGAACTTCTCGTACATGCCTGTTGAGATTTGGCTGAGTTGAGAATAACTTCTCACCCTTGAAACAAAACACCGGCATTGTTATTATAGATAACTCACCCAACTGATATTTTAATGTTTTAATACACTTTTATAATGCCTAATTAAAAAATCAAAATAAGCAATAGACAATACAAAAGGCGCCGAAGGCCGATGAATGTCACGAATACTCTCGAACAGATCTGACGTTGCTGTCAGTTTCTTCAAAATCACGTAACACAGATCAAAGGAGACAGAAAAAGAGGGGATAGGATATTTCTGGAAAAAAAGTGGCTTACACTTACGTATTAGAAGGTTTGATATGTACATTTTCGAAAATATCTTTCTCTTGTTCAGCCCAACCCAGCTGAATTCCACTGCCAATTTGTGGGTAATCAATTTTGACATAGCTCTCTTCATAAATTCATTGGCATAATCGCCCCCAATTCTGGACAATTCAGTTACCTGCAATGCAGAATTGAATACACATTACTCATCATTATTATTATTTCAATTCATCCAAATTCCTATGAGAACTTTTGCAACTATAATGACTTTATTTTTACCATTTTTGGATATTCACGATTTTTATTTGGATGACTTTATATTCTGATCTAATAACCGTAACTTTCTCATGTTTTCCTCATTGCTGAGATATTCTTCAAACGAAGTCAAGCCTTCTAAAGTGGTGAATGGAATATCGAATTCCCCCCAAACATTTTCTGATGCTGGGATGGTAACATGGGTTCTATCTCAAAATTTTCCTAATATCGCATATATCCATCTCCATAATTGTTAATTTCCGTATTATTTGCTTAAGAAAACCTGTGAATTTAAAAAGATGATTAATAATGACAACCAACCTTGTGTATACACATACAGGTATTATATACCATTATTATTAGCAGCTTTCTGCTTGTAAATTGCACAACAATTACATTTTTCAACTGCACCATTGAATATAGAACCAGATGATAATTCTTTTTCCACTGTGCTAGACCTAGATGCACTGGTATTTTCCAAAATTGTGTATGAAACAAAACAAAAATACTATAATAGATCAGGTATTATATACCATTATTATTAGCAGCTTTCTGCTTGTAAATTGCACAACAATTACATTTTTCAACTGCACCATTGAATATAGAACCAGATGATAATTCTTTTTCCACTGTGCTAGACCTAGATGCACTGGTATTTTCCAAAATTGTGTATGAAACAAAACAAAAATACTATAATAGATCAATCCTTTGATCAATTTAGGGTTTTGTGATCTCAAAAAATTAAAAAATTCACAATTGAATAAAATCAATCCGAACTTTTGAAAATACTTCAATGTCTTCAATATATGAAAAACATTATTAAAAAATATAGGTACGTAATAAAAAAAAATGTCATGAAAAAACAACATACACATTATAAAAAGCAATATAAAAAACAACATAAAAAATAACGTAAAAAAGATATTTCAGGCATTAGTCTTTGAGGCACTTGGCCGTATTTTTAACTTTGGTTTTTGAAATCCGAGTTGAATTCCTCGTATTTTTTATCACATTTTTGTTCACTGAATAATCACTAATTTTTATATAATGTGAAAGAAATAAACTTCAATCAGTTCTGTGGACAGTATGTTAATTGAAGCTCATAAACATCTGGTGTAATTATGGACCCCAAATAATTCTCGATATCTATGAATGTATGTTTTATATTTTGCTTAATGAGTACACCTTCTAATTTGTGGAAGGTACATAAGCACCCTATTCCCCGACATTCTGAGCATTGACTAGTTGCTTCCACAGGTGCTGTATTAAGAGAATATTTCCTTGATTTTCCCTTTCCTGAAAGACGACCTGATGCCATTCCACATTCCAATGCACCAGTGTAATTGTTGCCGGCGATGCTCAACTGTTAGAGGTAACACAAAATGGGGTCGAAAGACCTTTTCCGGCGGTAAAGCGTTCGGACAGTTACAGAATGGTTTCGTTCTCCTAACCACTCATCAGCCAAAGATCGAGTTGTCGTAAATTGGTCTCCAATGGTCATTCGTCTTAGACGTCGATGTTGAACTTCATTTGGGCCCCTTCGATGTCCGATGGCTACTCCACGTGGTCGCAGTTCCCGGAAGGCCAACTGAGCCATAATCGACCCCAGTTCAAATAATAGTAATAAACATCGACTTTGGATCTCCTCGAACAGCAACAATATTTAGGTGACAAAAAATGTTTACATGAAACAACCTTCACAATTTTTTTTCCAAATTTGATCATTTTACTCTTTGGTATACTATCTTTTTTCCACCAAAAAAATTCATAAGACTCCTTCTGGTTCTTGCAGTTTTATTGTCAGTTAGTATATTACTAGTATGGGTCAGCAGATCTACCTTTTAAAGTAGTTATCCTCATCGTGGAACTCGAGTGATTTTATAGGTGAAATGTCAAAGTTTGATCAATTTTCCTGAAGAAATGGAGAAATTCTGGAAAAATAGTAATACCAAGCTATTTTGCATCGACTTTTTCTATTTCGATCCGTATATTCACATCACGGTCAGGATTTCTGTGAAAAAAGTTTTATCGAGTTTAAAATGGCTCTTTTTGTCGGTTGTTTTGGCAATTTTCGCGAATTTTTTGTAAATACTTCTACATCGCCTTGAGAATCGAAATTTCACCCACTTATGAATCGATTATTCCTCTTTCCGACCGTATGAAAATTTTCTCAACGAATCGCAGCTTCGCTGCGATTTTAAAATTCTTCTGGACTCACTTTTCGACAGACTTCTACAGGCCGGTCCACCGAGTTACCATTTCAGTATAGTATAGGACAAATTGCTCTAGTACATTTAGGTCATCATTTGATAGCTTAGCAAATATTCTCAAGTTGTCCTTGAACATAACCTTTAACATCACGAGGGAGTGATCATGCGCATTTGAATATGAATCGAGGTACATCCATATGTATATCCACGGTATATCCAGGTATATCCGTGGATATCCACGGTATATCCATGTATATCCACGGTATATCCATAGTTTATCCATGCATATCCACGGTATGAGATACATTTTTAGGTCCATTTAAAATTTGGAAACTATCCACAAAATATTTCATCATAGTATCAGCATTATCCTTATTGGAAATGTATTTAGAGTTTGTCAAAATGACAGTTCCCACAAACAAAGACATAAAATTTCTCTAATTATCTGGAGGTTAAATTGATTTCAAAATCACAGGACCAGTGTAAAACAGAAACTGTCGAAATTCTGTTGCTTTCCAACGCTTCACTTCTGAAAGTGTTCTAGGTTTCCTTGAAAGTTCACTGATGGGTATGTTTATCCTTTGTGCTTTTAAGGAATGTGAAATTCTTGATATATCTCTTTGAGATAATTTACTGCCAGATTTTGTATCAAAACACCACAGATATATGAGTTTTCTAATAAAGTAAAGTACCTAAACAAATCAAATGCATATAGTCCAAGACAACTCCAGATATCATAATCAAATTGGGTAAATTTTCTAAAAGAGCTGTACCAACATAATGTTTTTCATTAACCTTTTGTTGAAATCCAGCATCAGTTCTTTTTAGTAAATTGTCCATATCAGTAAAACATATTCTATTTTCACCAGATTGTCCTTTCATATGACATTTTGAACACCTATATATTCTGTATGTCCTGTGGTGTAAGTGATGCAACTTTTGGCTTGTACATCACAAATGAATGATAAAAGGATGTAAGTGATTCATTGGCATGTTTTGGCTTTTCAAAACCATGATATAATATACCGATAATTTCTACTTCACTTGGGTTCACGTACCAATTACAAAGTATGGGATGAATCTGGCTACCAGAACTTTTTGGAAATGGTAGCCCATCTATGTAAACACATATTTTTACATTACTGAAATTTTTCCAACAATTTTATGCAATAATTTCAAGACAGAGATGAGATATATTCTTATATTTCCTTCTATTGGCCTGGCTTCTTGATTTTTTCTCTTCTGAAAATTCCCTATTTTTCCTGGTTAGCCACCATTTCAACCAGATTGCACAGGTAGATTTTGATACAGGAAACATAAATATTGAAATGTACCATACATGAGGAGAGCCAAGTGAAATCAATCTCTTTTTGCAGACAAGCGATTAGCCTTGACTTTAGGAAGATGAGCCTTTTTATCAAGATATTCATCAACTTAGTAGCACAATTTCCGACTGAAATGGCAACCTCAAGAGAGGGTCGTGTCAGACTGACCCCGTTTTCATTGTACTCTTTGAAGTTGATGAACTCGTTGAAAATCTCATGTGCAGAAGACAAGGCAAGGCAAATATCACAGCTTCTCTGCTTCAGGAGACGACGGATAATGAAACCAGCAACATACGCCACTGATAATATATCTGTGTTTCCCTGAGAGAATGTTCGTCCCATTTCTTCATTTTTTTTGCGTACATCTTTCATTTCTTTCCTCAAAATCTGGAATAAATCGTCATTGCTTTCATCTTCCTCTTTCGACCCTTCTCCTTCCCAATCAAAACTAGTTTTATATAACAAAATTCTAAGGTTACACAAAAGGCTGTTATCATCTGCTTCACAGTTCATCGTTTTTGCATCATGCAAAACCAATCTTCTTCATTTTTCCTAAAATGTTTGTAGCAAGCTACATTATTTGTGCCCATATCAGAAATCGAACCTACAACTTTCAGATTGATCGATAACAATTTTTGTATTACCTCGATCAACAAGAGCCTCAACCTGGTGGATGAAATAGCAGAGGCACTGATGTAGTGTGCCACAGGTTGCTTCAAATGTTTTCGAAGCCCGGTAACCATAAAAACGATGGCATAGGATGCAATCTCTGTTGATCGTCCTTGGGTGCCATGATCTTGATACCCATCAATAATGTCCTCCTTTTGGTTATAGGATAAGTGCTTCTTAATCGACATTCCATCAAACATTATGGCACACACTTCATCACCTTTTGCCATAGATTCCACTGGCTTTGCAATTGTCCGTAAAACGTCTTCACTTATACCAGGTCGCAAACAAAATGAACTCAAAATGTTGTTCAGAGTACTGGGGCTTGGCAATAGAAACAATTCACGGAGGAACCTATAGCCTGAGGGGGATTTCTAGAATATTGTGATGGCCAATAATTTTTCATCCAACATCCACCTTCTCCCTTTAGGTTTCTTGTCGGAAACTCTTAGTTGGGCCTCGAAAAAAGTTGCAGCTGGTCTCATTTGCTTCAGGAACTTATATATTTGTGAACTGCTGCTTAAATCATCCAGCACAACTTTACCTGTGGAGTTTTAAGCAACTTCTGGATTTCTCTTGTTTGTTTCTTCCAACACCTATGAAGAAACTGTTCACCAGGAGTAAGGTGGGAAACACTTGTTGCCTTCATTTCACGTAGAATAGATCTAGGCGTCAATTTCCGTTTAATAGAAGGAGTACAAAGAGGTTCAGAAAAATGTGTAGAAAACTGTGCAGTATTTTCACTTGTCGATGTCTATGGAACAGGTTCTATTGATTCTGAAGCATAGTCGGGTGTGATCTCTAATGTCTGTGAGGTTAAGTCTTCGTTACCATGACAATCATCTATATCCTCAGGAAATGCATTCAAGTGTAGGTGGTGACCAGCATGGGCAGTAAAAGAATCAGTTTTAAAATGAGCACTACAGATCACTCGACTTCATTTGTACAAGGCTACTAAGGCTGCCTCATCATCCCAGTTTTCATTAGGGTAACAAGCAATTATGTATGTGCAAATCGAATCCTGTTATACAATTTTATGGATTCTGCGTGACTTGTGCTATTCGATGGGAATAAGAAGGATTCAAAGCTTAGAAAGAATGTTTTCAATGTTAAACTGGTGAGGTGAAATTTTTGTCACGTCACTGGTGAGGTGGGGTCTGACAAACCCCAAATGTAAAACGCTGTAATTCCACACATATGTACCTATATGAAAAAAAATATTTGTGAACCATTTTTAGATGGTCTCTTTCCCAGATGAAAAGTTCATCATTAATGAAATGCTAAAAATGGTTTTTCATTCAGATTTTATTCGAAGTGTTGAGATGAATGGGGAAAAATAACATGTTCATACATTTTCGTATTTGAAAGAATTAAATGTTATAAACTCAAGAAAATTGTCATTGCACAATAAGGGTGGATATATAAGTAATATAAAAAAATAGAAAAAAAATGAAACAATTCAGAAAAGGCAGTTTTTAACCGCCAATAGGAGTCTGACAATCAACACACCTATATCTGGTCTTCTTATCTTGGTTTCTCGGACATTTACCACATCTCACTTGCTTTGTCAGAGGTTGAGAGTTACGTGACGAGTAGAAAAAAAACATAGGGTAATTTACAGCTGGTTGATTCCTTAACTTTGATTTCGTGAACAATCTTTCACAATGAGTACCGAGAGGCGAGAGAGCGAAATATTTATCTGGGGGCTTGAGCAACCTCTGAAATTACTTAGATGGTAGGGATAACCATAACGGGGGTATGCGGCATTGTCACGTTGAAATACAATCCTACAAAAACGCAACAAATAAAATACGTTCAACATGCCGCTCCCCTTGAAAGGTCGGACCTTTCAATAAACCAAAGCTACTTGAAATTATCGAACTACTTAAATTATTGAATTACATAATATAATAAACATGAATAGTAATCGGTACAATATACATTATTGCCCGTATCAACACATTATTATACACAAATTATTCCTGCTGTGGCAGTAAACATAGCTTGGCTACAGAGCGTTTGAACACAGAGCACTTTGTTTTTACTTTCACCACACGCACAATATTGTCTCGCCCAGGATACACTTCGACAATTCTACCCCTGAGCCAACACAAGGGAGGAACGTGATCTTCTTTCAGGAGGACCAAAGCACCAACCATGACTTCAGGATCTTTCTGGAACTGCCATTTTGTTCGCTGCTGCAATGTGTGGAGATACTCCTGGACCCAACGGGACCAAAAACTTTGAAACATCTGCAGCAGATGTTTCAAAGTTTTCGCTATCGACTGATGCAGCAGATGATCTGCTGCCATAGACAAACTATAGATAGGCAACTCTCAATCCAAATTCTGTCCATTACGTCAGCGCCATCTATACTGCACACTTAGTACTAACAGCCGATATCGGCTCAAAAGAAACAGCAGCGCCATCTAGCGGTTTTTGTAGAAAAAACAAGGGAAACCGTTTTATTACGCATTATTTGAATAAATATATTTTTCAAATTTCTTATTAGATATGATGAGTATTAGAGAATTCATCAAATCTAATAAGAAGCTTGAAATTGAGAACACCAGTGATAAAAATCAAAGTCTTATATGGGGGAAAAATATTATTTATTTTAAAATGTTTGAAATGTTTGAATATCTACATGAATTAGTGTCAAGGCAAATAATATTTCACTCAAACGTACACACAAAAATATTTGATTGATCAAATTCTCAAAAGTACCTATGTTTTGACAATTCCAGCTTTCAACGATGAATATTAGAAAAAATATATTATTTGGTATCACATGTTCATCAGTCAGATTGGGTAACATATTGTAGGTTTGTAAAGTTTTATCTAATCGATAAACATCTACAATATGAGACCAAGTGGCAACTTTTTGAATGCCATCTTGACGAAAGTGCATATCTTTTGTCAAGAAAGCATTCCTTATACCCTTGATCAAATGTGGAGGATCATATAAATGCACTATTTCTTTTTCGTTAACCAAATAATATATGAATTTATTTTCTATTTTTTTTTATCAAACAATATTCATTCGTTTCTCCCAGAAGTTTGTTGATCGCAGCCACATTGGTTGATCCTTGGTCTGATATTGTAGCTACAATATCTAATCCTGTTTGACGAACATGTGATACTACTTCTTTGATGATGTGTACCAAGTCAACAGTTGGTGTGGTACTTTCACAAAAATAGAAACATACAGGTTGTTTCCATTTTTTGAAAATACCTTTCAGCATAAATACGAGCATGATCTGCCAAGGCCACTCGACGTTCACTACCCCCAAAGTCCTCAATTCCTTCCAAAAAATCTCCAGAAAAATTGTAAGAAATTCCAGGACTCAAGGAAACCTCATCAAACATGAGGACACAATATTTATCTAATAATTCCAATTTCTCAACAGTATTTTGCAAACTGTTAAAAATTTGAGCATTTGTTCCACATTTCAGTGAGACATTACTCAATAATTTTAACAGACTGCGTTTTGAAGGTAAATTGAAAATCTTAGATAAATACCTGTATCCCTTACCGCTCTGCTTATAAACAGAAAGATTTTATCATCTATTGTGAAACGACGACCCCTTGGTTTAAATTTTTGATTCCTTAACTGGGACATGAAGAAGTCAAGAGTTGTTCGGTTAATATTTTTGAGACTATCAAAATATTTTGTTTTTCCAAGTGCTTCCAACTGTTTTTTTTGGAAGTTGCCTTCTTGAAGAGTTTTTTTAGTTTCCTCAGCTCCTTCATCATATCAGATTCCCTTGGGGTCATTTTCTTGAAGTTCTTCCTGGGCACTGAAAAAATGTAATTTAGATAGGAATATAAATATGGAAATGAAGTGAATATAAATACTTTTTCGGTTTCTATCAACATTAGGCACCCTAGTATCCATTAATGGTCTTGGAATTGGAAATCGATCTGATTCTAGTTCAACTAGACCTTTTGGTTCTTCACTGAACCTAAACAGACCAGTTACTGTATTGGGTTTGGATACAGAAGACAGTTCGTCAGCATCAACATCATTAGGATCTGATGAGATGTTCATCAGACTTCTACTCTTTATTCTTTGGTAGGTTTTTGTGGGCTTCAGGACCTTCAGCTCCTCTTTCTCCTCTAAATAGCATCTTCTTTCGCTTGTCGAACCTTAAAATTTTATTTAAGCATGAACTGAATAATGCTAATAAATCCAATAAATATCACATATCTAATCCCTTGTCGGGGAAACATGCCAGGGTATTTATTTAGTATATTGCAGAGAATTCAAAATAAAGCAGTGAAAATAATATATGAGATTGATTACTACACACCAACTCATCAAGTATGTCAACAAAAAAAAATTTGGAATCTCAAGAAAATTAAAATATTTGAACAGACTAAAATCATCTACAACATCCAGAATAACATGCTAAAATCCAACTTGACAATAAAACATGTTAATGAATGCCACAATTATAAAGTGAGAAACGCTCAAAATTAAGGAAATCATTACTCCAGGACGTTAAAGTTTGCAAGCTTGTTTAATTTGAGCCCTGATAACAGCAATGTAAAAATTGTTGTTTAGGGGTCAGCAATGAATAAGTAGATAAATACCTTTCAGAATTTCAGGTGCTACAGCAGCAGTTCGATTTGATGACTCACATAAAAATATGTCTCTTGCATTTATATCATGAACATAATCTGAAAAAGAAGACAATTTGATTTTCAAACATTCAGAGAGATGAATTACTAATATAATCAGTTTTGTTCTTTCAAACAAATTTAAAATAATGTAAGGTATTAAGGTTTTGCTCACCTGGCAAATTCAGTGTTGGTAGAGAAAATTTTTTGAGTTTATCACTTTCTAGAATGCAATAAGGGTTGAAATGAGATTTGCATACCACATAGTTGCGTATCAAGTCGAGTTCCATACTTGGCAATTTTGGATTTTTTATTCGTTGCAACCAAGTTTTCTTGCATGCCTTTAGAGTCGGAATTGTATACCTAAACAAATATAGAGTATAAATTATAGAAATCATCATGAAGCAAACTACAATAACTTACCTCTTACTAATTCTACCTACACAACCAGGAACCGAACAGTTTCTTATATTTGGAGTCATTCTTGAAAAACTTTCAACACTTGAATGTAGGACTGATATTTTGAATTGTAATTTGCATGGATTTAAAATTAAAAAGAATGTTTTCATTTTGTTCGACATGGTACATACTTTTTTTGAAAATACCAGAGAACCACATAACCTCACAATCTTCTTCATTTTCAGTTCTTCACAGATAAAAGAGATTGCTATGCCCCTATACAAAGATAAATTATATGCGACTCGCATATCTTAAAATAATATGAAAAATATATTTATATCAGTGAAATGATGTATCATATATTATAAACCACATTTACAATGCGAACTTTTTAACTTTTATTGTTTTTGTTTATATACAATGACAGAGAAACAGACATTTGTCTATGACATGGATGGTCTGCAATACTTAAAGAATCCTATATATCGGCATTGAATTATTTGGTTGTACTCCCCGTGTGCCTTATAGAGGGCGTTTGTGTAACTGAGATTATTTGAGATTTGTGCTTTCTATGGAAGTGCCACCCCCCTGGGCACAGCAGTCAGTGGTCGACCAATTAAAAAATGAGCCGGAGTCAGCACTTCTAACTCTTCGGGTGTAGTCGAGAGGGCTACTATAGGTCGAGAATTCAGAACGGCTTCCACTTGCGTCAAAACCGAATAAAATTCCTCATAAGACAACAATTGACTTCCCACAACTCTTTTCAAGTGGTGTTTACACGATTTCACGGCGGCTTCCCACAAACCGCCAAAATGAGGTGACCGAGCTGGTATGAAATGCCAGTCAATCTTCAGTGGCGGATTTAGGGGGGGGCGAAGGTGGTTTCGCCCCCCCCCTCGGGATTAGAATTCGTTCTGTGATAATATAATTTTTACTGGTTTATCCGAGAATTATCACTGTGTTACTTTGGAATCGCCCCCCCCTCAAAAAATTCCTAGATCCGCCCCTGTCAATCTTGTTACCAATAATCTGAAAATTCATCGCTTCGAGTAATATTTTGAATGGCTTTCAACTCGTTATTAGCTCCGACAAAGTTAGTCGATTATCGGAATATAAATCAGAGCAAATACCTCGTCTAGAAACAAACCGTTTCAACATACTCAGGAATCCTTCGCTAGACAAATCCGAAATCAATTCGATATGAACGGCCTTTGTGCTCAGACAAACAAAGACACACAAATAACCCTTGATAGTTTTGCGATTCCTAAGTTTACTATCTTTTAAGTCAAATGGTCCAGCAAAGTCAACAGCAGAATGCAAAAATAAAGGAGCTGGATTGACGCGAGATGTTGGTAACTGGCCCATTTTCGTTGCTAAGCTGTGTGGATTAGCTCGAAAACATTTTATAAAATTTCTTACACAATTTTTAACCGCTGCCTGGACAATTTCTTATAATATATAATAAGGGAGGAAAGTGTGACATTTTTCTGAGAACTGATGTAACCATGTCGAACATTGAAAGGAGTTCCATAGATTGTTCGGCGATAATCCTCTTTTCATTGCTCAGCATCTCAATATATTCCTCATCGGCGCTCCTAGATGAAGAAGAGTTAATCATTGCTACAGTGGATATTAAGGCATCCTTCAAATTAAGCACTCGTCTTATCATATCGTAAGTGGAATTTCACCTTGTCGGTACGTCATTTTTGAACTTCAGAATTGGAAGCCCCAACCGCTCCTGCATTTCTTTCAACTTTACCAAAGCATGGCTACTCTTGTTGAAGTACCGAACCATGCCTTTTATTTTTTCCACTACTGTCTGTACCTCTTTTTCCTTCAATCCAGATTGGGTTATCAAATTCAGGGAATGTGTGAAACAACCCCAATGACGCCAACCACCTGTTCTTACTGCCAGTTTCATATTGGAGGCATTATCAGTAACAACGGCTGATATTTTATTCTCTATTTTCCATTGGGATAAAGAGTTCGTAATTTTTGTACAAATATTTTCCCCTGTGTGTCTTTCGGTATAAGAATCACAACCCTATAAATCTGAGAATAAAAATGTTTTATCTGCCTCTTCTACAATATAATGTGCGGTTATACTGAAAAAACTGTCGTTATTCCTTGAAGTCCAGCCATCCATTAAGCATATAGCCGAAGCTCTGGCTAGTCGCGACTCGCGACTCCACAATGTCGACAGTTTCTTGATAAATGGTGGGTATTAGAGATTGCGACACAGTTTTCCTAGTGGGTGAATTATAACTAGGATTTAATAATTTTAATAGTTTTTTGAATTCTTCATCCTCCACTATTCTGAAAGGATGATATTCTTTTTTGATCATAGCGATCAATTGACGATCAACTTCTCTTTGCTTCGATACAGGTAGTGGTCTATTGAATTATTCATAAACAGGGCGTATTGTTGTGTCAACTGCTTGCGTAATATTTCGAATTTGTTCCTCAGGAACGATTGCACTTGTGGAGGATCTGGAAGCACTAGCACTAATTTCTTTTCTCACTTGCACTTGAGATGACGGTTGCCTTACTATTTGTTGGGTAGGATGCTTCCTTGAGATATGTCGGATCAAAGGACCTGTTGATTTATTTGCCACTGATAACTGTTGACCACAATATAAACATTTCACCCTTTTGTCTTCATTTGGTTTGGAAAAACATTTATATGATGAAATAATAAAATAGTTTTATAGAGAACTCATAGTGTGTTTTCATAGATGTTCATACAGTATCATTTATATAGCTCTCTATGATTGAAATATAATTATTTTTAAAAGGTTTTAAGAATAGTTGTATGACATCTTTATGATAATCATAAATCATGGGGATATAGTTATACAGGGTTTTTCACGAGGAACCTCACCCATATTTATACGGGAAACTACTGAACGTATTTTCATGAAATTCAGCACTTATAAGTATTTCACGATGCTGATGAAATCTAAAATATTTTCAAGGCATGAGCACCTCCGGTTTTTCCGGAAATGACGTCAACTTCCGTTTTTCAAATTAGAACACCATTTTTTTATTGCAGAAATAGATTCCTTAGAAAATCTCAAGTTATTTTGATGTAACATTTTTCAGTTTTGGTTGGAAAATTCTCTCTGAGTGGGAAAATTCGAAAAAAAAATCGAAAATAGAGCTCCGCTGAAACAAGAATAACTTCGAGGTTTTTGGATGGAAAATTTTCATTTTTGGGATTTTTCAAGATTAAGATTGATGTATCCACACAAATCGAAATCGCGATTCATGATACAGGGGGGTGAAAAAATCGCTTTCAAAGTAGGGATGACAAAATCGTGAAAAATCAATTTTTTCAAATTAGAACCCCATTTTTTTATGGCAGATATTGAATCTACGTTAAAAAATAATGTGAGTGTATGCATCACACCCTTGCCCTAAAATGGATATTTTGAGTTAATATCCAAGTGGATACATCAATCTTACATCTTGAAAAATCCGAGGAAAAATCCCAAAAATGAAAATTTTCCATCCAAAAACTTTGAAGTTATTCTTGTTTCAGCGGAGCTCTATTTTCGATTTTTTTTCGAATTTTCCCGCTCAGAGAGAATTTTCCAACCAAAACTGAAAAATGTTACATCAAAATAACTTGAAATTTTCTAAGGAATCTATTTCTGCAATAAAAAAATGGTGTTCTAATTTGAAAAACGGAAGTTGACGTCATTTCCGGAAAAACCGGAGGTGCTCATGCCTTGAAAATATTATAGATTTCATCAGCATCGTGAAATACTTATAAGTCCTGAATTTCATGAAAATACGTTCAGTAGTTTCCCGTATAAATATGGGTTAGGTTCCTCGTGAAAGACCCTGTATAGCTTTATAAGCATCACAACACTAACTTTGGTGTAGGACGCTTTATCTTTTAACGACGTATATCAGGTCATTATGAAACTGCTGAATTCTTCGACATTTGCTTCTGTACGGGGTGGGCAAAATTCGTTGTCTACTGAGGGGATCCGAGAACTACAGCAGCTGGAAGGAAAAGGAGAACACTTTATCAAGCTCTCTTTTCCTGAAAAATCCAAATCTTAAAACAGATCCGACCTATCATTCATAGATTTTGAGTTATGAGCGAAAATTGAGAAATTGTCATTTTCATTAATGCTGAATAACTCGCCCCTTTGAACTCCTATTGGAAATTTGTTGTTACATTCTACATGCACTTTTTTTAATAGTTATTCAAATATAATATGATTTTTTTCATCCAGCTGTTTTCGAGAAATGAGAAGGATTTTTGATTTCTCAAATGTAAACTATTGTCGAAAGTTATTTTATCTTGCTGCGAATTTTCTGCTGATTTCGAAAATGTATCATTGTCACAATCCACATTAATATCACCTGAGAAAAAAATTATAATACTTTTCCTGCGTTCCGATTCACTGTTGAATTATAAGTAGGCTAGCGTTGCCATGGAGACCGTTGATTATTCATTCTCTTTCGTGAACTCTCACCTACATCTGCGAACATTGAAGAATATCCAAATTATTTGCAACAATTTCAATCTGGTTACTTCAGTAAGATTCAATTCGAAAACTTCTCTATCAAGTCAAACGAACACAATAAATGGTTCCTTTCTAAAGATAGCAAAATTGTTGCTATAAATTATGCAAAAAAAAAGACAGCATAATAATAGCTGGGTATGCACTGAAAGAGAAATCAGATGTTTTTGTAATCCCTTTCAGATCATCATTTCTAGATATTCATGAATTAAATGTAAAATATTCTGAAAAAAATCTACTTACTTTCAAATCAAGTGATGTGAAATTTAAATTGATATCAATTGAAACTCAGAAAATACTAAAGTTTTTATACCCTTACTGCATAGTTACAATCAATAGTGATGTATTAAATTTCTATTATGGTATTCAATTAAAATAAACAAATAGTTTGTATCTTTCATTGCCAATATGTCCAAAGTAACATTTTGAATATTAATCTAATAATCATGCATATATTGAGCATAAGAATGCCAAAAATACCTACATTGAATCTCAAAACAAAAATAACGATATTACAAATCCGAAAACATAATGTCGAATGATTTTACGAACTATTCTCATTAATCTCATCATGTATCATATCTAACGCGTTTTCAGTTCCAACATCATTTCCATTAGTATCAATCAACCCAAAATCTTCATTTATCGATGAATGGGTAATAATCTGAGGCGATGATTTCTTCTTATAACACAGCTTACTCGGTCTTCTTTTACTCCTAGAAGTCCTTAAAACGGAACTTTCACTTCTCTCGACAGCATTACGAATGATATTTTTGAAGAATTCATGGCACTGTTCAAGAGTGAAATCGTTGTCACCTAAATGAACAATCTCAAAGAATAAGTTGATGACATTCTTGTATATTTTGAAGGGAATTTATTCTTTTCTCTCGAACCTCCAGCCCAAGAACAGTTAATTAAAAATTTTCGATCGAAAAACATATCCACCAGAATGTAACATGTCGACTCCTTTTCCTTTTCCACTTTTGTCACAGATGGTCGACATCCTATCAACATATTCGTCAAATAATATTTTATTATTCAAATCATCTTCCAGCTTATCCAAGTCCTCTAAGCTAAGAATTGCCATCAAAGGATTAACTTTTTCATTGATGTCTTTTCCTGAACATGAGCAGGTTTGAGATGTTTTTGTTTATGAAACAATAATCTCAAATGAAGTTTCGAATCGAGTTGACATACATTATTTTTTCTTGATTTTCTTTCAACATGTTCAATTGCGCGAACAAATCATTAATTTCATCTTCATCACTTCATCAATAATGCCTGTTTCCGAATTCAATTTTATTCTGATCCAGCGTAATGAACCCTTCGAGATCAGGATTTGATATCCTGGAGTCCTGAATATAAATATTTTTCGTACATTCACTCAAATCATTCATAACGCTTGTTGAAGGTGTTTCTTGATTTTCAGTAATAGTCTGTTTTACCAAATCATTCACATTTTCAGACCTTCTCGGAATACGCACTGTACTTTTTTTTTCTGGTGCAGTAGTATATTGAAATTTTGGATTTTCTTCTTCTGCATCATAGTGATGGAGCATTTTCTCCAATTCTTTCTCTGCGGACTCTAAATCTAACAACTTACTCCTCTTTAGGACACAAGTCATTTCAAACCAGTTGCTTTCTGGCATGGAATTTATTTCAATAAATTTATCTGCCCTGCTTTTTGGCCAAAAGAGAACACCACTTCTTTCCCAGGCACTAGGAACTATTGTCAACTCTTTATTGCCTCTCTCAAGTGTTTGGACTATTTTAAACATCCTGAAAAAAAATTTCATTAGAATTTATAAAAGAGTTGTTGGAAAACAGAACGATTTCTTAGTTATCTCTGAACAAAATTGTTCGAACCAATACAAGAATACGGGATCAACTACTTAATAAAATAGAATCTAATCAAAGATTGAACTTCAAATCCAGATTCGAAATTATTAGTTCAGCAATGAAAACCAGAAATAAAATAATAGTTAGAGGATTATTATAGTAATATTTACCTGTCATTAATCTCCCCATTTCCAAATTTCAAACAGTGGTTTTAGTTTATGTGCTTGTCTAGGTCTAGCTACACTCTATAACACACTTTTCGATTTCGATAATCTCGAAATCTCGCGAAATGCTCCCAACAGTTATACCATAGAAATCATAAAAGACCGCGATAATTGATATAAATATCAACAATCGCCATGGATCTGACTCAAACTTGCCACAAATCATCATCCAGGAACTAGCGAAAGTTCCAGTTTTTTGAACAAATGGATAATTCATTAGGAGATAAACCATCCATCAGCGCCCAACATACAATGGAATCTTCAAAAGCAAATTGTAATTTAATTACAGATATTAATACAAGTGACAATATGAGTTTCATTGAAAACCATACTGATGTAGAACCTGACTTGGAAGTAAGTTCAGAGAACGAAAAAAGTGCCGACAGCCGAACAAAGTTTTTTCGGAAACGGAAGCGGGATGTTGAAATAAAAGAAGAGAATAAAGAAAAACGACACAAAGACAGAATAAATATTGAAAGAGAAAAGTTAACTGTGGAGAAACAAAAAGTGAAAATATTACAAGAAATATTGCTGAAGCTCAATGAAAATAACAAGAATTAAGAAGTATGCTATAATTCAATTTATTTTCGTTTATTCCAAAAGTTGTGATTATTTATTTTTGTTAATATTTTATGTTTTGTTTTCTGTAAAATCACATTTATTTTTGTTAGTATTCTTTTAATGAATGTATCAAATATTGAGACCGAAATAATGCCATGTAAAATAGATATTTTTTTTTCAAAAATAAATTCGTTACAATATATTTTCTACTTTTACTAAAAATTTATTCTACACTATATTCATACCATACTATTATTATAAATTAATACATTTATTTAGAAATTCATACAGAAAACATTTTTCTAAATATTTCTTCTCTCTTCATAGGTACATTATTTTGAACCAGTTCTGCAACCAGATCATGGTTAGGTATATTTTCTTCATCTGTGTCATTTTCATCCACCTCCATTTCATCAGAATCTATTAGGCAAATATTGTGTAATACACAACACGCCATTATAATTTTAACGCAAAATTTCACATTGTTATTATTCAAATGGAGAAGTCTTCTATATCTATTTTTTAGCAAACCAAATGCGTTTTCAATAAAAATTCTAGTAGACGAATGTTTATAATTAAATTGTTTCTGTTCATCTGATAGGGCATCCATGTTTTTAAAAGGAGGTACTAGCCACGACATACTTGGATATGCTGAATCACCTAAGAGGTAATAATGTTTGAAAAATTGTGGATTTCCAGCTTTCTGATAAATTGCTGATTTTCTTAATACCCTCGCAACGTGAAGAGATCCTGGTTCCCCACAGTATACATCCAAGAATTTTTTATCAGTATCACAAACTGCTTGTATAATCAAGCTATGATAACCCTTTCGGTTACAATATGAGTCTTGATCTCTGTTTGGTCGGTTGATTTTCACATGGCTACAGTCAATTGCGCCTATAACTCCATTAAATTGTTGTTTGTTTTTGAATTTGCTTGCAATTATCTCTTTTTCCTCATCACTGGGCCATTTTATGTATCTACTTTTGATAGATATTAAAAAGTCAATCACTCGAAATAGAGACCTATGTGCTGAACTTAAGCTGACATTGAACCGATCGGATATTTGCCTAAAACTCTCTGTATTAGCAAGATACCACATTGTTTAAAGCACACTGGTTTCATTTGATATATGAGGTATCCCTCTAACAGTGTTGGTACTGTACTCACTTGTTGCAAAGTTTTCTGTAAAAAGAACAAAATGTTTTAACTGGAATTTAGTGAAATTTACAAATTAGTCTCGTGCATGTCAACTTAAAGTATTTGATATCAAGTGCAAGCACAACTTATTTCACTGTTTGTTTATATGGTGTGTGCACAGTATTTGATTAATATTTTGATAAATTTGCCAAAAAGGATGGAAGGATCTATAATTTAAATAAAGTTTTATTCATCTTCATTTTATTTAAAAGACTGTCTTTGCAAATGATCGGACTATATTTGTCTGAATGAGGCAAAAACATGTTTATTTCACCACGTTTTTTATTAAAATCCACTCAAATTTTTCATTCAACAATCAACAATGCACAAGACTAGTACTAATAAGCACATACCAATAAGTTCACTGATTGTTTCTCGTTTCATTCGGAAGTGGCGTTTAAAAGTGTCAGGATCGTATTGCTTGACTGGTTGCTCTACAAAATTTTCTATTTTTGTAATTTTAAGATGTTCCTCTTCATCTGAAGATGAAGAAGTGGGCCAGCCAGACAACTTTGCTTAGTGAATAGCCCCGATAGTATCTGATGCACAAACTAAAAATTATGCATTACAATAAATTGGTAAATATTTATTACATTATTATTTGAAATAAAGTATAATGCAGTATACCAAGTATACTTACAAATGAGTGCTTCCATAGTATTCGTATTATTTCGGACACAACCACAAGTAAACAAATTATTTGTGGTTATGTTTTAAAATTTGACACTTGACACAAAACCCATCGAAGTTTGTTCCAATCGATTCTTGTGTGCCAAGCTCATGAGCGTCGAGCCCATGGGTTTCGTGCACAAAGTGCTTGATAAATTGGAAAGCACTTAATGTCTCATTGGCTGTTTCGAAATTATGAAACATTTTCAAATGATTTCTAATGTCTTTATTAAATTTAAAGGACCTATCGCACCCTTCACAACACTTAAATGGAAAAGCTTCATAATAATAGTTTATAGTCGTGTCCATGTCCACTTTTTCTTTATCAAAATGAACCTCTCATACATGCCTGTTGAGATTTGGCTGAGTTGAGAATAACTTCTCACACTTGAAACAAAACACCGGCATTGTTATTATAGATAACTCACTCAACTGATATTTTAATTTTTTAATACACTTTTATAATGCTCAATTAAAAAATCAAAATAAGCAATAGACAATAATACAAAAGGCGCCAAAGGCCGATGAATGTCACGAATCCTCTCGAACAAATCTGACGTTGCTGTCAGTTTCTTCAAAATCATCATAACGTAACACAGATCAAAGGAGACAGAAAAAGAGTTTTTTTTTTAAACTCTTTTTACAATGTGCTTGGTAACTTGGACCATCTACACAATTAACAATCTTTTCTCAAACTCTTCAAATTGACCACCACCAGACATATACAACATCCATGACCAACCGGGATTCGAACCCGGTACCTTCAGCACCCCAGCCGACTCTTCAGCCAACTGGACCACCGAGGTAGTCCAAAACAGAAAAAGAGGGGATAGGATATTTCTGTGATTACGAAATGATGGACTGGCAACATCGTATTAGTGGGCTGCAGACAGGTGCTCCTGGGACTTGTACTACGCTAATGGAAAATAACCGCCGATTCTCGACGAAATCCCCACACACACTCGGTATGGCACGACCACCGATGAACCGTCATGACAAAAATCAAGCATCGGCAGATATTTCTACTGACGAGGCGTACCGACTGTTCTTCGCCAAACACATCGGTTTTTCGCGCTTTTGCCGAGACGGTTCGTATCGCAGCGGTTCATACGGATGAAAAATAACGATGTCTATGGCCGGCTTTAGGGACAGTTGAACTCCTGTCTCTTCAACGTTATAAATTCGCTGTGGATTAAATTTATGTTCGTTCAAAACCTTTTCTAATAGTCGAAAAAACTGTTCAACGGAAACTCTATTGAATCCCATAGCTCTAGCTGCTGATGTTGGTTCGGGTTTTCTAAAGCTGATGTATGGATGTCTATCCATACAGTCCTGGTCAGGTGAAAACACGGTTTTGAAACGGCCCAGTTTTTTTTGCAAAATGGAATCTTCCGGATCGGACCGGTATTTGGAAACATACCGTTTCAGTGTGGTTCAGGGAACGATGTGTAAGTTGGCAGCTTTTTTGTAGCCCATTTCTCCGGACACAACATTTTGAACCGCTTGATTCATTGTTTCCATTGACCAGGAATGCTGTTCTGTAGTCCTCTTATACGTTCGAACCATATTTACTGAAAAGATGTTGCTTTAGTTAATGAACGAAATTAATATTTGAATTGTTTTGAAAAGGGGCAAAGTGGGGAACCGTTCAAGTAATACCCCACTTTGCCCCTTTTAATGTACCCCACTTTGCCCCTATGTGACTTCAAGTACTGAACATGAACTGAAAATTCTTACCTCTTTCGCAGTCTCTCTTGAATTTTCAATAATTTATTCTATATGGAACCTTTATAAAAAGAAATAAAAATAAAACACAATTATTCGAGCCCAGGATCTCGTAAAAACTGCCGTTCAATACTGAAGATTTTAATAACGAACTCACTCGTTTCAGTCTTTCAGTCACACTGGCTAAATGACTTTAGAAGTAGCGTGAAGACCACGTGAGATCGTTTTCCAATCAAATCGAGCTATTTGAAACTCTGCTCGAAATTTCATTTGGCTGTGATGGGGAAAACCCGCTTTGCCCCGCTACCCCACTTTGCCCCGCTCTCCCCTATATTGTTCAATGAGCGGTAATGTAAGTCATAACACACGCAGATGAATTTTGCAGCCCGAGCCGTCATTTAATTTATTGAGTGTGTTATGACCATTAGGTACCGCGAATTGAACACTATACTTTATTTTCGACTTCTTATTCGAATTCGAATTAATCTGCATTTTCAAAATTGACAACAGTAGTCAAAAGCGATTTCTGTGGTCGAAAATCGAATCGATACGAAAACGTCAATAATTCACGGTTTCCAAATGCAATTTTTGGATATTCAGACCTTAGAAAATGTAGAAATAGATGGCGAGAACGTTAACTTGATGTCTGAAATAGAGTTCCCCATTGACCCGACTTTTTTTTTTCATTTCGTAAGCTACATTTTTCCTATTTGTATAATGCCGAGGCCACACCGAGCGCTACGTATACTCCATTCACTTTTATAAAGTTTGCGCGGTTTTTGACACATTTCACCGTGTATGTTTTGAAAAAGTTGGGTTATAGTCATTCTTATGTCAGTTGAACGAGCAACGTTGCCGTTTCTGCTAAAAAATCGAAGTAATTACGTATTTATCGAAATGTGTTCCTTTACTTTGGGAAATTAATGAATTTGAGAAAATATTATGTGAATTCAGAAGACATTTGAATACATTTTTGCACAACTTGAAGTACTCCAGTATGAAAATGTAGTAGTTCTACGAAACCTGGGCCACAGTTAAACCTTAGACGAACTAACTCCATTTACAAAGTTAAAAAAGAATAAATAGAAAGTAGACTTGGCAATGTCGCTTGATTTTCACGAGTACCAACCTGCGTCAGTTTTAAGTGAAAGAACTTGATAAACCTAAATCATGGCTAACCGCGATACTTTATAAAAGTGAATGGAGTATACGCTATGTTCGCGATACATTTCAAAATTAGCCATCGGTATTTTACACGTACCCGGCCGCGTATTTCTATTTGCCAGACGTGATCTCAATTCGGCTCGCGCCGAACGTCAGCTCCTAAACGCCAGCTATGATCGCAAAACACACAAGCTAAACAGCAGACGTTATCTCAGAATTGCCTCTCGCGTAGTTAGATAAAATAACAAAAAAGAAACAGAATTGTGTTAATATCAAGGAATCATTCATTTTGATTCGCGTGAGTAAAATTCTTCACTCATAACGGTATGGTAAAAATATTTTGTATGAGGATGATCTTGCACTTTATATTTAAAGTTAGCTACAAAAGTCCTTATTTATTCATTTATTGAAAAAAACATCAACAAGCAAACATCCCAATAATCAAAACTTAAAAAACACATTCCTACAGTTTGAAGATATTTAATAACGTAGTTATGAATTCGTATCTAATACAAAATTTTGAAACCAAAATTAAATCTTAAAGTAGCATTTTTGTCATGACATATAACAAACCAAGCTGGTCTTGATCTGATGCTGATATTCACATAATAAAGCCTGCAGCGAAGGAGAAAATTAATATAATACTAATTATTCTACAAAATAAGACAAGCATGATGTTATGTCATGACACTAATGCTCTTGCTCTTCTAAAAAATAATTTATTACTTTGCAATCTTTCGAGCTCCCAAGGTTCGATTTTGTTTTACACACGTATCCAGACTATGGGGAGCAAGAGTTTCAGTTTTTCTGAAATTTGCAGGTTTTTTTCCCGACTGAAATCGCCTTCTACCGGTGAACTTCGATTTCCTTCTGGCCACACTAGTTGGCTGTACAGAAATTTTCACACCTTTTCTTTGTGTAGGAACCATTCGCCTTCTCAGAGAAGAACATGGTTTGAATGCCGTGTACAGTCCACTCAATAGAGAAGACGAACTATTCATATTTTTCGCGTAATTTTGAAGGCAAGATTTGACTCCACCTGGAAAATTTTCAGGATCATCTTTGAGGTTCTTTATAACTCTACTGTTAAGGTCAGTTATGAAATTTTTCCAGTATCTCAATACAATATGATGAAAACATCAAAAAATTTCGATCATGTTAAGGAGTCTACCCGAAAATTCAGATTTTGTATCAGTAAATTTTACTCGCCATCATTCAGATTCTTTATTGATTTAATTTTCAGTCGGGACTTTTTTATCTGAGAGACTGAGCTCGGTTGAATGATGAATTTTAGTCATAGATAGGAGCATAGAATGAATGGAGGGAAGGCTTCATACGCTCGACAGATCATTTTGAACTTCCAATTTCGGCGGAAGTTAGAGTTTCCTGTGACGCCCGATAGATAGCGCTGTGATCGCTAATAGGGCTATATTTCACATTATATCTTGTTCTGTGGCGCTACAGTTGCAAAGAATATAGATGCATCTATCAAAGAATTTTCACGACCAACACCAAAGTGATTAAATAATAAAACTTTTTGTTGTTAACTGAAAGGACTAAAGGAGGTCGAAACAAATTGTATTGAATTCGAATATTTTTTGAAGTAAGTTACTATAATATACAAATTAAATCGGCTTCGATAAAAAAATTTCTGCGGCTTTAACTATCTAATTTACCTGATGGTTTTGTTCATTTCAACATGTGTTGCTAAGTTTAATATTTTTAATTGATATAGTGTGATTTATTATGCTATGTACTATATAATTATTGAATGAGAAAACAAGGTAAAAAGTTTGAATCTTTATTGAAGTATCAAAACATATTGAACAATTTTAATATTATTTTAGCTCCAACTTGTTGGTACGAATGCAAAGATCATTAAGCAATAAAATATATCTATATACAGAAATTTATTCAGAAACATATTCATTAATTCATTTAAAATTTTTTTAAATAAGATTCACAATACCTGTTGTTTCTTTGATTTGAAGCAACACTTGCTTGAATGTTGAGGCCACTGAACGACCAGACTCAGAACGTTCAAGGGATGTCTTAAACTCCACAGTTGCCGTAGAGGTTTCAGAAAAAGACCTGTCTGTACGTTACTTAAATAAAAGAATTTTCTTAATTCTCACCCTTCAAAATAACACCAAATATTAATCAAAACGATATTGTTGACATATCACCGCATTCTAATCAACTATTTATTATTTATGCGCAATTATATGGAAAGTCTATGATCGGAAATAAATTTGTCGAAACGAATTTTCTTTTAAATATCGTTATAGCCATGTTGGAGCCACTAACGACGTTGGCACCATCTCGTGACCTTGCGGCGAACTGACAAGTGCGGACGTTTTTGGCAGTTCATTTTTGTAGCGGAGCCTTCCCTCCATTCATTCTATGCTCCTAGGTCATAGTTTGAATAATTATAATTGGAAACATCAAAAAAATTCCATTATTCCTAGCAGTTTACCCAAAAATTCAGATTTTGTAACATTAAAATTCGACTCGAGATTATTGAGATTTTGTACTGGTCCAATTTTCACCCGAGACTTTTTGATCTGAGGGACTGAGCTCGGTTGAATGATGAATTTTAGTCATGGTTTGAATAATTACAAGTAAAAACATCCACAAAAATCCGATTATTCCCAGCAGTTCACACGAAAATTCAGATTTTGTAACATTGAAATTCGACTCGAGATTATTCAGATTCTGTATTGGTCTGATTTTCACTCGAGACTTTTTGATATCAGATACTGAGCTCGGTTGAATGATGAATTTTAAACATAGTTTGAATGATTATGAGTAAAAACATCCAAAGAATCTGATTATTCCCAGCAGTTCCCCCAGAAATTCAGATTTTTTTATTGGTCTGATTTTCACTCGGGACTTTTTGATCGGAGAGACTGAGCTCGGTTGAATGATGAAATTTAGTCATATGTAGTTTGAATAACTGATTAGTTTGAATGATTGAATTTTCGAATTTTTGAATTTTTGAAAATTTGAATTTTTGAAATTTTAAATTTTCGAGTTTTTGAATATTTGAATTTTTGATTTTTTGAATTTCTGAATTTTTGAATTTAGCGTCACTATTATTATTACCATCTTCTATTGTTTCACTGCTGGATTCAGAATGCCCAGCACTTGTATCATCTTCGATACCAACTACCATCAGGTTTGACTTACTATTATTTTGATCATCTTTATCCGACTCGAAGGTTTCATTCGGTACATTTTCAAGACGTAAAGGCTGAAGCAAATGTGAAGGTGGCTCACTACCACTAGCGATTTCATATAAAATCCGTTTCTGCTGTGCTTACAAGGAACAAACTTCCATATCACCAAAATAAACTTCTTTCTTGTCGCAGCTCAACACAGTGTATTGCAAATATCCTATTTTCGTGATGTTTTGGGGATCAACGTCTTTTTCATCTGGAGCATATCGCTTAACATTTATTTTGTTTAGCACCAAATCTAAAAGTCTTTGTTTATAATACATGCTGAAGCTAACCACGATAAAATCGACAAGCTGAACCAGATTATAAGCTTTTGTTCTTTCCAATGGAATATCTTTGAATAATCGGAATATGACTTCAATCATATTGTTAGTGTTTGAACCCCTGGTTAGAAATTGCTTTCTATAAAATAAACACCACATGTGCTTGCGATTGATGAGTTTTTGTACGTAGTTTTTGAAATGTGGATATTGGACTGAATTTTCAAGTAATAAATGTTATCTTCTACTTGCAACTCGGATTCAGTGCTTTGTAGAATATTTTTGAAACTGCGATACAATTTCTGCCTGTCATTTTGACCTACTTGGTTAATAGAGGTGCAAAGCCACTTCCACACGGTTTTTAACACATGGAACGTACACAGCAGAAGGGTGGAATTTGGCCAAAACATTTCGAGAACTTTTCGTTCCTTCAAATCATCATCCGTAATTATCACTTTCGGTGTCACCTTTGTAGGCATAATACTGATCAAATTTCTCAGTGCTACCTCAAATACCTTCGTTTTTTCGGATGTTGTTATGACACATCCAATAGGAATTCCCCCAACAGACGACTGCGTCACAAAGAAAAAGATTTTGTGATTCTCCACATCACAGTTTCCGGTGGCATCCACGAACATAATCTCAGAAGCCTGAATTAGTAATTTGGCAGCCCTCTGCATTTGAAAAGTGCATAATGCAACAGAATAATGGTCATCAATTTGCTGGATCTTAAACAATGTGTCTGTAATTGATAAGTGTTTTTCCAGATCTTCCAAGGTATGTTTTCCCGATCTAGATCCGAAAGTAGCCTTGAAATATTTCTGCCATATATTTGAAAAGTCTTTTGTCTTAGGAAAACTCTCTCTGTCTGCCATTAATTCTTGATATTCATCACCATACTCCTCCATTTTGGAAAAACAAAAACTATGGTAGGCTGAAGCAACGGAATGACCTCTGTTGAAATACTCCAAAATTTCTTGAGTAGTATTTTCACTGATTGGCCGTTTACTTAAAGCAGCTGCACTAGTAATTGTATGATTATGACTGTTTTCGATGGATAAAATGCATGGCCAATTTTTGATGAGCGTATGCTGCGTCTTGTCTGAAGCCCTTGAATACTGAGTGGGTTCTCTGTTTATTGCTATTATAATTTTAGCAGGACAATCAATATTTTTTGAAGGATGTTTTCTTTTTCTGTTATTACGTGCGGCTATACGTATTTGTCTTGTATTAAAGTGGCATTGATAATACCTTTTGAAGATATTTTTCTTGGCTCTTTCAATGGAGTTTTGAATAGTTTTTGCCACGGTCCACGTTGTCTTGGATTTTATCTGGTATTCTGACATCCATTGCTACAAGAAAAGAGAAGTACTGTGTCATGCGCTATTTGAAGGGGCTCTACTCTTTAAAATATCAGGGCTAATAAATCCGCAAAAGCAAGTGCACAATCCAGCTGAACACGAAGTTTCTGGGAAAGACAGGGAAATCTTTGTTTTCACACACCAAATGTCCTTTCAACAGTATTCCTTGTTTTGATATGAGCCCTGTTGTACTTTTCCTCTGCTCTTCCAACTGGATTTAAAAATGATGTGAGCACATTCCTGTTACATGGATAAGCGCTATCTCCTAAAAGATATCCATTGGAAAATTCATTGTTTTCCTGTCGAGCCCGTATAAACGAATTGTGGTATAAAGTGCTATCATGTGTGGAACCCATACCACCTTGCATCTATGTCTCTTATGACTAGGTAAGCATCACACACTGCTTGTACATTCAAAGAAAAATGGGCTTTTCTATTTCTATACAGCTCAGCATTGTTTCCGCCTGGAGACTTGATCGGTATGTGACATCCATCAATGCAACCTATCACATTAGGAAATTCCTGCTACTTCATAAAAGAGGGTTTTTGTTTGTTCTATTTCCACTTCATTTCTTGGCATGAAGATGTGTCTAGGAGACAGTTTGGCGATTTCTTTGCTGACCTTATATACCACCTTGGACACAGTGGTTTTGTGAATATTCAGGTCACCACCAATGACGATTTGAAAAGTTCCTGTCGCATAAAAGCTTAGAGATATAAGTATTTGTTCAAGGACACTTAGGGTGAACTTTCTTCCAGATATTGGCGTTAGCACATTATTCATTATACTGCATAGATGTAAAACGGTTTGTTTGTTGAATCTGTACCTCATTTTGAATTCATCATCTGTGTACATTTCAAGAGGGGATCTACGAACTCGCATAAATCTGGGTATTGAAATATTGTTGATGAATTCCATTGCTTCGTCATCTGATGAAGAACTAGAACTATATGATGACGATAATCTTCTTGAATTTTTCATTATCACTCAACAGCACAATCAACTTTCACATTGAAACTTGGTACCTAACTTGAAAATAGAAAATGACAACAAACAACACGGCAAAAGTGAGGTTGGAAACGTCACGAAGGCTATTTGCTCATGCGTCAGATAGTTAATGAACAGATATCCGGCCATTTCTTCCCAGTTAAAATAAACGGACTTTATTGATAGGTTATCTTTACGAGAGGTCCTCAGAAACCGAAATCTCCAGTTAACCTTCCGTCAAATTTATCGAATAGATAAACTATCATTAAATGGACCTCAGAAACCGGCCATTAATCTTTCTGAGAGTGAATTTCCCATGATATATTGATTTTGTTTTGGTTTTGCTTTGAAGCAGGTTACGCATATTTGGGCACTATTTTACGAGCTTAATTTCTGCCCGCTATTGGCCAGAAACTTTCTCTCATAGAAAACAAAAGGTGCTGTGGGCCGCAATGCAGCAGCGTGTCCATTACCTTCGACATCGCTTGCGTAGCATTATTAAGACCGAATGGTGAAACTTTGAAACAAAACAATACCCTACCAAGAATATCAAAAATAGTTTTCAACTGTGATTCCTTATCAAGAGGAATCTGATAGAAGGCATTTTTTTAAGTCTAAAGATAACAACAGCGTCCCTGAGTTTACTTATAGTTGAATCGATCATTGGCATAGGATATGCATCCTGTTGTATTACAGAGTTCAATTTGCGTCCATCAGAGCATCAGAATCATCAGATTTTTTAATTCAACTAACCAAAGAGGACTTAACCACGGAGAACACTCTGGAAACGGGCGAACCACATCCAAAGCCAACAATCGGTAAACTTCTTTATTTAAAATTTCCTGCATTGCAGGGGATAAGGGATACTGTCTTTGTCTTAAAGGTTTTGCATCTTCGGTATCGATATTATGTAATATACACATGGGTTCTACCTAAACGATCTGTGGGTGCAATAGTTTTATTTAAGTCAATCATGCCCTGTAGCTTTTCTTTTAGAAGATCTGACAGATTGTCAACGCTCTTAATAGCACGAACAGCTGAGAGATTCAAAGGCGCAGGAATGAATGAAATCCATTCCCAAAATTAGAGATTGTCTCATTGAAGGAATTATTGAAACTTTTATTTCTTTCGTAACCTCCAACAATGTTATACTGCCGTCCTAAGCCAAAAAGCAGTATCTCAAATCAATATCAGTTCCGAATTTGATCTTTATATAATTATTATATAAAGATGAAATTCGAAAATGGTAAAAATTTGAGATACCGCTTTTTGGCTTAGGACGCAGTATAGGTAGCCAAACGTAACCCAAGACAGTTTGCATTTGACCATCAGCCGTAGTAACATGAACAGAAATATCGAAATTCATTGGCAAATTTAGTATTTTCAGCAAGAATAGAGATGGCTGACCGAGAATGGTATCGTGTTAGTAGCATTGGTCGACGCCGTACTGTTTTACATACATATACGTTGGTGCACAAGGAAGAGCTTCGTATGGAAGAATTTTTCGAGAAAGTACCTTCCCCTCTATTAGGGTAAAACCCGGATAGATGCCCCACTTTTTGAAATTGCCTCATATTTTCGAAAATATCGATTTTATATGAATAATTTCTATAAAAGTAGCTAGCCTTATTATTCGAGTTGAAATACTGTTAGTTTTGTCTGACCTAGCATTTGCAGATTTCACAGAATTTTGATTTTTGTGGAACACTTTTTTTGGGGATAGATGCCTACAGGTATGTATATTTGCCCCACCATGAAATTACTGAGAAGGATAGATGCCTACAGTCCGGGATAGATGCCCTTGATATTGTGTTATCCAAAAACCCAACCCAATTCAATGAAATCTCTTATCGTAATGTCTGTTATTATAATCGTAATGTAACATAAATGAGCGTACTTAATCAAATTTCAGAAGCATTTATAAAACAAAAATATAAATTCTTTATAACATAAAATATTAGTTAGGTATCAACAAAAAGGTAGGTACATATATGAATTTTGCATTGTTATAAAATATTAAATAATAGGTTTCAACAGAAATAGAAATACTCTTTTAAAAACAAAACAACACAACGAAGAGAAGATCAGTCAGACAGTGCTTTAAGTTTTCCACATCTTGAGCAGTAGTTCCTAAAGAGTGTACCGAATTCATGAAGCCAGTTGTGACATCTTATTCACTGAATCCAGTCGAATTGAGACTTTGTGTTTTCATATTTCTCGAAACACTCTACTTTATGCAATAACATCCCTCTT
Source organism: Adalia bipunctata (assembly GCA_910592335.1). Lineage (NCBI taxonomy): Eukaryota > Metazoa > Arthropoda > Insecta > Coleoptera > Coccinellidae > Adalia > Adalia bipunctata. The sequence continues at coordinate 4,546,344 of OU342954.1, read as the reverse complement.
CGTCTTTAGAGTTATTGTGTTCATCTATTCTATCATTTTTTATGGGCAATCCTTTTGTTCTCTTTCCTTTGAGTATGAAGCTAGGTGGTTTGTTTTCATCTTCGCTGTTAGAACTAAGAATAATTTGCCATTTTAGTGAAGCTCCTTTCCGTTTTACTTTTGAATAATTATTATCTTACTTTCCACAGAAATCAGCTGTTTCCTCATTAAAGCTATCACTAGAAGAATGATTATTATTTTGTTTAATATTTTAATTTTCTCTGGTTTGTATTTTGTATTTGGTTCCATTTTTGTTATCTTGGGTTTTCTAATTATCACTCAGACTATAAAGGGGTACAGGGTGTAAAGAGGGATAGCCGCCCCTAAGGGCTTCTATACCTCGGAAAATCAGGGCAACTATCTTTTTTGATAGGGATAGATGCCCATGCATTTTTTTTTGCAAATTAAAAACAAAAAAGCAACTAGTCATACTTGGATGCACACTTAATGAACCAGTGTATTGATATAATAAAAAATATAACAGAATTCATAACTACTTCAAAAGTTCTACAACGGCAAATACCTACTAACCTTTGAAACTTTTACGTGTTTTCGAAGTTCGCTGCGGAGATAATCACATACACTTGAAAAACGCGTCCTTATTGTACAATATGTCGTGACCAACTGAGGTCTAGGGTGGCAGTCGCTCATTTTTACACTTTTAATTCCTAGTCACTAGTGGCGAGTTTGGGAAGTTAGGTATTTTGAAAATGGGGCATCTATCCAACTGGGGCATCTATCCGGGTTTTACCCTACCGCTCATGAAAAAATACAAAAAAGATAAAAACCTCGTAACCGTTTGTAACACGGTAACACGCAAAAATTGGACTATATTCATTTTTCACTTACAATATTTTCAAACACCGGACGAAGGGATACCACTTGTCGTAAAAATCGATCATCATCTTTAAACCAATAACAGGCGGGTTGTTATAAATCATCGACGGAAGCTCCAGATTTCGCAGCCTTTTCTACTTTACGAAGATCTGCCATATATAGGTTGTAAGAATCGCTTTTATTCTATTCCTAACATCATCTTTTTTCATTATTATACCGAATTCTTGCATATCTTCTATTATTCTTCTAATTGCAGATCCTCTAGCATCTCTATTTCTATATTCCTTACTTCTTGAATTCCATAGGCATTCATATTTTTCATAAATGTTGATGAACTTACTCGATTTTTCCTCCGACCATCTAATTGCCGCCATTTTACTATGAATTTGTTGATCCATTTGAATCCACAAAGTTGACCGTGCTTCAACTGAGGAGCCGTTCAATTCAGCCGATCGAGTGAAACGAATTGGGGGGTTTACAGTGTTTACACATTCATTTCGCTTTTAACTCACTTGAATTCAACTGACTTGACTAATGTAAACGCGGTGTAAGTAATTTTCTTGGAGTTGTACTCTTAGTTTTTGTAAGAAGTTTCTTAATAGTATTGTTAGATTTGAATCCAATTTTTATGTTCAATCTGGTAAATATATTCTTGATTTGCTCTCCTAGATTTTCAACATAAGTTATCTTGAAATATTCTTGGTTTTCTTTTTCCTCTTGTGGTCTGTGGTGCTCAGGTTCTCTCTCGTACAGAATTCTTTTTGTGAATTTGGTCGGATAGTAATTTCTTTCCAAAATTGACTGTATTTTGAGAATGTTTCTTTCGTTAAATTCATTGTTCGAAAGTTTGAGAGCTCTCTGTTTTAAATTATTAATGATGTTAATTTTCTGTGCCATATGGTGTTTTGAGGTGAAATTAGGTATTCTCCCGGAAAAAGTTGGTTTCTGGTACCAATCTGTTGAAATCCTATTATTTCGTCTGATCAACTAAGTATGTATCTAGAAATGGTAGTGAAATACCCTGTGATTCCAATTCAATGGTGAATTCCAAGCGATGATCAATGCTATTGAATGCTGCTAGGATTTCGTCCTTTTTATCGAAAGCCATAGAAGTGTCAATATCATCAACGTATCTTTTGAAAAATGTTAACGAAATATTCCATTTATCAATGGCCACATTCTGAATTCCACCATTACTATGTCAGATGTTACCGGTGCCAAATTATTCCCCATATCCAGTCCGAAGATCTTCCTGAAAAATGTATAATTGTACACAAAATAACCATTTCGATGCAAAATGTAAACAGCTGTAAAAATTCATCAACAGATAAAGTTGAATGAGGTTCAATTTTTCCCCAATCTTTTCCGATTTTGCTATTGCCGAGTCAAGTGGAACATCTGTGTAGAGTTCAGTTCCGTTCTGCGCAACGTATTGACTACACAAATTTGTTGCAGCGCGCGCTGCGCGTTTGGTTCGTTCGGAGTGTTCTGTTGCAAGTGAATTCGCACCTTTTTCCATTTTGAAATATGTTTGAGTATGTTGAGGGGGTTAGTTTTGATGTCCGAGTGTTTCAATTTATGTGTGATGTTGAAAGAATTGGTGTCGCTGTTCTGATATTTCTTCGGTTTTATATTTTAGCCCTGAAGAAGACCATAATAAAGTGATCGAAACGTTGGCAATTTACTGAGAATAGTTTATTTACCTGTCCTTCCACTGTAAAAAACAGTAACCTGAAATGCTGAGAATCCCATGGACGGCCTAATCCTAATGGTACAGAGTGAACCCAAAGGAAAAAGAAAATAGTGCGATCACCTTCCCGCTAGAAGCGAAGTTGTGGAGAAACTTGTCGATTCGAGTTTTGCGTCTGCGTCACGACAGGCGAGTAATCGGAAACTCTGGAGAGGGTCCGTTGTGGGGATTTTGAACAATTTGAAAAACAACGAACAAGAGCCTCAGAGCAAAACTCAGATGTTGGAAAAAACACACCATCCGGGATTCAGCGTACTGTCCCTAATTATCTTGTCTGCCTGCGATAAATTCAGTCAAGGGTGGCGGCCGAATTCCAATATTTACAATTACATCATAATTCAATAAATTTCCTCTTAAATCTAGGAATGTGCAACAGAACGGCCGACCAGATGTTGATTCGTTTAGGGTTTTGTAAAGTGAAAAATACTTCTGCAGAAGTTCTTAGGTCTGCATATTTTTTTTCTTACAATCATTTCACAAGATTCGAAAAGTGTTGACAGTGACGGGCGAGTTTCGTGTAAGATTCCAATATTGTGAAAAACTGAGAAGTGTTGGTGAATTGAACTATTTCTGTTTGTGTTTGGTCTTTTAAATCCTTGTACTCTCATTGAACGATATAATTGATATAGGAGCTTTACAGTGCAGTTTCATGTGCTAGAAATAAAATTCTTCCAATTTTTCGGCAATGCGGCATAAACATAATTCGAGCGATGATGAGGCAAGACAGACCAGTGAAATTCATTTTCGATATAAGGCATACGACATAATATTGGTTCAATACCTGGAAAAGGAAATACATGATACGATTCACAGAAATTATTTTATTCAACCTGTACCTACGTGTTTGTTGGACGAAACAAAACAAAACAAATAATTTCGTTTCAAAATATGGATGTATATTTAGATATTTATCAATTTAATTGTTGCAATTTTTTCTCCGATAGACTCATTCACTATGTTCAATATTATATATTTATATTTTACCATTCTTTTGTTTTATCAATTAGATAATAATTCGGAATTGTTGTTTTCTTGGTTACGCTGATGAACAATAAAGTTTGTGAAAATTTCCGAAAACTGTCCACATCAAGTCAATTCATGTCACACCCTAAAACACTGACGATATCTGTGACTTCTTAAAGGACAAATGAGCCTTGATCTTTATCAAGGCTCGTGCCTTTGCACGAATGCTGCCGAAACGTTGGTAAATATTTGTATCTAGAAGGATCAGAAAAATAAATAATAGTCTACTGGCCTGATAACGTTTTAATTATTAATTGATCATTGATGAAACTGAAACATATGTTAGATAATAATTTTTCATATATTAGCTCATCGGTTCGAATTTCATATTTCGATAGAGCGAAGTCAATGAATTTCTGTGTCATTCGTTACAGAATATAAAATAAAATTTAACATTTTCCTATGATTACATTTGCTAGTTAGCATATGTTAGCATATGTAATATTGACGTGACACCACATCTGACAGGCGTTATATGAGCGGCTACCAAAAACGAAAGCTCAGGGAGAGTAAAGAGCAGAGTAAAGCTAAGCATCCAAAATTGACAGAATTTTTTGCTCATTTTCCAAACTTTCATTGATAAAAAATAAATATAGAACTGTTATGAAAATAGAAAATAGACTACATTTTTCAGGAATACTTTCTATCGAAAGTGATATAACGAGCAGTATCGATTATGATTCTGCAATAAAAGAATTTGTTGATATTAAAATAAGAAAGAATCAATTTTTTAAGTGGAATTTTATGTTGTAGGTAACTGATTTACAGCTTTACCATACTTTTATCTTTTGTGATGATTTTATCAATTCCTTAATCTCGATGCCGCAATAAAAAATTTGCAGATATGATATTCTAGAGATATTTTGTATTTGAATTTTGGTGATATTTTCAAGATTTTTATTCATCTTTTATATTTTGTTTTGATATACATACCTTCCTACCTTGTATTTTATTAATTAACTTTATGTTTTGTTTTTAAAGAAGTGAGTTTCAATAAAAAATTCTTTGAAAAAAATCGAAAATGTTTCAGAGGGGCCCCAAAAGTTTTGAAGCGTAGGGCCCCTGAAGACGTAAATCCGCCACTGCCAATAGGAGGAGAGCACGCTATCCCGTTTGATTTTCTCTCCACGTCATACGTCAGCATGGTTTACGTGTATAAAATCGATTCAACAGTTGTCAACGTGAAATTTGGTTATGTTTATCGAAATTCATATTACGTTTATTAAGGAAAGGTCTTGGTTGGAATATTAATTACAGACTGATTATTGAATTTGTTGTAATACATACAGGATCTTCTTGATGGAGGATGAGATTAGAAACTTCACGACTGCCATTTGATGACAAAAAATTATTGGAAATATCTGAATCAAATAACATTTTTATATTTAATTTTCATAGATGTTCATTGCATTGTTGCCTTACAGATATTATGATATATTGTTTATACTGATTACTCCTAGGTTTCCTGAGAATATTAAAAACATTAATGAAAGTACTTCGAATCAGAAATCGATTTGAATTCTCTAATAATCAGATTCAGAATTCCGTGAGAAGTTTGTTAGTAATTCAAGCACATTAATGAATATTTGTTTTGTGTAAGATTGTATCGTCAACTGTTGACACTAATTGTTCAATTCAACAAAAATGAAATTTCAGCATGTTGATGAAAAACATGACAAATTGCTCGTGCTACATCTTTTATCTCAGGATTATGTCATTATCTGGTAGTCAAAATAACAATTCAAATAGCTCTCATAAAGTAAGGCGAAATGCTGGAATCCTTAAAAGAGATTTTATAATGAACTCCATGTTGAATATTGGAAACTTATAAGTTATATTTATTTTCCTATAATTGTTTTTGTAAACATTAATAATTTTGAATTCCTGTTAACTTATGAAGAATAGTGCAACTTATTGATATCTAATGAAATTTTTTGAGGCATTGAATAAATTGAAATTTCGGTAATTATGTGAAATATTCATCGATTAATTCTTTTGACATGTCACCTCACCAATGAAAATATTATATACGTTCAAATAATTGAGTTTTTAATAAATGAAATTGTAAGGAAAAAATGTGAATTTTCTTTCTGCAGTTGTGGGAAAAAAGTAATGACCCAAATCTTTAGATTATTTCAATAAATTTATTCATAATTGAAAATATTCATTTATTAGCAAGTTTTTCTAAGACATCTAGAAACTTTTTATCCATCTCCATCCTCTCCTTGTGCCTCTTCTCTTTTCTGCCCTCATATATCTCCTTTTGGTTTAGCCTCCGCAGGAGTAATGATTGTATGGATACTTTTTCTGAAAAAAAATTATGTAATTAAAAGTAAATCTATATAAAATTCCTAGGCACAGTTATAAATGCTTAGAAAAATATATGATTACTTATAGAAGAACATCCACTGTCCGATTCTGTCGTCTCTTCTTGTGGCGGCTTTTCGCTTGGTTTCTTAACAGACATCCCGCTGGAGGATGCCACAGCAACAGGTTCACACCAAGCTTTTTTGCCAAATATATCCTCCATTATCTAAAAATTATAATAGTAAAATTATATCAAAATACAAGTCAAATCATATTTAAACCATTAAAACTAGCTACCCCTATATCTGATAATTTAGCGGTCTTTGAAAAATTCATACAAACCTCAAAAAAAGCCCAGGTTCTCCTGTCATTTCCTGACTTCTTGTTATGATCCTTAATCGATTTGTACGTTTTTTTCAGGCTCCTCAGTTTACTGGAGCACTGAGGGCCTGTTGTTGAATATCCATTTGAATTGATTTCGTTCGAAATTTCCTGCCACACTTTCTTTTGTGGCATTCTGCCACTATGCAGGAGCTCTTCTCGATTCTTGTATAGCTCCAGGAGAAATTTTACGCATGGTGGGCTCCACCTGTATAAAGAGACTGAAACATACTCATTTCAAACTCACATTCTTGGTTACCAAACAAGAAAGAAGAAATAATTATTTTCAAGAGTACCGGGTTTTTCACTATAATTTGACCCCCCCTTTAACTTTGTTATTAAAGGAGATACAAAAAAATGTTTCATACAAAAATTTCACGAAATCAACTGAGGTTTTTTAATATGACTTCACGAACTGAAATATATACAAGGTGGCCAACATATTGATGGCAACTTCATTTTTTCAAATGGAACACCCTGTATATTTTCCTATATTTGGCTAGCTCTTTTTCCCCTTATTTCGAATATGTAACATATGTTGGTCTATCTCTCTTATTCTGAGCACCACAGAGTTTCAAATTTAAAGAACAACCTGGCAAACTCAGCAATAACTTTTCAAGTGGCAGGCTGCGATTACTCAAAATGTATTTTGTAAATACATGTAAATACGTATGTCATATCGTTACTAAGGAGATAACTCCAAAAACGGGCATTTTGAGTAATCGCAGCCTGCCACTTGAAAAGTTATTGCTGAGCTTGCCAGGTTGTTCTTTAAATTTGAAACTCTGTGGTGCTCAGAATAAGAGAGATAGACCAACATATGTTACATATTCGAAATTAGGGGAAAAAGAGCTAGCCAAATATAGGAAAATATACAGGGTGTTCCATTTGAAAAAATGAAGTTGCCATCAATATGTTGGCCACCTTGTATATATTTCAGTTCGTGAAGTCATATTAAAAAACCTCAGTTGATTTCGTGAAATTTTTGTATGAAAAATTTTTTTGTATCTCCTTTAGTAAAAAAGTTAAAGGGGGGGTCAAATTATAGTGAAAAACCCGGTACCTTCATTCTCCGGAGGTTGAGAATTGTTTCCTTCGGGGCCATTATCACCTCTGCTCTGGACGTTCCCTCTCCTGTCCAATAGTGTTCCTCCGGAGGTTCAATAAAGCTTCCTCCGGCAGTCACCTCTGCTTCCGAGGTTTAGTCTCCTGTCCAATAACCTGCAGTTAAATCCATTTCTACTGGACATTGGAGAGAACGTTCTCTGCATAACTCCTCCTTTAGTATTTTCTGAGCAAATCTGACGTCTATATAATGATTTTTTTATTAGGAACTTATATTTTCAAAAACGAAAATTTTTAATTTAGTTATCTCATAAGCATGCGACGAATACATTTGTACCCATTTATTAAATTCAGATAATAATCTATAAACTTATATTTACCTCTTCTTTAGAAAGATGTACAACAACCAACACATCCTCTTCAGCGTCATACAATTCAACACTCTCACTCATGTCGGCATAAACTAATACTGCTAATAACTAACTAACTTTAACTTTACTGAAAATGAAACTAATTATATAACCTAAGTTCTGAGTCTGGATCTCGAACATGATCATAGAAATATAAAAATACCAAGAGTACAGTCTATCTGATCTCGAATGTGCCAAATTATCACAGACCAACCATCCCCACTCCTCGAACGACCGCAAAAACCCACGTCTTCGGAAGGGGCGTTGTGGGCTTGGCGTGAGCTAAAACAATGACGTCATGAGTGACGTATTCGCCACGTTCACAACGATCGCAGTCGCCATGTGGAACGGCTAATGGAGCATTGTGATCGTTGTGAACGCCAAGTGGAACGTACTAGTTGAGCTTGCCATTTCAATCATTGGATTCCACATATTATGAATATTGACATAATTATGATTATATCTTGATCTGAATAATAACAAAGGAGCGGTGGTAAATATTTATTCAATCAATTCAGCACATTATCTCATACATATCACTTCTATTGCTACATTATTCTTCCTGAAGCTATAAAATTATTGTAGGGTGACGAAATTCAGTCATTCACTACACCGAAATCTGCAAAGGAGTTTCTCGAAAGCATAATTACTTATGGATTTGAATGCCATTATGAGTTACATGAATGCTTTGTAAAACTCTATACCACAAGCAAAGTAAATATTTACATACTAACTACATGTTAATCTACAATTCTTAAATATTAACTTTTGCTATTTAAAATAAGGTTCAATCACTGAATTTGTCACCATTGTGCATTTTTCTCTACTTGTGTACAAATTTAAGTCCACTGTATAAATTCTAGCCATTCTATTAATCAAGCCAATATCAATCTAACAGGTAGTAGGATATATTCATTGTGGAATATAATATTAGCCCACCTTTTTCATGAACGGTTTCTAAAACTCTACACGAAATATACCATGCGAAAGTAAATATCAATTTTTTTTTATTTTCATTCTCGTCCATATTCTTTAAATATTAAAACTCTTTCTCAGGTATTTGGACAATGTTTATTTATATTCCTTAGTTTTTTGTCATAAAACCGACGTTTCGGTCACACATCGGACCTTTATCAAGGCTGAAATTTCATAAAAATGAGTCTACATAAAAACAAACGACATCACACTTACTTTAATGATTACACAGGAACAAAGTCAAAACTGAATTGAACATAAATCGTCATATATTAAAATTCCTTCTTTCTCCCACAATTACAAATTTTCTTTAAGGAATTTCAGAATAACCGTTAACATATTTCACACATTTTATCGGAGGTAATATCTAGATTATTCCAGAAAGAAACACAGAACCCAAACATACTGTCAAAGAATAATTCTTCTTCTTTGTTTACAAAACATTGCCACTCAGTGCCCCCTTCATTTTCTCAAAGGTATTAATAAATTATTATAAATTGTACTAAGTCCATTAACGTCTTCCCTATAATTTATTGTCTTGTTTATTGTTATGTGTATCATTTCGCTAATATTTCGTCGATAGTTATTATTTTCATGGTCAAGTATTTTGGTTCCTTCAAAATTAAATTTATGTCCTTCTTTTTGTGTATGTGCAGTGAGCGCTGTTTTTTCCAAATTTCTGATGTTGTTGCAGTCAGTCTTGTGTTGTCTAACCCTGTCTTTTAGAAGCTGTCTTGTCTGTCCCACGTAGGACTTGTCACAGTTGAAACATGGTATACTATAAACCACCCCTGATTGTGATTCTGTTGGAACGGGGTCTTTTAATTGCGTAAAATATTTTCTAGTTGTTATTTTATTGTAAAATGCGCATGTACAGTTAATCTTATTGAAAATTTTCGATATTTTCTGTGACAATCCAGGTATAAAGGGAAACCTACAATACAATGCACGAGTACGTTCAAAGTATTCTCGTGTGTTAGTTATTTTCTGTTTGGTCTTATTAATAATGTGTCGAATGGCATATTTAGGGTAATTATTTTCTTTTAAAATATTGCTAACTCTTTCAATATTTTCTTCTTTAAATTTATTATCGCTCAAGATTATGGCCCTGTACATTAAGCCAATCGCAGTGTTAATTTTTTGTGTACTACTGTGGTTGCTATAAAAGTTGACAATTCTATTGGAACTTATGCTTTTCGTGTGCCAATTGGTTATCAAATTCTTTCCATCTCTAATAACCAAAATGTCCAAGAATGGAATCATGTTATCTTTTTCGTATTCTGTAGTGAATTTAATATTAGGATGGTATGAATTGAACGTTTCTATGACCATTTTTATCATGTTTGAGGGAACTAACAAAAGTGTATCATCTACATAAAGTAACAGCAAAATCAATAGGGAACCTATTTTTTCAAGAACATAGTCAAAGAGGTCGTTCATCACTAGATTTGCAAAATTTGAACTAGCAGGTGCTCCCATCGCGGTACCTGTTAATTGTTCGTAAAATTGATTGTTGAAGCTGAAAAAACCTCCCTCAAAACATAATTCGACTAGCGAGAGGAAGGTCGACTTGTCTAAGTTAGTGAAATTCTTAATGTAGTTCCATTTCTTTTTTGTAACTTCAATTACTAGTTGTTTGGAAATATTTGTGAATAAGGAAACTACATCAAGTGACATAAGAACATAACCTTCCGGCACCACAATGTTCCCAACAATATCTTTCACTTGCATCGAATTTTTTACGTTGTAAGGTGATGTTGACAAAACTTTAGAAAGTATTTCATGCATAAATTTTCCCATATTGTAGGTGGGTGCGTTGATGTTACTCACTATTGGTCTTAGGCTTAAATCGTTCTTGTGAATCTTCCTCAGACAATACAACTTAGGTACTACACTGTTATGTCTTATTAACATTTTATACTCAGTTTCACTTATCAATCCAGCAGCCTTCATAGATTTTAATTTGTTATTCACTTTGTTTTGGAATTTCCCAGTGGGATCCGAGTTTAGAGTTCTATAAGTTTTTTCATCACTGAGAAGTTCAGTCACGCCTCTCAAATATTCTTCCTTGTACATGACCACTGTATGGTTTCCCTTGTCTGATCTCGTAATATATCAATTATCTTGCTGATCTTGCGTCAAACGTTTGGAACTAAGTTCATCATAATGACCCACATTAGTTTCAATATTTAACTGTATATATCTAGAGGGTTTGTTACAGCTGACGCCATCTCCCTTCCTTCAACCAGACTCTCCAACCTTTTTGGTCCTCATTATTAGAATGTCAAACCTAAAATTGAAGTAAATTTACTTATAAAACAATAACAACTATATTAACACTTAACAGTGAACAGTTACCACCAGAAGCACTAAATTTCACTGAAATTCTTGAGTTGAGGGACATATTCCATATATTTTTATACTATGTACCTCGATCTTTCATGCTACGTTGATTACATTGACTCGTAGATACATTATGTTCAAGTAAAATCAGCTTACAAAACTCATAACATTGATAAACCAACCTGTAGTATTACTTCTATTCCATTTATAATACTTCTCATTAGAAGCATTTGTCACAGTTCTTTGTTGGATATAGTCATACTCCTATTGTCGTCAGCTCACCAAGACTCAAATTCTTCCTTGTTCCTTAAAAAAAATTATGAGTGCATTTTTCCCAAATGGTTAAATAATTCTTCATGAGAGCCAAAAGATATTTAGTCCTGTACAGGGCAAAGTAGACACTTCGAATGAATAGAATGTCTTTTTAATCAAATGGTACAGGTTCTTCATGATGAATTTTTCTTATATGCCGATTTCTTGTCGATGATCTTAAAAAATGCGTTTGGCACACGAGATACAGCAAACTTTCACTGAAAATTAATAATCAAAATGAAACCAAGAATATATTTTTACTGATTAATGATATACTCACTCAACTTCGTCCATGCCTATTGCTTATTATAAAACAGAACTCCTTGTCAATATGATGCAGCAATTAAAATTCCTATTTGTAATGAAATTAAATTGAAATTCTGATTTTGGATGAGCAGAAAACAATAAGAATTTCTCAAACGTCAAAACAAATCATGGAAGAAGCACATTAGACAAGAAAAGAGAACCGTGAAAGATTAACATGTCATGTGCAGATATTCCGTAACTGTACTTGGTCAGAAATTCGGCACCGTTGGTGTCTTTTAATGTATCCTGTTTCCATTCATTGCTTCAAAATTGAAAAGTTCTTTCTTTATAACTCTTCATCTCAAAAGTATTCCAAAGTATTGGATGCTGCAGAAAATAAATTACCTATATTACCAGTAAAGATTCATCCATTACTTGAAATAATTCCACTCTCAATTAGATGAATAAATTGATAAATACCGAACTTCAAATGAATTACGCTTAGGTCTTATACATACCATACTAGGGTTGCCAGATCGGAAGATCGAATTATCTGGAGAAAATTAGAAAATGTCGGGATTTAGGGGTTGTTGTCGGGAAAAATACACATTGAAAAAAAAATTAATTTAATGAGAAATTTTGGTCATTGTTAACAAAATAAAATAAAATTGAAACTTATGGTGGTATTCTGCTTTTCATCTGTAAGCTACGATTCTGTAGCTTACGATCGATCTGTATGTGGCCGACTTACAGATTCGTAAATATTGCTATTCTGGAATTGTTCCTGTAACTATCTCAGTTACAGTGTTACTTTTGAACTACTTATCGATAAACATAACCTGCAATCGTAAGTTTTGATCATAGAACCCATATGTTCTAAGTCTATGATTAATTTCAATTCAAATATTTGAATATTATTGTTGAGTACCTAGTTCGTTTTTTCGTTTCGTTCTAAATAAAAAATGTCTAATCCATGGTAAGTTAACTCGTGATTAGTCATTATGTAATACTTATTGCTATTTCAACATTTCAGCGATAATATTCCAACATGCTCTAAAAGAAAACGCACTAAAAATACGAGTCGCGAACAGATTGAAATGTATTTACAGGCGATGGAGAACGATTATGTTCTCCGGAGCAATACCATCAATCCTACTTTGGGACCTACTTATCTACAGGATAAATGGGATCAGCTGGCTCTAGAGCTGAATTCTGCAGGTGATGGTCCAGTTTTGACCGTAGATGAATGGAAAAAGGTAATTTTTTCTTAAATGAAGTGAAGAGAAAAACAATTTGGATTATATTTCAGAGATTTACTGATTGGAAATATTCACTCAAAGCGAAGAAAAGAAAAATAGAGGCCCACCGGACAAAAACTGGTGGTGGTCCAATGATCCAGACCATATTGTCAGACATGGAGGAGAGAGCTTTGGATGTTTGGGGTCGGGTAACTGTTGAAGGTGCTGATGTTACCAGGTACGAGGGCATAAATCTAATTGATATTCAAGAGCACCCAATTTTAATTGAAGTTTCACATGAGGACACAGTAGCAGTAGATGTGCAGGAAAAAGAGAAGGTGGAAGAGAGAAAAAAAAACAAAGTAATAAAAAAAACCAAAGAGAAACCACTATCCGTGTTAGCTGAAAAATTAGTAACTGTGACGGATGAAAACACGAAAAACCAAAAAGATCTGGTCGAAGCTATTCAGAACTTCTCTAAGGAATATTGTGATCTGCAGAAAAAAAAATTGGAATTCAAAATTAAAAAATTTCAGTATTTACATCCAGATTTTAAAATGGAAGAATAAATTCAAACCTTTTTTTACCTTTAATATTTATAAATTTTGTGATATCTGTTAGTTGAATATTTAGAAGAGATTATTATTTTTGTTATAACTTATGACTGAAGTTTAGAAGTGATAAATGAGTTTTGTGATATCTATTAGATGAATTTTCAGAAGAGATTATTAGTTTTGTTATAACTTATGACTGAAGTTAAAAAGTGATAAATAAATGTTCTCAGGTTATCGTCCATTTATGTGATAAATAAAGTTCAAATGATGTTTTAGATTGATTTTAATTATATTTTACATATTCCTTATGTAATGGTTTCTGGCTTCGATCCCCCTCTGGTGTACGCTAACATCAACATTGCCACCACCAACAAGATCTGAAACTAAGGACTATTAAAATTCATATCCTCCCCTCAGTTTTTGATGCATACCATCATTCTCCTCATCTCTCATTTCAATATCCTCATCCATTACATTGCCTGCTTTACAAATGTTGTGTAAAACACAACATGAGTATATAATTTTTGCAGCTTGAGTTGGATGATACATTAGAGTTCTTAATCTAGAAATGCATCTAAATCTTCCTTTTAAAATTCCGTTTGTTCTCTCAATAGTGTTCCGCAGGGAACTCAAATTTCTATTGAAAATTTCCTCCTGATTGTTTCTTGGAATAGCAATCGGAGTAAAGAGCCATGGCTCAAGAGGGTAGCCACTATCACCTTAAAAAAATTCAAAAATAGGTATCGCTACTACATACATAATATGATATTGCACCTACCAATTAAATGCATATTTGTATGACCTGCCTCATGCTGTAGCTGTAAGTGGTTCCTTATTGAGCTGATTTGCCAAACAGCAGAATCATGGACGGAGCCAGGAAAACGGGCATTAACAGCTAATATTCTGCAATCAGCATCTGAAATCTGAAAAATCTGTTATGAATATATTAATTACAAGGATGATGTAGCATAATTAAAAAATGTTAGGAAAGTTACCAGCATAACATTGATGGAATGTTTTCCTTTCCGGTTAATATAAACGTATGGGGGATGATTAATGTCATTTTCAGGAGGTGCAAGGATTTCCACATGAGTCCCATCTACTGCTCCTAAAACACCTCTGAACCCATATTTTAAGAAGAATCTACAAAGAGACAAATAACATTATTATAATGCTAGTTTGCCAATATAAAATATTTGTGAATTACTATAGAGTGTGAACATATTTTCTTACCCCTGTTTGACCAGTCTAATTGACTCCTCGGTAGTAGGAAACTGAACCCAAGTGGGTAATAAATGCTCAACAATTGTAGAACAAATGTCATTTACCGCTCTACTTACTGAAGGTTGACTTGCTGATAACCAGGTATTGGAGCCTACAGAATTTTGGAAAGACCCTGTGGCCAAAAAGTTGAGAGTAATCAACACCTAAAATGTATAAACCTCAGATCAATTCCATTCGAACAATTACTTGAAAAGGCTGAAATACTTTTTTGGGTAATGCAATAGCATTTGCATTTCTTGTGGGAAGAAATTGCTGTAAAGCATTTATTAAGTTAATGGTGCACTGCTTCTTCAATCTGAACATTTTTATGAACTGAGCATCCGGCATTTCGAAAGGATTCATTTGATCCCGCAACCTTCTCCTCTCAATTCTCATAAAGTTCCTATTAAAAATAACAATGATTTTCAGATCATAGATCATATATATTATTGTGCAATAATACTCACCTGTTATGGTTCTCTTCTAATAACAACCCAATAAACAAAGCCATATTATTATTATCATTCATTATGGATATTTATTTCAAAAAATTGTTCACTAGAAAATAAACAATGCATTCGACATAACCTCACAATATATCATCCGATAGGCTTCCGACCACCTTTTGAGTACTCGTAAATATTTACGGTTTCTGTAAGCTACAGATCACCGTAAGAAAGTCCAGAATCGCACTCTTCCTGTAAGCTCGTAAAAAGTTACAGATTCGCTTACAGATGAAAGCAGAATACCACCATTAATCTTTTGGTTGCCACATATATTTGGCATTTGATTTCACAGAGTCCACAGTTTTTTTTTCCCTCAGTGCTACCCAAAAATAATTTAAAATTCGAACACTGTTGTTCAAAGTTCCATTTTATAATTAATTCGGCTTTTATCAGGTCCATGGCCATTCGATTCCTCTCTTTGGAGTATACTTTAGTCAGTAAACTGAACACCCTTTCGCAGTAAGCATTGCTCACAGGAATCGATAACACAAACGATATGATTCTTTTTAAGTTCTTTAACTCATTCTGGTTGCATTTGTTGAAAAAAAATGCCCAAATTTTGTCATTGGACACATCTTTATCTTTCGGAAGGTGTTCGAATATTTCCCGCAAGCAGTAATAATCTGTGTACAAAGCGTCTTGGTCTATATCTTTAGAAATATTGAGTATTTCGGGCATTGCGGACAACTCTTCCCATGTGAATAATTTTTCATTTTTCAGAGACAAAACAGATATTTTTTATATAAAGACTTTTCCGCTCTTGCAAATATGTGATGGCTCGTTTTGAAAACTGCTCAGCTTCGGTGCAAAATATGACTCTCTCAACATCAGAAACATTCTTCAATACAATTCTATTTTTACTACCGAAGAATTTATCTTGCAACCTTTTTTTAAGATTAACATTATTTATTTCCATGACAGTGCATGTATCACTTTCCAAAGCTAAAATTGCCGTTTGGAACTCTGTCATCACGTTATGTACAAAGTATAGATAAGCCTCTAAAATACCTTCCTTTTTGCATTCGTCACCCTCATCTATCGAAGAGTTTTGACTCTTCGTTACAAACTCCCATATCTCTTTTCGGCATTCGAATTCTCCTTTCAACAAAAAATACTGCTTTACAGCAGGCCATGAATGTAGTAGACGATCTAAAGCAGGCAAAAGAGATAGCCACCTTGTTGGGACATGTCGAAGAAGGTTTTTATACTCGACATTTGCAAATAAGAAACATTCTTTCAATTTCTCGGTTCTCGTAGCGGATGAGCTGAATTCATTGAAAGTTTTTATCACGATGCTTTCAATATCGACCACAGAAATATAATAAATACTAGAATGCTATTAGGTACGTCCGAGATTCAGTAAAATGACCCCACATAGCGAATAAACACCTACTACTTGTACATGCGCAGCTCGTCTTTTCTTGCCACGTCGTTGCCAAGCATTATGGTTTCAGATGAAGTTCGGAATAAATCTTATTGTGAAACCAGCGAATTCGGCAACACCGCTACGCGACGAAAACAAACACATCTTCACATCAGAAAAAGAGCAGTGTCGTATTTTAGGATTTGTTGATTCCCTTTGTTGTGTGCTTTCCTGTTTATTCATTCGTATAAATTCGCTTGCCTTTTCTGCTCCGTTTTCGGTGTTTCCTCGTTGTTTTCTTGAACATTGTGTTGTACTGATACTCCTTTAGTTTAGTTTTGTACTTGAGTTTTACTAGTTAATTTTAATAGTCGAGTGCAGTGACAAATTATAGACAAAATGAAATGCATGGTTCTTTTTTGCGCAAATAAAGGAGAAACCCATTTTATGAAAGTAAGTTTAGTTTAAGTAAGATACTACAGCTATTTTATTATTATTGCAAATGTTGATATCGACAACTTATTCATACCACATTCACGAAGTCAAAAATTTTAAGTCCTACCCTGATGACACGTTCACATATTGCGCAAACTCTGTAGTAGGTCAATTTTCCCTATGAGGTGCCAGGAATTGTGAACTGATTGGCGTTCTAGTATTTATTATATTTCTGTGATATCGACAGACAAAGCTTTGAGGGAATGCTTGACACAATTATTGATGACATGGCAATTACAATTGGCTTTAATTAGATGATCATTGGTCTCTTTCAGTTTTTGGAACACGGAATTATTTACGCCATAATTCACTGAAGTGTTATCCGCACTGTACGCAGTTAATTGAGTCAGTTTTAAGTGATGATCTTCCGTCACTGTTTTGATTTTTTTAACCTCTTCAGGGACGAATTATTTTTGAAAAAAAAATCGGGAAAAAAAAATTTATTTTGATGGTAAACTTTCCAACTTCAATTACATGTCAGCCAAAATTAATGAAAAAATGTTTTTTATATGAGAAAAATGAAAAAAAAACTGTCCACATATGTGTCTTATGGTCCGATAGGGCTCATCTTCAATATCTACATCTTCCAAATCTGAATGTTCAGGATGATGGACGGAATTCAAAATTTTGATATTTTCTTTTTTCCTACCGTAAAAACTCGTTGTCGATATTTCTGACAAGAAATCTACAACAGAAACAGGTCTTATAATGATTCATGAAATGGAAAGAATCTAGATAGACAGTGTAATTGAAGGAAATCATATACCACATCTGCCCATTGTACACATACGTGTACATCAACGTTGAAA
This sequence comes from Adalia bipunctata, assembly GCA_910592335.1. Classification (NCBI taxonomy): domain Eukaryota; kingdom Metazoa; phylum Arthropoda; class Insecta; order Coleoptera; family Coccinellidae; genus Adalia; species Adalia bipunctata. Next base: position 4,528,428 of record OU342954.1, on the reverse strand, counting down.
CGGTTTCTGAGCGGATAGAATCACTCTGAATAAAACTAAAACAATAGACGAGGCTAAGAAGTGTTATAGATTACTTAACCATTTTTATTTCACCTAAATCACCCAAAAAATGCGTAAGAGAGAACTGCAGAAATGACACAAACCCAGGAATTCATTACAGAGGGCGCAAAACCTCTTGTAGGCACACGTGCAGGTCGTACAAGCAAATTTTGCTCCTTATTTCAATTGGGAATATGAGAGCAGTTAATGTGGACTCATATGTGCCACTGAAATCGGCGATTGGTAGGGATGCACTAATTTGAGGCCGATAAGTTTCAAACGTACACATATGTGCCTATGGGCTGGAAGAGGTTAAATATATCCTTTGATGATTCGAATAGGTCCTCATAAAAGTCTAGCAGCTTTTTGGATATCCCTTTCTCAGTATTGAAAAATTGGACAGCATACGGATAGGTTTTCATGTTTCCAACATTAGACGCGTCGCTTCCGACCGAAAAGTACTCCACTTCCTTAAGTTCAGTGACGACTTGTTCTTGTGCATATGGGGCGAGCACATTTCGTGCTATTGCTGCAGCTTTTGTGCGTCCACATGATATTTTTGCGGCAATTTTGCTATCAGAATACAAAGCAGGAGCTAATTTCACCTGGCAATCAAGACTGTCATTTCCGGAAAAACCGGAGGTGCTTATGCCTTGAAAATATTTTAGATTTCATCAGCATCGTGAAATACTTATAAGTGCTGAATTTCATGAAAATACGTTCAGTAGTTTCCCGTATAAATATGGGTGAAGTTCCTCGTGAAAGACCCTGTATATAATCTATTCCCCAATAATACCTTTTGGTGTGTGGGTGATGATGATATTGTTTATCCTGATTACTCCTAGGTCTCATGTGGAGACCCCTCTGAAATTACAAGCTTCGAAGCTTATAACTTGTGCCGAGTTCGGAGTAAGCAGTTGTGTTCTGTGTAGGCTTTGTTACTGTGTCCTTACGCCACCTTAGGCACAGCACTGTTAATTTTTGACCCAACAGTGAGAATGGTGGCCCCTACCGAGACTAGAAAATTTCTTTCCTAGCTCGGGATTGAACTTTGGACCTTTGAGTCCGAATTCCAACGCTCTACCACTGAGCAGGGTAAATTAAATAATATAGTCAAATGCAGTGAGAGTCATACGATTCAACAAAGACATACTCACAGCTTTTGACTATACACAGAAATTCCATATTTTTATTGTGTACAGGAAATGTCAGATTATTTTTGAAAAATATTGTTTTTTCATACAAGTGTGAAAAATCCCTTAAAAGAACATAACTGTTTTTCTGACTTGATGGATCTCGAAATAATTCAATTCTTCTAAAAAATTGTTGTTGCTAACCAATAGTTTATACCTATATAATTAAATATTTCGGAGATATAAATAAATCAATTCAAAGATTTTAAATATTTTATTAATGAAAATGATGAGGTATTGGCAAAACAACTAACCACAAACGGTATGAATCATTTTCTCAAAATATTTCTTTGAAACTGATTCTATTAGATGTTTTGCAAATCCCTCATCGAATGGAACAGAAATCTGTAAATAGTGCTATTCTTTTGAAAAATATACTATGAATTCACACATTCTCGAATTCAGCAAAGCCATCCCAAACTGAATTTGACCATAATGAGGATGGTTCTGTTTGAGTGTGCAGTCTGAATTCAGATACCTCAGTGTTGTTATCACCTCAGTTTCTGACTTGATTTTTCCTAAAAGAAATTAATAAGCGTAAGGAAAGTCTTGAATCATTATTGACATTACCCAAATATGGGCACTTGATCTCTATAAGTCTGCTTGGCTTTCCATCCTCAAATGCTATTCCATCGGGAGAATAAGCCAACCAAGGATATTTTTGGCATATAATAATTCCAATCTTTTTAATTTGGAGATTAGGATTCATTTTTTCGAATGCTTCAAGTGCAAAAGATTCCTGTTCAGTTCCATATCCCATCTCTTTTGTTATCAACGATTTGGGGTTGAAAAAGTTACCCAACATTTTTGTCCAATCCTGCTTTTGGAAGGTATAGACTGAATAACAAGTAGATCCTGAAAAATTAACATAATTACTGGAAGTGAATCAAGAGAACTTCATTGTACATCAGTAGCAGCTAGATAAACATGATGAATAGTGAATACAAGATTGGTCCCAGGACTGATCCCTGCGGGACACCAGAAAGCTCCCGCCAGGATCGCGAGGAGAGCTCACATCCAACTCGAACGTGATACGACCGGTTAGATAGAAAAGCCCCTATCCAGTCCAGCAGTCCCCCTCTGATACCCAGGTGTTCCAGTTTAGTTATAAGTCGACCATGTGGAACTCTGTCGAACGCCCTCGAAAAATCGAGATAGATAACGTCCACTGGCCGACCGGAGTCCAACGCTTCGGTCCAGTCAGATAAACAGGAGAGAAGGTTTGTTATAGTTGAGCGCCCCGGAACAAATCCATGTTGCTGGTCTGGTATCAACTTGTGTTCTAGAGAAAACCTCAGGATTGGCTCACATATTATTCTCTCCAAAACCTTGGAAACCGTCGACAGAAGACTGATGGGACGATAGTTGTGAGGTGATAGCTTGTCCCCCCTTTTAAAGATAGGGGTTACACAGGCAAATAGCCAATCAGAAGGGAGGGAAGAGGAGGACAAAGATTCACGAAATATAATAGTAAGAGGGGCAGCAAATGCACTGGCACACCGATTCAAGAGAAGCGGTGATATCCCATCACGGCCCGGTGCCGATGAAGTCTTCAATCCGGAAAGGTGTCTCTCAACGATCTCCTCGGTTATGTCGACGTCGGAAATATCGAAATGAGACCGCTGTGAACTCGGTGATGGCAATGGACCAGGTAACTCGGGCGTGAAGACGTGAGAGAAAACCTCCGCAAGCACATCTGCAGAATCCACAGAACTGCCACTGACCTCACCAGAAAGGTTCCTGACCAGTGGGACGCCCACTTTGGTGTTAGAAGAGGATCTGATATACTTGAAGAGTTTCTTCCTGTTTTTGATTATGCCAAATTATTCTCGAATTGAGTTTTGAATCTGTGCAGAGATGTGGAGACGTGATTGGAGAAGTTACGATGAGTTTTATAATCATCCATCGATCCGGATCTCAGATATCATTGCCAGAGTGACCTCTTCCTTCTTATAAGACGAAGGCAATGATCGTTGATCCAGGGTTTGATTGGGTTGTGCCTGATGGTCTCAACTCGGGTATTACCCGCGACAATATCGTTGACGGTATTGACGAACCTCCCCCACATTTGCTCGACATTATCCAGAGGAGTAAGGAATGATTCCCAATCGGTAGTCACAAGATCACCGGAGATACCCTCATAATCCAGCTTGCGAATAGTCTTTAGCTGATGGTTCAGTGGATATGGTGACATGATCCGATCTCCCAAATGGGGGTAGATAATCGAGATCTGAAGTGAGATGAAGTTCGGAAATGAAGAACAAATCAAGTAAGGAAGGGGTTTGGTCGTTTTTATATCTGGTTGGACTCTCAACGATCTGATGCAGGCCGGAATTCACTGCCAGCTCGGCATATGGGTAGGATGGCGACGACTGAGACGGTAATTGAAAGAGAGGCCATTTCAGATCGGCACAATTGAAGTCTCCAACAACTAATGTGTTTTTGGTGTTAGAGGCTAGTGAGGACAGATAATTCGCGCAACTCAGGTCAGCATTGCATGGACGAGGTCTGTGTATACATCCGGTCAGAAGCGAAAATTGAGGGCTGGAAATTTGCAGGAAGATGTTATCGATACCGACCCAGTCGTGGTGTGTGGACTCGATCCTGTATGAACAAGTAATGTGCTTATGCACGTATATGCATACACCCCGATATCCAGGTGCCTCCCTGCTATCCTCCCTATAAACTATATAATCGGGGATATGGATTACCGAGTTCGGGACCCGAGGAGAGAGCCAAGATTCGCTGATAAAAATTATAGAAGGTTTGTGGAGCTGTGCGAAAGATGTGTATTATATGAATTCCAATTATGCATAAAAACTTGGCTTGGCTTCGAAATAACATTATACCCGAATGCAAAGCATGGAACATGGCCGAAACATGGTGGCGACCGAACAGCTGATCGGTCATGTCAAAATATTCTGCGTCCGAAGGTTTGTTTACAAAATGTCGAATTTTCTATCTAATTTTCCAAGGAAATAGCCCAACGTCAGAAATCGAAAAGCCAATCGGGGGCAGACCGATTCTTCCTCTTTCGATTCGTATCTAAAACTCCCATCTAGGATGTCTGGAACAAAAGCCTTTAGATGAAGATATGTGGTACCTTTTCGCGATTTTTGCCAAATTCGCGATATTCGATCTGAAAATTAATGTATTTCCCGACCACGTGAAAAGACGAAACATACCTCAAAAGAAGCACCCGTCCTTCTACTTTCTTTTTCTATATCGTTTTTTCTCTTGCGTGGCCCCCTTTCCGAGCTAGGGCCCTTCCTTCGAACCTACTTTTTGACAATTTAGGCCACGCCCCGGACCGAAAAGTGTAAAATACGTTTAGTATATAGAACGAGTTGTTTATAAACAAATAAAAGTTTGTAGACATCATTCGCATCATAATTTTCTGCATGTCAATTAGATTAGGATTAAGTTTTCATTGTTACTAATTCTCTAAAAACTTTGTTGTTTGTCAAAGAGAAAAATAAAGATTTCTTATTCAATACCTGTTATTTTATTCTTGCGCCTTCTTTTCCATTCCAATGTTCCTTGGTGGCGGCAGCACATGCTTTCTAAAACGTCTTCATTCTTAAATGATTCCAACACCATCAAACAACAAGAACAACAGGAAGAATTTGGGAGTGCTAACGAGGCCAACTGAAACATTTCTTCAACTTCTTCCTTCGAAAATGATCTTTTTCTAGCCAACATATTTGATGGCCCGAAACACTGAGTTTTGTTCAGTGGCTGTGGCAAATATTTATTTGTTGTTTTGGTTTTCTGAACTTTCCATAGACATTCAGTGTCTGTAGAGGACAACTCTTCTAACTCTTCTAATGGTTTTCTGAAACAAAAATACAAGCACAGAAAAAGGAAACCTAAAAAAAAAAGGTTGCAGAAACCTTATAAATTACAATGGGCACGATTAGCCATCTAATAAATCAGTCATAATACCACCTTGAGCAAAACAGTAGTGTTGCTGCTACATGTTTGCAAGATTCCGATGTGCCTGCCTTACAGCTGCAAGTAAATGTCTGTATTTCAACCTTTCAATCTGAAATAACTGAAAATATTCCATTGTTCTCATGGGGATCACTTTTCACTGCACTAGTTTGCAAACAGTACGATCTGATATTCCACTTTTTGTCCACTTTTTCTCTCACTCCACACACAATAACATGGTTCGCTGCCAGAACAGCTTCACCTTCTACAATGCATCTGCTATTTGGAGAAGCAGATAAATAGTCAAAAATTGACGACAGTGACAGAAACATAATTCTCTTTGAAAAAATTAAAAACCTTGCTCAACCTCAGATTGTTTACAATGCAATCACACTTGGCGTCAAAAACGTATGTTTTTCGACAGAATGACAGCACGGGAAAATTAGGGTTAAAATCTCAATAGATTATACCAACAAACCAACTGATTAAGCGCTGCAGATCATTGAGGAAAGTTGGAGTATGATTTCTGATCCCTCGTTTGATTTTGATACCATCAAGTTGATATAAAACTGTTTGATAACCAGCAGTTTTTTCTGTTTCAATGGGCAATTTTATCGTCAAATTTTCGGTTTTGGGATGGGAGGTTGTACTTCACCCATTTGTTGCGACATCGTTATGGAGAGGCTTCATGACGTTAGTCTCTCTCGGTTGCCTTCCATCGTTCCAATTTATAAGCGTTATGTTGTTCCGAGCTCTTAATTTATCTGACAGAAGGTTTCATGAAAAAAACCTTCAGTACATTAAATCAATTCTTCTGAGCAAGTCTCTCTAATCCATAAAATATTGGGGGAATCTCCTTAACCCTCTCGGCATCTGGAGGTTCGTCAGGAACAGTTTTACGTTACCATAAACTTGTGTACATGTCTTCAGAAAGACTCTCTAAAATTATTCAAAAGGAGGACTCGAGAGTGTCCTTCAAGAGTTCGAACACACTAGGTAGACTTTTTTTCGATGTTATCAAGTACCCGACACCTACTTTTTTTGAACTCAAACTTAGTGTATAAAATCAATTGTTCGAATTGTTCCCGAGTTCATATACGACAGACAGGTCGATATTTGAAGTCCAGAATCCAGGGACATATACAATCTGTTCATTTGCCGATCAATAACCCCAAAACAGCTTTGGCTGAACATTGGCTAAGCACAGGTCATAGCTTCAATTTTGAAGACGTTCAAATATTGAATAAAGAACTTAGGTAATCGGTTGATGTTTGATATGTTGCAAATATCTGTGCAAGACTCAGTAAATTCTAGGTCTGATATTCAACAACTCGATTTTATTATTCTTTATTAAAAAAACGAACAAACAGCTGAAAAACGTAAATTTAAGTGAGAATTGGGCCCCATTCCAATTTCAATTTTATTGTTGATTTATCAACACGCCAGACACGGACGTCTATGTTTTTTACCCTACATTGTTTCCAGTTTTCGTTTCTTTGACTTCACCCACGTCTGTCTGCATTTTGTTTCTGCATTGGTCGTATTGTTGTCCCTGTTTTTAAACGGTTATGCTTTTTTTCAAGCTAATTATTGGATGATTGATTTGAATGTTCATGAGATGACTTTGGGAAGACACTTTTGTCTAGTCTGTAAGTGCTTGAATATATTATACAATGTTTCATATATATTTCAACAATGTTTATATGTCTCCGTATGTATTTCTATTTATATCATAGTGTGCATTGTTGTCATTTTTATAGTCAATAATTTAAGGTGTAGCTCGTAATTTCCCTATTTGTGTGAGATTATTGTAGATATTATGTTTCATGGTGTTCTACTTCTTTTTTAGAGCCCTGAAGATGGAAAAATTCAATTCCGAAACGTCGGCGAACTGACAGTGTGTCATTTTCCTGCTATTTGACCCTTATACCACCATTATATTCTTGACACTTCATGATGCTTACGTCACATCTGATTACAAAGGACTTGATAGATATTTGAACCAATCGGAACCAATCTATGAATGTTTATATGAAAATCAGTCTTTCCATTCATGAAATGGCATGATTCTTATGATTTCTACATATTTAAAGTATAAAATCACCAGTTAAAATGATCTTCAAGATAAACAGAGAAAGGAGAAACAATATTTCTTATGGTGTCTCCATAAATAGCATAAATAGTTCCTTGGCCTGATAGATATCGAACCAAAAAGTTGAACCACTTTTCAACGAAATTCCTTGGCTATCTTCGTGGAAAAACAAGTGCAAACACTTGCGAGGAGTCCGATGACTCCATATAAAAGCCAACGCCGATGTAGTCTCAAAAAGATGAATGAAGGAAATCAATGTTAAGAAAGTGGTCTGATGAAAACCATTATGCATCGTTGATATGATATCGCATTCAAGGATCTACAGGATCCTTAATGGGCCGTGGAATTATGAAAAATGCCCATGTTAAAGTTGAGGAGCATTATCGTGGGTTAATTTGTAAATTTTGTTTCTCAATTCTTTGCTCACCATAAAGGTGCAATCCTTGATGATGCATACTTGCATGCTAAGTATAGGCATAATCTGATGACAAAACAGATATTGCGTCGAAATCGTTCGCAATCATAGTGACTTCTGAATGGAAATATTCAAATTGGAGTACTCATTTTCTGGGCATTATCCCATTTGTTTGATCTTGATTGATTCTCATTTTGACATTCCGTTTTCCAAAAACACGAACTTCGTAAAGACCCTACCACGTTTGGATGTATTCACAAGATCTGAAGTGGTGATCCAAAATATTTACTTCAAGATAAATTAGTGGTGTAGGAATAGAGAAACAGAAAAACGATTCTCTTTCAGTTCGCCAACGTTTCGAAAAAATTTATTTCCATCCTCAGGGCTCTAAAAAATTGGCGGAAAACATGATTTGTAACATTGGTCGCATTCACCGGACGTAACCGTTGGGCAACTGTTCCGAAACACTAGCGCAATCGTCCGGTGGCACATGCGCTACTCACTCAACACGTTCTGGAGCAGGCGTATTTTTCGGAGCGCTTTTGATTTGCCCTAGGTATCGGTAGCGGAACGTTACTTTGCGCTTCGTCCAGTGAATGCGACCATTGATAAAGGAAAGATGAGCATGACTATAAGTTATTGACTAGAAAATATCAGAGAAATGATGGTCTGGCATAATTTAAACTTTCAATGATAATAATAATAATAATAATAATAATGTTTATTCATCTATAGCGAGAAGTAAACATGGTTTGTGTTACAGAGATCATAGCAGATATAGTATAATCTGTGTGTAACTATTAATTATAACTTAATTTAATCTTACAATATATAATTTCAACTTAAATAAATCTTTTCTAACCTGAAAAAAAAAAAAAAAACATTCACTTCACTGTGAAGGCACTCCATGCTGTAGGTCAAAAGACCAAACCGTGTTCTACGTTGCCCAAATTGGTAAAATTATCCCGTCGTAATCGGTGAGTAACTTTGTCCTAATCGGTGATTATATTTTGTCCTAATCGGTGAGTATATTTGTCATAATCGGTGAGTATTAACGTCTGCACAATTTTGTTTCATTCATTGAATTTATTAATTAAATCATTTGCTTCTTTTGTCTTCAACTGAACTAGCCATTCCTTGGTTTTCTTCTTAAATTTCTTATAGTTTTTAATTTTTTTCGACTGAATTGGTATCGCTGCAAATACTTTAGAAACAAGGAATTGAGCTGATCTCTGTCCTATTCGCTTAAAACATTTTGAGGTATAGTAGGTTCTATCTTTATTTCTTGTTTCGTATTCATAGTCTACGTTATTTAATGGTATCTTTCCCTTGAACACACTTACGGCCATTTTTAGAATGAATAATTTCCTGATGTTGAGTATTTTGGATTTTTGGAATAGTGGCTCACTAGGGTACGTTATTCTTTTACTGTATATGATTCTTAGTATCCATTTTTGGACCTTATTCAGACTTTCCAAATGGCAATCGTAAATTCCGCCCCATCCCACTATCCCGTAACCGATTAGTGTTTCAACAAGAGCATTGTAGATCATTATTAAATATTTTTCTTGCATGCAGATTTTTTTTAAAGCTTTGAACTTATAAATTATTCCTCTCAATTTTCTGGTCAAGTTTTCCACATGTTTATCCCATCTCAAATGACAATCAATTATCACACCAAGGTAATTTGCACTTTTTGCTGCTGGTATACTTGTATTTGTGTCTATATCGATATTTCCATACTTTGGCAAGCCACTCTCATATGATGCAAATGGAACATATTTTGTTTTATCCACATTCAGAGTAAGTTTATTATACTGCAACCAATTTTTCACTAGCACAAAGTTGTTCTGCGTTTTACTCTTCAGTTCGTCCCAGGAGTTTGCTTGAAATAGGATCACGGTGTCGTCTGCAAAACCGATAATATTTCCGTTGCAGGGGACATTGAATAAGTTGTTAATATATATTAGAAATAAAAGTGGCCCCAACACCGTACCCTGCGGAACACCGTAAGTAACACATTTCTCTTCGCTTCTTTTTCCATCGATCTCAACAACTTGTTTACGATTCGATAGGTAACTCTTTAATAACTCATGAATCTTACCCCGGAATCCACATCTATCAAGTTTATCCAACAGAATTTCATGTGAGACGGTATCAAATGCTTTAGCGAGATCTACGAAGATGCAAAGGGAAGGAATTTGTTTGTCTAAATATTCATAAATGTTGGTTGTTAATTTTCTGATTGCATCCTCAGTAGATCTACCGCTCATGAATCCATACTGGTTTTCATGTATTATTTTATTTTCGAGAAGGAATTTCATCATGCGTTTGTATATTATTTTTTCCATTATTTTCGCGAAGTTGGATATCAATGAGATGGGCCTATAATTGACCATTTCAAGCTTATCTCCGTTCTTGTATAAGGGTTTGATAACTCCCAACTTCAATATGTCCGGAAAACATCCAGTGACGAAACAATGGTTTATAATATGTGTTAAGGGTTCCGAAATTTCCTTTTTTATTTCAACAAGGATCTCGGTCCTAATACCGTCGTGCCCAGGAGCTTTTCTTCTCTTTAATGTTTCTATTATCGTTTCTATTTCAAATCTGTCTGTGGGAGATAAAAAAAATGTTCTCCCTTGAATAGGGTCATTTTCCGCAAGGTGCTCAACATTTTCAATATTACTCGCATATACTTGCCCTATCGTACTATAGTGTTGGTTAAATGCATTGGCTATATTATTTTTGTTTTCAATAATTTCTCCATGGATTCTAATGCATTTTATCGATGTTTTTTTTCTGGATTCACCGCAGACAGTCTTGACCTGGTCCCATACAACTTTGGATTCTGAGTTTTTAGTTTCAGCAATTTTTTTTATGTATTCTATTTTAGCTATTTTAATTCTTTTCTGTATTTCTTTTTTCAACTTAGAATACTGATTTTTCAACATTTCGTTGTCAGGGTCATTTTTTAGTTTCAAATAGAGTTTATTTTTTTCATTTATCAATTTTATCAAAGAATCTGTGATCCATAATTTTCGTTCAATATCTTTATTTTTTATTGTTTTCTTATGTGTGTTTTTTTCAATATAATTTGTAATGATCTGAATAAATGAATTGGTCATCATATTTGCGCCATTTCCCTGATAAATCTCACACCAATTTTCCCGCCCGAGATCACTCTTCAACATTTTATAGTTAATAAAGCTTTTTATTTTTGGTTTGTCTCTTCCTTTTGATTTGTTTACCGAAACATTCAAGGATATCATAGTTGGGAAATGATCTGTTATTAAGTGTTGTATTATGCATGCACTACATTTATCATATATATCATCTTGCGTACATGTTCCTTTTATAAATATGTGATCTAAGCAGCTCTTACTGCTAGGGCGTGTAGGTTTATTTATGACTGATATAAAACCTGATGAATACATGATATTCTTATAGTCTTCCACAAAATTTTCTTGGGACATAAGGTTAATATTTATATCTCCTATGAGTATATGCTGTTTTGCATCTATTTGTTCTAGATATCTACTGAGATTCATATTGAACGAATGTACGCATGTTTTTGGAGACCTATATATCGCTGTTAGTTTAATACTCTCCTTGTTTGAACATTCAATATCTATATCCATGCATTTAATTTCTCCTAGCTCAATAATTTTATAGTCGAAAGATATACCATGCTTCACATATACCAAGACACCATCGTTTTGATTGTAATCGCCTTCATTGTAGGCCATGCTATAGCCAACAATTTCATACATGTTCACATTTTGTACCTGGAAAGTCTCAGTGAGGACAATGATATCAAATGTAGTCTGAACAGACTCCAGAAACAAAACAAATTCATCATAATTTGCTGAGATACTTCTTACATTCATATGAAATATACTGAGACTTTCTATGAAGCTATAATCTTTAATATGTTCTAAGTTAGTTATTATTTTTGTTTCATACGCAAGGCTGTCGAAATCCTTAATGAAACGATTCATAATGAAAACCCACACATGTGCAAAATTGAGTCGGAATGAAGACAAACTATTTTTACACATATATATATTTTTTCCCCTTTTTTTCCTTTTTTTTTCTCTTTTTTTCCCTTTTTTTTTAAAATTACTTATAATATATGTTGTATCATCTATTTAGAGCAAGTATATTAATATATGTATACTAGGATAAAGACATAGGTATATGGTAAATTATTTTCAATATTAATTATCCTTTTCTGTTGTGGATCTATGCCTCAGCATATACTTCCTGTTGGGTGCTTCAGATGGTAACGACAATTTTTCGAGACTGGTATTCTCGTTTTTTTTCAACGGCTCAGGCGCAGAGTTCATCAGTGCAGAACCCTCTAATACTTTGACACCACTGTCCTCTGAGGATGCAGTATCCGATGTAGTAATTCGTCCTTCAGTCCTTTCTTTGCGTTCTAGGTCCGTCAGGTCATATACTCCTCGACCTATCACTAATTTATTACCTTTAATAAAGGATTTTTCTGTCGAATCTTTTCTAGCTTTTAGCAAAAAGGACCTTAGTCTCTTGTTTTCCTGGCGTTGTTGAGGTGTCAAGTCATGAGCAACTGACACAGCAGTACCCCTCAGATTCTTAGTATGATCGAATATATATTTCTTTGTTTGATAAGAAACGAACTCCACCTTCATAGGACTATTTGGAAGATCTCCCAACTTGTAACAATCATTAATTTCTGATGTCTCAACTTGAGTTTTCAATAATCGGTTTAATTCCGTGCTGATATATTCCGATGTTAATTTAGAATTCGTTTCAAGACCAAAAACAACTATATTATTTTTTTTCTGTAGGCGCTCCGTCTTCTCTAACCTGTTCTTCAACTTTTCATTCTCTGTTTCCAGTACTTCGTTCCTCTCTTTCAATGATTGAATCTCTAACAATAACTTCGTTTCAGTGGCGGATATGTATTCCTTAACCTCCTCTCTACCCTCCCTTATCTCCTCTAAAATCTGTCTCAGTGTAATCTCCTTGACCTGTTGATTGGTCATTTTAATCTTAATTGTGATGTGAACAATTTCTCTATTGTATGGTTTATTTATTTTAAATTATGGTGTATGTATCCCAAGATATCGTAACCAAGTGGAGACTGAGTATTTATAATGATAGGCTAAAAGGAATAAAACACAAAGGTCTAGGTCAAGTCAAGGTAAACCAACGAAGGAAAATAAAACAAAGGTGAGGAATGTGTCTATGTATCACGTGTTGCGTGGAATCCCCCAAAATAATCGTTATCTGCACTCCACTTATGTTCGCAGATAACGGCATGCAGAATTTGAACTCTTGGTTATCTCACAAGCGTAACACGTAAAAAAATTCAACAATTGACGATAATCAATGATATTTCCCAACAATCAAGCACAACCCTTACTCACGGTTTCTCCCAACCACCACAGAACTTTTTTTTTTCACATAAAGAACAACAAAGAACTAACAAATCTCGATCGAAATTGAAGGACACCTACACCGTGGCGAATGATTTAGTTCTTAAGGCATATAAAATTCGAATAACACAGGAACTGAAGCCATCAGATCATTTAAAACGTCGCTCATTTCTCGACAAACAAGAATTTCAAATTAGTCGTGTACACATCAATGAATCACACGGTTGACATATTTCGAAGAAACCGTCAGCGATCGGCGGCTTCAGCAAAGGCGATTGGATCGCTGCAACATCCAATCGTGTCGGTGCAACCCCACCTTAACGAGTGCAATGAAACGAAACACTATACGAAAGTTTATTTAGGTTTAAAAAAAGTAATGTACAGGGTGTATTTTAAGGTGAGGCTTTCCTTTTGACAGATGGTAGAACTCATCAAAATAACTCATTTTACCAAAAATTTTCAATATGAATTATGCCCCTGTTTCGAGAAAATGAAGCTAGAACATTTTCTGGTTTCTAGGTGAATCTGAAAATTCCTCAGTCCGAACCTGCTCCCTCGCCTACTCCTCCGTAGATATCAACATCTCTTGTTTTTGTCTTCTTATCTAACAAATTTGCAAAAAATCTAGTGCGTAGAACAGATCATTTTGCCATATTATGCCGCTATTCTATAAATTGAACATTTCTTATAAGAAATTGTCGGTAAAATGGCTTATTTTGATGAGTTTCATCACCTGTCAAAAGAGAGTATAAACAAATTACTTATAAGCCAGACAAGTGTATCTTCCGAAAATCATTTCATCAAAACCCAAATCAATTGTTCAATACTTCAAAAATGAAAATTCATAACTCAGGAAGTCAGCAATCGCTAAACACCAATGGTTTCTGCCTACAGATAAAGGCATAATAACAATTTTTTCATTAAAATCTGGCGTCGAACTGAAAAAATCACTTTCTTACTCCCAAAGGTGATTGAAAATTGCATACACTTTATCAGTTGTTATAAACATAAATCGATCTTGATTATATTCCTGAAATAAACAGTGGAATGAAAGGTTAATTATTGTCTCCATAACCCATTCTTTCGAGTGTAAAGAGTGAAAATCTTCATTTGAGAGTTCAGGCCACAAAGCATCTTGAAAATGACCAATAACATATTTCTTTTTCAAGTTCACATAATATCCATCATTTTTAATTATGCCATTTGCATATTTTATTACCCGTTTAAGGGTTGTTTCAGGTGTTGTGGATACAATTTGTTTATCCTGTGATAACCAACACCTTTTTTCTATGTTGGCGTGAGGGAAAGCTGGATCTACAATTTCAGGAAGGAGATAAAATAAATAGAAATCTTCGATGGGAATCTTCATCTTTTCATTCCAGAAAGATTCATTCCTTTCTATTCTTGTAGTGTGGAACCCCTTAAATGTCCATACTAGAAAATCACACCACTGTCTTTCTGAAATATGCAGGAGACCCTGAATTTGATAAAAATATTCATGGGATTTCAATAAATTCCCATTCTTATCCAAATAATTCACCTTCCGTGGGCTGTCATTTCTCACACTGTAGGGGCATTTTATTTCCAGAATTCCATTGCTGTTCACTAAACCGTCAGGTGAACAACCCAAGAATGGACTATTCCCTCTCACCAATAAGCCACAACAAGTTATTCTATATGATGGATTTCTCTTCATGTACACATTCAAACATGTTTTTTCATATTTAATTCCATGTCTCATGGCTGGAGTTCTTAATGAATCTGCGTATAATATTCGTTTCACAATATTCATTTTACATTTTTCGCTGCGAGCTTTGCAGACTGCTCCAAAATAAGAAGCTGTGAGTCGTTTTTTTCTTTCCTCAAACCAACACTGGGCTTTGCGCTGTTTTCTGGTCTCAGTTTCAATTTTCTCCAATTCCTCAATATTTGAAGGCAAATTGGACAAATATTTCATGCATCTATCTTCAAGAGTTTGACGTACCTCTTCAGTATTTTCTCTTCTTCCCTCGAGACCCATTATCAAAGACATTTTTTTCAACGTCATCTGATCGAAATTACTCGGATTTTTCATTTTTCCTTTCTCTTTCCATTCTTCTGTTTGTGATAGCTCTTCGTGCAGAATAGATTGTGCAGAGTCCTTGTTTTTTCTGGATGTACACCTTTCTTTGGGAATATCTAGAGTAATTTCTTTATGGTAAGACAAAACTCTTTTCCGAATGAGTCTCACAATACGACTACATCTCTGAAGGTTGTTTGTGGTTATGATGAGATTTTTTACAACGCAAAACCAATTTTCTACAGGAGCATTACTGACTCTTTTCATGTCATTATTTTCGATGAACAAACCAGTTATCGGTTTTATTCATTTTCAGACAATGATATGTACAGTTAAGGTAATCGCTCATTGTCATGTTATTCCAGAATAGTAAGGTTGCATTAATGAGTGCGAAGCTAAAATCGGTCACAACCCTCCTGAACAATGGCCATTTTTTCTTCCGCTGTATTGCAAACGATTTGAATTTTGCTAGCCATACTCCAATGGAAGTTGTATCATGGTCACAACTGAACATCTCAAATATGGGACATACTCTTTTATTAAAGGAAGTTACAATTACACCGGCATAATAGAAAATTCTTTTATTTACGAATTTCGGTCTTCTTATAGCATTTCCTGTAGCATCCAGATGTATTATTAATTCACCTTCATTCCTCATCAGAATATCGAGTTGTTCAGAATTGAATATGTAAACATGAAAAGGCTGACCAACACATTTTATATATTCCACATTTTCACGTTGCATAAGGCACATATCGTACAGATCATCCTTATGTCTATCATTGTGACCTAATGCTTCTGATCTCATTTTTCGGAGTACTGAGTCTGATTTCATAGTCTGTAAATTTCCAACTTTAATAAATTGTGAACTACTATTTTTGATCCTTTTCTCTCTCGACTTTGACGGTTTCATCAGCAATAATTCCTTCTTACTAATTATCCTATCAGCACCTTTTACATAGGTAGTTACTGATTCCAAATGATTGAAATTAGCCGAGGAGCCATACACTAATACGTTATGGTCAGAATTCTGCTTAGAAAATTCGTTTAATACTAGTACGTAAGAATTGCATTCTCTATGAGTACAATAACTATAAATTTTCAAGCAATCTTTCTTTTTGACATATCTTTTGTGTTTAATATTTATGCTGCATATATTGTTCACAATTTTAAACTTATTTGCGATAATGAAAGTCCAACTCTTGATTAGTTTTTCATTGTGGATCATTGCTGAAAATTCTTGAGACGAAATTTGAAATTGTCCTAAATAATGTTGACAAGAAGAGAAAGGAAGGCGGATCAAGTCAGAATTCTTGAGATTAATCCAATTTGCGGGCCTCAAGAAATTCGAAACATTATTTTTAGCCATGTCAACCAGTATCTGTGGTGTTTCTTCCATACTCAATGAAGGATCTTTACATTCTCTGCTTGAATTACTTTTGTCAGGAGTTTTCGTGATGATATTTCATCTCTATCCTGTAGTTTATCACTAGGTAACTCTACGTACGAAATATTATTGAAGGAAGCAATATCGGGTTTTATATTTTCGATTTCAGAAGAATTCTGAATTGAATGGTTTCCGGGAACATTGTTGATCTCCTTGCCTATGTCAGATGATATAGCATCAAAATGTTCTACTTTTGATGGAAATGACTGAACTATTGTGAAATTTTCATTTTCATATCGTTCCCATCTTCTAAGGATTCTTTTTTTATATTTATTGCAATTTTTTTCACAATTCTGCAGAGAAAATTTCAAACAGATCTTATGAAATAACAATTTCCACTGGTCATGATCTTCGAGCGTAGATTTTTTTGCACCCATCTCCTTGACGAGTGCAATAATTTTATCTCCTTGATCTTCGCACTTATATTCGGTTTCATTCGAAATTTTCAATTTTTGTGAAAGAATATCCTTATTTCGCCTAATAAAGACAATAATCAGGAAACAAAGATTTGCATTACATTCACCAAACACAAATCTAGCCGCATTTTTGATAACTAAATTGGATGCAGTCATGCTCTTCAATTCTTGCCAAGATATATGAATCGAGTTGAAATAGTATGCCAATTTATCAACGTTCACCTTTGCTTTTGGTGCCATACTTATAAAATAATTCGAATTAACAATTGGATAATCGATATTTTAGAAATTCTTACGTTCTGAATTAATTCTCCAAATATTCTTGATGGAACAAACTTATTCACAGCACAACTCGTGCCATAAAAAAATGGGGTTCTGATTTGAAAAAATTGATTTTTCACGATTTTGTCATCCCTAACTTTGAAAGCGATTTTTTCACCCCCTGTATCATGAATCGCGATTTCGATTTCTAAAGTGTTGGAAGTTGGAATATCGTCTTACTTTGACACACTTAGTAAGACGATATTCCAACTTTTTTTTACCATCAATACGATTGCGGGAATCCCTCAAAATACGCTTTAGTTTCCGTAATCACTTCTTCGTTTGAGATGAATCTTTTTCCTGCGAGCCATTTTTTCAAGTTTGGAAACAGGAAAAAGTCACTAGGAGCTAAATCTGGACTATAAGGTGTATGATTCAATCAATTCGAAGTGTATTTCACGTAATTTTAGCATCGTTTCTAATGCTGTGTGAATCGGTGCGTTGTCTTGAAGAAAAAGCACTTTTTTCTTCCTTAAATGTGGTCGTTTTTTCTTGAATGAATCATTCAATTGGTCCAATAATGCACGATAATACTTTCCTGTGATTGTGGATCTTTTTCCAAGATAATCGATGAGCAATATTCCGTGTGCATCCCAAAATACATACAGTGGCCATAACCTTGCCAGCCGATTTCACTGCCTTCGCCTTCTTCGGAGCACTTCCACCAGCTTCCACCCATTGTTTTGATTGATTTTTGGTTTCAGGTGTGTAGTGGTGGACCCACGTTTCATCAACAGTTATTAATCGACGCCAAAAATCAACAGGATCACGCTTTATCATGTCCAAACACCGTTGTGAAGTGGTCTGTCGAACTAGTTTTTTGTTCGTCACTGAGCAAACGCGCTTCAATTCATGGAGGTTGATGTGTGTGAACTTGATTGGTTCCATATGGATGGCATGAAGTGAGAGGTTCTTTCGTAGCTTGATGCAACACTCATCTTCAACGATACTTGAAGTAGGAATTTCATAACTGGAATTAGAATACATTATACTGAACCAGTTTCTATACCTTTTTAACTTCAAATTGAGACTAATCACATTCAAATTGGGATTAAACAAATTCAAAATGAGAATATGCAACTTCAAAATGGTAAATGAAATCGAATTGGTAATAAACAAATTCAAAATGAGAATAAGCAACTTCAAAATGGTAAACACAATCGAATTGGGAATAAACACATTCATATTGACACTAAACAATTTCATATTGAGAAAAGTCATTTTCCGTTTTATTTCATAGTTCAAGAGAATTGTTCTGAAGTAATTAAGAATTCAAATGGGAAAAAAATTTATTTTTATTTTTTTTACAATGCAGAGGTGTTGATAAACTCAATATATAATGCTATTTTATGACAAGTTGATAAATGTGAGAATCGATACGATAAATAAAAATATTTCTTCAACAATGAAAATCACATCAACTAAGTTTAAAACATCAGAAAAATATCGCTGTATATGTGCTACATATCGCGCACAGTTGTTGATATTTATTATATTTATATTATCACGCAATATAATTTCCAATTCACGCAAGCGGAACTGGTTTTGAGGAAGATTTGTCCTTTCTTCACCAGCCAAAATCTGTGGCATCCTTGTAGACATTGCCCTTTTAACTCCAGATTTAAAACTTGACCACGCAAATTCTATAGGGTTCAGCATTTGACTGTAAGGACTGAGTCTGAGTAGATTATTGTCCTGAAATTCTGGTTCCTTATGCCGGTCATCCACGAAGCGACCGATCCGGGTGTTTTATGACATTTTATGAGACCACGAGCGAAAAGAGTCTCTGTGATTGGTCGGGGGCTCATTAAATGTCATAAAAGGCCATAAAAAAGCTCGGATCGGTCGCTTCGTGGATGGCCGGCATTAAAGACCTCTTCTAATCCTGCATGACGAGGAGCATTATCTACTACCAACACCACATGCGACTGATATATATAAATATATTTTTACAACTTGAAAAACCGTTTTTAAAAAAACACGGAAAGACTTATGACGAGCTTTATTCAGATGTATCTACCAACCTAATGTAATACAGATCTACAAGCTTTTTTATAAACTCATGAATTATGTCTACTAAGCACATTGGCGTTCAATGCCACTACTTCGAGGAGTTACTTGGAATATGGTTACATATTATCTCCCCCTTTTAAAGAACTGAGTTCAATCTCATTGTTTGAACTCCGTTTATTTACGATCATTTGAAATTTAATTATGAAAATCTTATACATTACAAAGAAAATTATGGTTAAACAGATAATTATTAAAATGAAGTAAAGGGTTGAAATATGGTTTGGATGTAAATTCCATTCATACAATTTCAAATCAGAAATATTTGTTTCATTTAATGGATCCACAGTTAAATCTTGAATCTGTGAAATATTTAAATCCTTCAGTTGAAATACATGATACAAATTATCAATCTTAGATAATTGAAATGTTTTGAGTCCATTGGATATAATGCAATTACTTTCAATCATTAAAATCTTCTTCGGTTCATGTTCATATGATAAGAGTCCTGAACAGTTTTCACTCAGAATATCATTGAATAATGATAAATATTGTCCATTAGGTAACAGTTGTAAGTCTTCAACACTTGTAGTTGGCTTTCTTGTACAGTTTTCACGTTTTTCCCGCACAAATGCACTTAAACACGAGGGTGGTTTCATTAGTCTGTTTTGTGGGCACAGCATCCATTTTTCCACTTGCTGGCATTCTTCATATAGGGACCATATGATTTCTTCTTGTTTTAAAAGCAAATACTTCGGTTGATCTATTGGGTAGGTATTTAGGAAGGGAACAAATTTCAACTCAAGAGTACTATAAGGAATAGCGTTTACCAAAGGCACTTTTATAATTAATGTAATCTGCGATTTCTCAATTTTAACTGATGTGAAACAGACTGAGTAAAAATCCTTCAAGTAGACTAAATTTTTCAATAAATTATCATCTTGAATATAATTCCTGAAATAACTTAATGACAATATTGATTCATGTAGTAGATGAAGTCTGGCAAAACTAACGGCAGTATTTATTTCTGAAAGAATTCTGGATATTTTATTCTGTTCAAATTGCAAAAGGAAAACTTTATCTAAGATTTGCTGTAATTTCATGAATTTATCAATTTGTTTTATCATGATATTGGTTTGATTATGAAATCTATCAGACATCGATTTCACTATGCTCACAACTCGATTTTGATTTATCTTTATGGTATCTGCATCATTTCTCAATGTCCGAAAATATTCTTGATAAAGAGTTTCGTCTTCATCGTCTAAAGTGCCAAAGAGAAATTTGGAAATTCTTCCTCCTATATTAACGAGGCCTCTTTTCTTCCTTGATGGAATTAATTCATGTAAAATTTGTTTATTTGTAAGTATTTGATTTAATGTCAAATCATATAAGTATTTCGATGCTTCATCCCTTGGTTCGTTCTTCTTAATAACATCATTTAAAATTTTTTCATGTTTGTTGAGGATTGAACTTATTCGTGAAAGGTCATAATGATACATAAGAACATGTTCTTTTTCAATTATGAATGTTTTAGGACCACTGAATGCAATTATATTATTTCGGATTTCTTTCGTTTTCAGACAGAATTGTGTTTCAAGAAAAAGAAGGATTATCGTTATGTAGAAAGGGACCATCCTGAAACAGAATGATAATTATTTTTTTCGTTGTTTGATTTTACTCTTATGATAAACATGTCATTTATTTGCTTCCTTTATGAGGACATTATCTAAAATTTTGATATTTACTTCTTTAAATCTTGGTTTCAATTTAGCGTCTGCCGGTAATTTGAAAAATGCTTCTCGATTATCATCTAAAATAACATCTTCTGATCTGTTTTCATTTTCTTTCTGTCGCTTTTTGTCATTTTTCTTGTTGTTTTCTGTTAGAACTTTGGAAATTTCCTTGAGATTTTGGTTATATTGTTCAATATAATTGGATACCTTTTCATTATCCGTGTATTCAATGGGAAGGCTATAATTCAGATCTGATTTTATAATTTGGAGAGGACTATATTTAAGGGTGGAATGTATAGAATTGTTATAACTCAAAAGGGCTCTATTTAATTTCTCTCTTAAACTCAAATTTTTATCCTCGATCACCCTTATTTGTTCCACTAATGTCGAATGAAATCTTTCGACAATGGAATTCGATGTGGGATTATAATTTGTGACGTAGTGTAACTCTATATTATGAGTGGAAGCGAATTCTTGGATTATCGCGTTCTTAAATTCTGTTCCATTGTCCATTGTTATCTTTCTAGGCGTCCCATGATTTGAGAAATAACGAATAAGTGCTTCTACAATTTCTACTGACGTTTTACTTTTCAGAATGAAACATTGCCCGTGCCTTGAGAATGAATCTACTAATGTGAGACAGGGTGTTTTCGAAATATTTATTGTATCCGCGTATAAATGTTCAAAAGGTTTTTCACCGATAGGATTTTGTTTGAATATTAATTTATTCGGTTGACGTTCATATTTTTGACGTTGACAAATATTACAACTATTCACATAGTTTTGGACTTTCGATAACATTTTGGGAAAATAAAATTTTCTCTTAATGCTTTCCACATTCTCTTGGATACCTCTATGACTAGTTTTGGTCTCATGATAAAGCTTGATTTTTTCAATTTGCTCTTCTTCATCTTCGATATCTTCCAATAAAATATTTGAAATTTTGAATTTGAAACTTCCTGAATGGAAAAGTTTCTGTGCATACTGAATAAATGGCTTTTCGATGTTTTTATCCTGGAAGTATATTCCATACGTTTTGTCTGGTGAAATAAATTCTTTCAAAAATTTGGTAAATTGATTTTCTTCCGAAACAGATAAAATTAATCTGAATTTCGATTGATTATGTAATTTTATTTTAGAAACATTGAAATTATTGCTACTTTTGATAATGATTTGGTATTGAAAAATATTAATAGCTCGTTCAGTGTGAGGAATTTCTAGAATTGGGTCTTCTTGGTTCGAATGTACTGTTTCATTATCTGAGTTATCATCTGCATCTATTGACATTAATTCGTCAAATTCTTCTTGTCTCAAATCTAAATCTTTATGTGAAATTTGTGGAATAATTGAATCGAGATCCGAAAATAATTGTTCCTTTTCAGTAACATTGAATTCATCATTTTTAATTCTAGATAGAGCATCTGCGTTATTATTGACACCTTTTCGATATTTTATTTCAAAATTGAATTCTTCGAGTTTTATTCTCCAACGCATTAATCTTGAAGAGGCTTCTTTTAGTGAAAATAACCAAGTAAGAGGTCGATGATCGGTATAGATAATGAATTTTCTTCCAAATAAATAAGGTCGAAAATGTTTACTCGCCCAAACAATAGACAATAATTCCTTTTCAATGGTTGAGTAGTTTATTTCAGCTGTATTGAGAGTACGACTAGCGTAAGCTATGGGCAAGTCGTTCGGTGGATTTCCTTGAGATAAAATAGCACCGACTGCATATTTCGAAGCATCTGTCGTTAAAATGAAAGGTTGATTAAAATCTGGGAATTGAAGAATAGGATGATTTATCAACATATTCTTGCTAATATTGAAAGATTCCAAATATTCTTGATTTTCTAAGTTTATCTTTGCGTCTTTCTTTAGACATTGTGTTAAAGGTTTAGTAAGCTTGGAAAAATTTGGAATAAATTTTCGGTAATAACCAATCATGCCTAAATACGATTTAATTTCTTTAGGATTTTTCGGAATTGGGAAATTTTTGATAGCTTCTATTTTTTCTGGGTTAGGTTCGACTCCTTTATCTGAAATTTTGAATCCTAAAAACATAACTTCATTTCTAAAAAAATATGATTTATCTAATTGAATTTTGAAACTTCCTTTTTTTAGTACTTCTAGTACAGTTTGAATATCCGCTAAGTGTTTATCGGGATCTTTGGAGAATATTAAAATATCGTCCATGTATACCACACAAATTTTTCCTAAAAGAGGTCTTAAAACTTCATTCATTACTCTCTGAAATGTAGATGGGGCATTTTTGAGACCAAAAGGCATTCGCAAAAATTCAAAATGTCCATCATCCGTAGCAAAAGCAGTTTTTTCTATGGATTCTTCGTCAAGTTCAATTTGGTGATATCCTGATGCTAAATCTATAGTGCTGAAATATTTTGCTCCTTTCAAATTATCTAACATTTCGTCAATATTCGGAATGGGGAATTTGTCATCAATAGTTTTCTCGTTGAGTTTCCTGTAATCGATTGCAATTCGCCACTTTTGTTTACCTGATTTATCCGCTTTTTTCGGAACGATTACAATAGGAAAAGACCAGGGTGAGATACTCGGTCTAATTATATTTTTATTTAAAAGATCTTTAATTTGATTTTGGACTTCTTCTTTGTGAATTTCCGGGTATCGATAACGTTTAACGTAGACTGGGTTATCATCAACAGTTCTGATATTATGTTTGATCTTACTTGTAAAATTCAGTGGATCTCCGGGAAATTGTAAAACTGATTTATTGCTCTGCAAAATTTTTGTTAATTGATTTTTCAAATTTTTGTCTAGGTGATTTAAATCTAAAGGTAATTGTTCTCTTGGTTTCACCTGTTGTAAATGAAGGTTATGGGAAACGATTCCATTAGTTAAAACATTATTTTTCATATCCACAGTAAGTTGTAGATCTTTCATTAAATTATAACCTATGACACCATCATATTGGGGATGAAATTTATAAACAACAAATGGGTAGGATGTATTATAGCCAAATATGTCAAGAGGGAATAGCATTTTATTGTTACAAGAATCTTTTCCTGTAGCTGTTGTGAAATATGTGCTTTCTTTATAAATTGAATTTGGAAAATAGTTATAAGCAATTATTGGATCGATAATTGAAATTGAACTGCCTGAATCGACTAGTAATTTACATGGAGGATTCTGCAATTTAATGTATGGCAGACTTGCTATTCTTTCATCATTAAAATTTAGGTCATGGGTACTTGATGAGGAATTTCCTGAAAATTTTCGTTCTCTATCTCTGGGGATTGAAATTCATTTGGATTTAAGTATTCTGGCTCAAAATTTTCATCATAGTTTTCGGTAAATTGTTCATCAGATTGAAATTCATTTTGCTCTTCCGTATTCGTTAATTCTTCAGATATGAAATTTGGAGGCGCTCTAGGTCTGAAATAATTTTCTCTAGGCTGGAAATTTGGTTTTGGTTGTCGAATACTTGATGATTCGTTGGGACGTTTTTGAGGCAAAATTCGTGTCCTTATTGACATCGGTTCTGGTTTATTGGTGGGTTTATAATTAGGATTGGGTTTGAAAACGTTTGAAGGTTTTCCAAATACTTGCTCATTAGTGAAAAATTTTGGTTGACTTGAATTTTGATTTGGTTGCATACGTATTGGTTGACTTGGGAAATTCTGATTCGGAATATAACTGATATGTGGGCGCGTATTCTGTTTGAAAGAATTTTGATTATGGGTGGAATGATAAGAGGTATTGTTAATTTTCTCTCTACCAGTATGAGGAGTTTGTGAAAATAAATTAAAATTTGGAGTGAAATTTAGTTGTTGTCTCTTTATTTCTCTATTTTCTAACATTTTGCATGTTTCATCGAAATTTCGTTCATTGTTATCTAACAAATTTCTGACATTTTCATCAACATTATTATAAATTACTCTTTGCCCAATTCTTTCAGAAATATTCCTGTAAATCACAAGTTCACTATTATTGAATCCTTGCATCTGCAATTGATAATCAAAATGTAATTTGGTTTGTTTGATTCTTTCCAAGAAATTTAGAAGAGGTTCCTTATAAGCTCTTCGCATGTTTTGATATTCGTCTTGTAAAACATCAAAATTGATTCTAAATCCAAATTTATCAATTAGAATTTGTTTTAATTGTTGCCAATCATTAGGGATGGGGCCTGAATTTATTATTATTCTTGCTTCATCAATTATTCTAGATTTTATCATCGCGAAGCAGTAATAATTAATTCGAGCATTATTCGTGCCTCCGAATTTGGAAATATAATTTTCTATTTCTACAATAAATGATTGGAGTTCGTTTGAATTACCATTGAATTTAGGTAACAAATCTCCAAATAACTTGAGGTCGTTAATATCTATTATATTACTTTGACTTCCTGAAGCTTGTGCTTGAGTCATTTTGGTATTTAGGTTTTTCAATTAAATCGTCTATTTTGATTTCGGGTATTTTACCAATTTGTTTCTTACAATTATGACTTAAAAATAAAAAATCAAGTATTCCTTTGGTCTAGGGAATAGAAAAACTAGGAGGTTAATAGATCAGCTCACTCTATTGCTTTCGGTCCTGGTTTGAAGGGCGCTACTCGATCAATCCTCAGGGTTGTTTTCGAATGTTGATAAGCTCACAAGCAGACCTGAGAGGGTTCACCTTACACTTCTTTCAGGGATTCAGCCTTTCGTCGTGGACTCTTGCTTGCTCGTAGGTTTGTTGTTATTTTTTGATCGGTTTCACTTTTCCGATTGACGTCACAAACTTTTCACAACAGTTCTTGGTTATTGCTCAAAGAAATGATTTTCACGTATTCTTTTTCGAAATACTAGCAATATCCCATCCTCGTCGCCAAATATATTTTTACAACTTGAAAAACCGTTTTTAAAAAAACACGGAAAGACTTATGACGAGCTTTATTCAGATGTATCTACCAACCTAATGTAATACAGATCTACAAGCTTTTTTATAAACTCATGAATTATGTCTACTAAGCACATTGGCGTTCAATGCCACTACTTCGAGGAGTTACTTGGAATATGGTTACATATTAATATTATAGGCAGCACGTAAGCGGTTCCGCACGAATTCTTTTGCATCTTCTCTTCTAAATGCACCTCTTCATATTTCATAATGAATAAGTTATAACACAAAACACTCAAAATGAACTGATCAACAGGTACATTTATTATTTGACAATATTTTTGTATCAAATTTAAGTGGAAATGACTCTTCTCAATATGAAATTGTTTAGTGTCAATATGAATGTGTTTATTCCCGATTCGACTTCGTTTACCAATTTAAAGTTGCATATTCTCATTTTGAATTTGTTTAATTCCAATTTGATTGTGATTAGTCTCAATTTGAAAGGTATAGACTGATTAGATCAGTGAGAGCTCTGCAGTTTGAATTAAGTTTAAGGATATCCATCTGTTTTAAGATTTCTTGCTTCAGAGATTCTTCACCACATATTATGGAAATTGGAGTAGGACTGGATAATGAGAAGAGCCATTGGTTCTCATCGAGTTCGTGCCATATTTCAGCTTCAGCAATGAGACTTCTTTTCTTGCAGGATTTAGGAATCTGGTCGGTCATCTTGGTTAGCAGTTGTACTTCACATGAGTTGTCAGCTTTCCTCATCGAAGGCATACTTTTACAAATCCATTCTTGAGGATGATACTCCACACAGTTTGACAATTCATCCAACATCAAATAACTTGTTCTCATAGGTGAAATCATTAGGTAGGGTTTTGAAGGTTCGATGTATGAAAACAAACGGGGCTATTCACTAAACAAAGTTGTTATGGATAGCAACTGTAAATCGTCGTTATCCCATGCTTATTACATGGGATAACAACATAACAACTTTGCTTAGTGAATAGCCCCGATTGCATTGTTTTCGAAATGAGGATTAGGTAATGATAACAATTGATAAAGATCGAAACTTTGGAAAGAAGTAAGGGGTTTTTCAAAGGCAATAATCAGAATATTATCTTTTATGAATGAAGTCATACTTTTATAATAATAATTAGTTGACTCGATACTTGGAGAAATAGGTAAGGTGAATTTAGAGGATATTTTTAATAATTCTTGATAAAGAGATTCTGGAGGTAAGATTCTATAATTCACAATGCCATGTTGTATTAGTGAGATGTCGTTTAAATTATTTTCCAAAGTATTTAAAATTTCATCAGTCATTTCGATTAATAATATGAGATGATCTGAGATCTGTGATTTCATCTGATATACATGAATCATACTATCAAGATTTTCTGAGTACTGATTCAATTCCTTCAAGTTTTTATTTAAGACTTCGATATTTTCATTCATTTCATGAAAAGAATTGTTGAAGTTAGAAATTGTAGAAGAGAGAATAGTAACTTGCTGCTGCATAAGAACTTTAGTTTGTTTTTGATTATTTATTAATTCATTAATACAATCTTAGTAGAATTCAGCGTCATTAGCGTCGGGTGTACCGATCAACCATTTAACAGCTGTTCCGATTCCATTAATAAGACCTCTTTTATCGTTTCGAACTTATTTGGTGAGAATGTATAACTCATTTATAGTTCTGTGATTTTTGTTTTTACGTAATTTAATTGATTAATACAATTATTAGACATATGTTCGATCATTGCGCTTTTACATATGTTGACAGATGCAGTATAAAAGTTTAATATATGCTCGACATGATACTTTATACGAGTTAGATTATGATATGATAATATTATGACATGTTTCTCATTAGATATTTGTGCTTTTCCTAGGTTATGATGAAGAAGTCCGGAAGAAAAGTTTATAGGAGTTATATTATAATTGGTTTGATGAGCCTTGAGAAGGACTAGGAATGTGAATGACAGGAGGAGAACCGTTATTTTCCCAATTCTGACGATCTGAAAGGATATAAGGCTTTAATTGATTAAAATGATAAGTTTTAAGCTTCGAAGGACTGATTCTAAGAGTTGCAGTATTATTATTATGAATTTGCTCTATTTTATATGGACCTTTATAATTCGGAGCCAATTTCTTATTTTTCGCTTTGGCTTGACAATCATATAGAAGGACAAGGTCTCCTTCGTTGAATACATAGGTACGATTATGAGTTTTATCAAAGAATTCTTTTGATTTGTGTTTTGACTTGATGAGATTTTCGCGTGCATTTTCCCTTAATATTTTGAGTTTATTTGTTATATCATTTGCAAGATCTGAATAATTAGCAAGAGTATGTGGATGTTTGAATTGAGAAGGAATTCGTGCTCTTTGACCGAAAACAAGTTCATACGGAGTTCTTTGAGTCGATTTTTGAATTGACGTATTATAACTAAAGGTTGCAAAATTCAGAAATTCATCCCAGTTATTAGCATCTTTATTTGCGTAACATTTGAAAAAATCTTTAAGAGTTAAATGTGTTGAACTTTTTTCCATTCGCAGATCAGCAGCTACAAAAATCTCATCATCTTGTTTTCTAGTTTTATTTTCTCTGCTTTCTGTTGATAATTTTTTCTGGCGTTAGTTGCTTGTATTTTATGAATTTTTCATTCCTTGCACACATCACAGTTAGCAAGGTTTTCTACATCAGCTTCATGAGACTTTTCTGTGTATTTCAAATTCTTCGCAGTCCCAGAATTCTTCATTTCCCAGATTGGCAAAGGATATGTTTAGGTCATTAGTGGCGATTTTTCTGTACAATTCGTAAGGAAAATCTGTATTTGGATTTTGCAGTCCAAAATCCTCATACATGAATAAGTGTTTTGTTTAAATCACTGGGGAGATATTTTCTAAGAGGAGCGTGCTTCTTCTGTAATGGGATATTGTTGGGTTGAATAAATTAACATGTTTAATAATTATGTTCTGTCTACTTTCTGTGGTTGTGAGCGCCTTCTCCCATCTGTTTTAGGGGCTATCAATTTCGAATCCGTTCAACGTATATTTTTACCATTCTGTCATTATCTTTTTCATAGCCCAGTTTTGCTAAACATCTTACAAATACACACCTCTTCGGCCAGTGGCGCACCCAGAAATTTCATTCGGGGGGGGCTGCTCGAGAGTAATCAGGTTTTTACATAAAAAAAACTCAAAAACGACGAAAACAATCCTTTATTTTTGAGCTCGGAGGGGGCTGCAGCCCGACAGCCCCCCCCGTCGGTGCGCCACTGTCTTCGGCCTTCTCTGATGCTAAATAGTATCCTGGGCCCGTATTCTCTACAAGTGATCTTTCGGTGCGTATACGTTTTCTGTTATACCAAACGTATACGCACCGAAAGATCACTTGTCGAGAATACGGGCCCTGTAGGAATACACTCTCGATGATGTTTGTTTTTTAGATGTCTACTTTTTTTTGCACTTTGTTTGTGTAATGTATGTAATATATGTAATATTTGTAATATTCGCACCATATCTGCGCAAGAATGTTTTATTTGCAACATGTGAGAGAGTTTTTAGACAGTTGAGTTTGGACAGTCGGAAATCAATGTTGACAGAAACAGTGTGTAGTTTGATTCAATCAATTCAAAACTTATATTCAAAAAATTAATATACTTCAATATATCGGTGTTCCCATATCAGACACCTCAATATTATCACACAATTCATAACAGTTTTTGTTGTTCATTTGGTAATAGCCAGTATGGTGCATTAATAATACGAATTTTTTTTCAGCGCATTCAAGTTTGCATTTACATGATTTTTCAACGTAATGAGCTCTTATGTAACTTTCTATTCTTTGTTTTTTCCTTTGAACTAGTGATTCTTCAAATTTTTTTCATTTCCTTATTTCCCCATTTTTTTGTATAAAGTTCACTCTCAGATATATCAACTGCTTCGTTTATAAATTCTCATGTAAAATATCGCCTCGAATAGAATCCTGAACGGAGTTAATTCGTTTTGTTCTGGTTCTATATCGGATAGGTTCTCTTTACATTCTTCTTGATCAATTTTCGAATAACTTGATATACTCATAGCTCCCTGATATGACCTTCCTGGGGCTGCTAATGTATTGGACAATACGTGTATTTTTTCACTTGGAGGAGTATTTTGGCTTTATTCATATCTCGACTCAGACTCACTTTCACTTGTATTATCGTCGAATTTATTGGACAGCCCTGGTGTATAATCTGAATCTTTATCACTTGTGAATTCATAACTTTGCTTAGAACTTTTAATGACATTTTTTTTCCCCATTAAGTTGGTAAAGCAAGAAATACCAATCGTTTACAACGGCTATCGCTGTTCCTGCTATGTGATGGACTAAAATCCAGAATTTCAATCAGTTATTGCCTAAACATAAAGTAACATTCTAAAACTTACGCTGCATTTATTTCTCACAGATTTTATTGAGTTAAATTGCAAAAAACATAAAAAACACTCAATGTCTGACAATAACAAACACCTCTCCTAATAAATTATTTTAGGTTATGTTACACTTATGTGCTTTTGTCATACTACTGTCCTAAATGATCTCGATCAGTACAAAATGCTAGCTTAAATTGTCCTAACTGTATTTCAAAGTAAGAACGGACTATTTTTCTTAGTACATATTTATGTGGAATTGGACAAATTACGTTAGTCAACATGGCTTTTTATTCAGTTTGGACAAAACATTTAAGTAAAGAATAAGGCACTTAAGAAGCTTATAGGACGATTTTATTTTGTACATATATAAATTCTATGTTTACTCTGAGTCAAAAAAGTCATATAATTTTACTTAGCTCAGCAACTTTTGATTTCCATTCTTTGAGATCATTTGAAGTACTTCTACTGATTTCAGGAGAATCTTGATTGCCTGTAGTACTTTGCTCTTCTGTAATTGGACATGCAGTTTCATCGTTCTTAGTACATTCACTCGTCATTGCTTCTTGAAGATGTATGCACGATAAAATCAATCGTAGGGGTCACCAATTATAATGTATCTTCAATAAAAAGCAATTGTAGAGATTTATGACAGTTCTATATTTTTTATATCTGAACAACTGCTATGTATAATTTCTGAATGTCGACTACTATTATAATTTATAATTATGTTTTCTGTGACTGTCACAAAATATTTCATCACAGAATATTGAACCTCTACAGTCAGTTTGCCAAATTTTGCAGATAGGACCTTTCTTGGTAGCGAAGCAGTATAGGCATATTGCAAAAAACTATCGTAATTATAATCAGTAAAATTTTTTTCCTATTTTCTGCAACATTTTTTTCATTACACCGCACTGAAAACTCTATCAAAACATGTAGATTTAGAACATCGAAAATGACTCTTTTCCGTGCGGCCGCACCGCAAAAAGTTTTGCGGTGCGCTGAGGCATAGATGCATCCTATGATTCCTATGCTGGGACACAGAGCAACGATTGCGTGACAGTAGACGTCAGTGTTTTGAATAATTATTGTTTCACAATATCGAAATGCTTTCTGCTGAAAATTTTTTCCGTGTTATTGTTTTCAGAGAGGTGTAATGAAAAATATCGTTCATTACACGTCCAGAAAGGCTTTTTCCGTGCTTGCACGAGTTCCCGTGTTCGGCTCCGCCTCACACGGAAACACATCGCGCGCGCACGGAAAAAGCTTACTTTCTGGACTAGTAATGAAATATACTATTTTCTACCTTCATCTAATGAAGACAATATGTCAGGTTCGTCATTTGATAACACATCAATAAAACTTTTAGCACGGACAGTTGAATCCTTATGCCAAGCGGAACTAGCATGATTTCTGGCCTGCGTGTGTAAATCTTCGTATGCTATGAATGGTCTTGTTATAAATGCGCTTAAACTACTGCCATGGGTCACAGATGATGGAAATATTAAACAGTACTTACACAGTGCACCTTCAAGGACTCTGGAATAAACCATCCATACATATTGATCAAGCCATTTATGACTAAATGGTCCTTTATTTGGTCCAACATCTTGCCTAAAATTATAGGTAAGTTGGAGATGGCTTATATGGCATTCTCAGTCAATAAATATATTTTTGTTTGTCTTGAATATCTATTCAAGACAAGACAAGATGAGATAGCTATAAAATTTCCAATATAATATGTTGATTGTTTAAAGTGCACAGGCAAAATTCGGAAAGATTCAAGATCGCATGTTGATGTTGAAAGGTATTCGAAGTTGTTGCACGATCAACTTCGCTATATTGTTCTTGTTTGACTTATTTATTGGTACTGGAGGAATGAGTCGGAATTTGTGTATGAAGCATAATACTTTTAGGGGACTTATTGCAATCTTCATCGGCAGTTGATTTCATTTCGAAAAATTTTCGAATATCCATATTTTCCAAAGGTAAATCTATCATAAGTAAAAGTGACTCTCAACAAACAAAAAAACGGGACAGTCTTTGAGGACTGCCGATAAAAGTGAAAACTGAGTAACTTGTGAATTGTATGTATCGTGGAGCTATTCGATTTTCGATTATTACGTTCGAATGACTTTTGGTTTACAAAGGAGTGCTTATAATCTAGGATTGAAGTTCAAATTGGTCATTATGGTTCTATTCTCAGTAGGCCGTTCAGTCACATGCGCTACGGTTCCGTAATGCTTTTTTAGACATACTAGTACCATAGTAGTGTGAAGCAGAAACTTCACATTGATTCATCGGTAAGTTAAGTTTATGGTGCAACATTTGTAGCTATTCAAATTGAAATAATCAAAAGAAATTTTACATATATTGTGAATTTATATTGAAATTAAAAGGAAGAATATAAAAGTATATAAAACACGTGCTTGTATTTCGTGAACTATGTACACTGTGGAATGTGGATCACACTGTATACAATATACATAAAGTTAATGGAAAGCTTTGGGTGACGATGACGCGAGTTCCATCATTTCTGTTAACCCAAAACGTGTTGAAATTTTTCACTTTAAAATACGAAAAACAACTGAAAGATCAGCTACGTAATTATTTATAGAACTTACATGTACCTTTATTAACACAATTTATTGGTCAAAGACACTAAAAATACTCTCTGAACACACCCTTATTGGATAATGAAAATAATAATTGCAATATGAGAGTAGCCCCTTGGGAAATTCCACATTGAAGAAGCCGCCTTAAAAGCAGTAAAACGATCATTTGGTGACGTTGAAGAGAATGCCGACACACATGGAGAGCGTTGGGTGACAATGAGTTACGTGATATTTGTTCACCCAAAAAAAAACTCAACGCGCCTAAAAAAGTTTTCAATTCAAAAAACACCTCTGCAGATTATGAATTATACAGAGTGTTTTTGAATGTAAGGCTTTTTGTTTGGCAAGTGGAAATTTAACATTTCAGGATACATAACCCTACTCCTTTCTTTTTTTGTGCTTTTCATTATATCTACCTTGGTTTATAAGATTTCTACAAAGCTCGGATTGAATTAAATTAAATCATTCATATCGGCTAGCTACTACAATAATTATAAATAACAATCTTCAAAGATTAGTTTCATGGGAAGAAATTTATCTAACGATTTTGATTTTCAGTCATCACTTTCTTAATAGTTTTGGATATCCATTGCATTGCGTGTTGGCATTGACCATGGTTTCAAGTGCCACAGCTTTCCTCTATAATACAAAATTTGAAAAATTCATTTTCTAAAAGTAATTTTTTTTTCTTTTACTCTTTTTCACAGTTGATTTTCTCTTCAGATGATTTTAAAAATGTAGCATTGTTTTTCAATGATTGCTGGAGCCTGCCGATCTTGTTCATCCTTTTTTTGGGGCTAGTATCAGCATTTGATTTTCTTAAATTTTTTGCATCTACTACCCCTGCCAAAAATACCTCTCATAAAAAATATAGACAATTTATGAGATTCGATAAGAGTCTATGAGAAAAAACTGTATCCTATAAGTACGTTATCCATGACACGTAAACTTTTTGAAAGTTTTTTCGAGGATTTATAAGTATATGTAATTTATAAGTATTCCCGAATACATGGTATACGAGTTCGGAGTTTGTATCTGGCAGGCTCAGTTTCAGGTATACGATTCTATCAGGAATTCCCCATCGGGTTTGTTGTGGACAGGGGCGGCCTTAGGGGGTGGCGAACGGGGCAATCGCCCGGGGCCTCGCTCTTGAAGGGGCCTCGCGCAAGAACCCAAGCAAATTTTCTTCCAGTGAAAATTTTCATTCGAATTGTTCAAGAAGTATGATTTCGCGATAAGTTCGGGCCAACTCTATCGACTGGCGTTGTGCTGCGAACAGTCGTACTACATGCTATGAAGTGGTGTCCAAAAATGTATTCTTGAAATTAATCCACTTGCTTATTTTTTACCTTGTGGGAGTCATAGCTGGAATCTCATCTTAGGAGATGCAGCATCATTTTGTGCCCAAGCAAAATCTTTTTTTGAGTTGCTACAAAAGTTGAACACACTCTTTGTCATCCCTTGTAACAGCGACAGAAATAGCTGAGGAAAATGATATTGAAAGAAAGTTTAAAGAAGTTAGAAGACGTTGTGACAAAATGCATGTTGATTATGAAGTGGAAGATGAAGCTAAGGAATTGAATGTGGAAGAGATTTTCAAGATTAATTATTTTTATGTCATTGTCGACAATTTGCGCACAAGCTGCCACCCTAGGTTTCTGGCACTTTAACAGTATGATGTTATTTTCCATTATTAACGGCATATCTTCCTCTTTATAATGAAATAAACATCCGATCGTTTATCTAGAAAAATGGCATTTTTCTTTGAATGTCAAAATAACACCTCTTATTGGAAAACCCTTCAGTAAGAAACATTTTCAAGCCGCTGGCAATCAATTCAGGATGAGGCAGTAAGGAAAGCAAGAGAAAGGACAGTCTGAATGAATTTTCATTTGTATTTATCTTTTTGACTGTAAAAATGGGGGTAAAACTACAAGCTATAACGTGGAATTCATAATTATAATTATAGTAATTTCACGAGCTATAGCATGCAATTGAATTTTTGAGGGATTTATTGTGAATTTGCAAGCAAAATCTTTTTTTGAGTTGCTACAAAAGTTGTACACTCTCTTTGTCATCCCTTGTAACAGCGACAGAAATAACTGAGGAATATGATATTGAAAGAAAGTTTAAAGAAGTTAGAAGACGTTGTAAAAAAATGCATTTTGATTATGAAGGGGGAGATGAAGCTGATGAATTGAATGCGGAAGAGATTTTCAAAATTAATTATTTTTATGTCATTGTCGATAATTTGCGCACAAGCTGCCATACTAGGTTTCTGGCACTTAAACAGCATGAGAGCATATTTGGTTTCATATAATAAAAAAAATTAAAGTAAATCAATAATAGTGAACTTCTGAAGCAATGCAGCGACTTGCAAATGTCCATGACGGGAGGAGAATCATGTGATATTGATGGAGATGAATTATACGAAGAACTGAATATCATCAGTGTGTATGACAGAAACGACGATATTATCTCGGTGCTGAAATACATAAGAGAAAAAAAATAACTATCGAAATTTTCCTGAGAATTATTGCCACCACACCTTTTAAAGTTGCGCCTGCTGAAAGGAGTTTTCCGAGGCTTAAAATGATCTCATTTGAGAAATTCGATGGCACAAGATCGGCTTTCAGCATTTGCTTTTCTTTCAATAGAAAATGACATAGCTCATTCGTTGGATTATTGTGCTCTTATTAAAGATTTTA
This sequence comes from Adalia bipunctata, assembly GCA_910592335.1. Classification (NCBI taxonomy): domain Eukaryota; kingdom Metazoa; phylum Arthropoda; class Insecta; order Coleoptera; family Coccinellidae; genus Adalia; species Adalia bipunctata. The sequence goes on along the minus strand of OU342954.1, from coordinate 4,492,736 downwards.
GTTTGAGAAAAAGCCGCAAACATCAATTTTGAAATTTTATATCAATTTTAAAATTAATCTTCTCCGAATTTGTTGAATTTGTGAATCTTTCTAAGTAAAATATTGTAAAACACAAAATTTATTTATTTGTAAAACTCGGGCAGTTTTCGTCAAACATGACAAAATACCAAAAGACTCGACTTAATTTCGAATCACATACTTTTCACGAAAGACAAAGGGCCTCGCAAAGACCTGCCGCCCGGAGCCTCGCAATGGGTTAAGCTGCGTTCTCAGAGCTCCGTAGTGTAGCCAGCGACACCCATTTCAGCCAATCAGAGGATTCAAATTAAAATTTGAATCCTCTGATTGGCTGAAACGGGTGTCGCTGGCTACAATACGGAGCTCTGAGAACGCGGCTTTAGGCCGCCGCTTTGTGGATGTAACGAGATTTTATGTGGCTCAAACTAACTGAGAATTTACAAGTTTCAACGAGGATGCTGAATGTAAAGCTTGACAGTCTGTATAAGGCAGAGTATGATTTTGGAATCTATGGGATTCAATGAGGTATTCCAATTTCAATTACGATGATATTTCATGCGCATTCACTAGCCTCAGAATTAATGAGTTAAGGATGATTCACATCATCAGACATGCAACGACACGGCAAGGACAGACAAAGACCCGATAGTTGCGGCAGCAATTCAAGGATACATTAAAAGTGGAGAACCGTGCCGTGATTTGACCAATAGGGGCGGTCCTGTGTTTCGAATGATTCTTATCTACGTCATACGTCAGTTGAGTCGACGTGTAGGAAATCGAAAGATTTAATCAAGAATTCGAGGTTAGGGTTATGACGTTTATTTTGTGTTGATTTGTTGTGACTTGTGAATACAACATTGTTTAAACTTTAAACAATGCTATTGGAGAGGTTGATTATCAATTGGATATTTGGTAATTTCGATAGATTTACCAATAAGTGATTGGTTAGATGTTTTTTGGAATGAATTCTAATAATCTAGACAAAGATGAGACAAAGTTATAATTTCTGGCTTTGGGTGAGTAAGATTTGATATTCAGGATTTTACCAAAGAGTAGAAACCACCACTCTTTGATTTTACTTTCACTCATCTTTATTCGATGCTACTAATTGATATTGTTTATTGTTCAATTCCAGCCAAAATTAAAATATGTGGGTATATTGTACCATCGCTGATGTCCCCAGTAGTGTACTATGCAGCAGAGGGAAGCTATTCAGAGAACATTTCTGAGTAATTTTAATCAGATTCAGTCAAACAAACCAGAAGTTTTTGATGGAAGTTGTATAATAATTTTCAAGATCTATGTACTTCTCTCATGAAAAATGAATTTCAAATTCGTTTGAGATCTCATATTTGCTGAAAAATCCTTTCATTGGAAATATATTGCTATTGTAAAAACATTATTTATACTTAATTTATTTTCAGTCAAATGTTATTGTCTACTTCCAAATGAACCTAGTCTATAAGATAAGAAAAACCTCATTTGAAAAGTAAGATTCCTTATGCTTCAACATTTAATTTGATAATGAGTAAGTGGTTGTTAGATACAAATAAATCTGAATGGGTCATAGTAGAACACCATTTCGCTCACATTTAAATTCAAAACAATGTCAATATCATTGTTAAGTGACTAACGGTTCATGTGCACTTGTCATGAGATTAACGGCAAAGATTATTCCTTATTCAAAACTTTAGCATTATTTGAATTTATGCCAATGTGTGAAAGAAATTGAATGTACTATCGATTTTGAGTACTTGATTAAAAAAATTAATAAAATCTGTTTTGATTTCTATCCAAGACTGAAACTAAAATGTTTCATTAGCAAAGGAGATGAGTGACCTGGCTCTGATTCTCATTGTTATACCAACATTAAGGTGTATCTAAAATATGAGAATAAATCCAATTAATTCCAAGATATGGGAATATGATGATATTTCAAATTGAAATATAACTTATCGTTAATATTTAATATCTATAGGAAAATGTATATAAGGAGGAATAAAATAAAAAATAGAATAGAATAGTAATTTATTGTTTCCAAATGGCAATAATAAATAAAATTTCAATTATCATCAAACATATTTCTATAATTGTGCTACTTGAGAAATGATTAACAATACTGAAATGAAAAAGCTTTCTCTTTAATTACCAAAATATCAAGTACCAGCAAGCAAGGATTTATGTAATTCACCAATATATTTAATAAACAAACATTTCATTAGTTGAAGCAGAGCAAGTTATACAACACATGCAATGTATATTTATATATGTATCACACAAGAATATCAACATTCAAATAAACATCAGTTAGTACAATGAAAAAACATGCATATATGGATCAAAGCTGCTACCTCTGCAACGGATTAAATATGTTATTATATTGAACATATAACCAAACCACATGCATATTTACATTCTACCCTAAAGAAGCCTCAATTATTCTTTTTCTTAAGAAAATGAAGGATTTCCTCTTTGGTACTCTTGAACATCCATCATTTGATTTGAAAATACTGGTCTCATAAATGCTCAAAACAATAAAAAGTTACATTCATACCAAGCAATTACTATATCAAAATCATACTTTTTTGTAAATATTGGACCACCTTCCCACACCTTTATTCTACGACATTCATTATATTTTCATGCTTTTATACACTACTTCTTGCTAGGAAAATATAGTTGTTTTTCAATTTTCCTTTTTCTACTGCTACAGGAATTGTTAGTGGAATTATCGCAAGCAAAAATATCATTTGTTATTTTATCAAAACTTTTTTCATCAAGCATCTTCAGTTTCATACAAGCTTGTTCAAACACAATCTATAATCAACTCTAATGTGGAACAAGCAGCATTGAATTTTCTACATGACTTACCTCACGTTTTCCTCTAGATTCTACAGAAATATTAGATTCTTGGCAGTTCTCATTTTCTTTTATAAAATTTTCGATGTCTGTCACATAACGAGATCTACTTGTTGACGGTTCAGATATACATAATTGTCCATCCTCAACTGTTCCTGTATCTGAAACATACTCGCTTCTCTTGTCGAACAAAGCAACTGCATGTATGTGTTTACATAATGCAGTTTTCACAGTAAACTCTGAACATTGACATTTAAATCTATGAATACATATTTTGCACTTATCACAATACAAAGTACGGCATTCTTTGTCACATAATTCATTAAAAGAAACAATTTAAAATTTATCACCTACCGAAGATGATGGAACCTTGAATTCACCTGAGTCTAGACATATTACCTTATCTGAAACTTGATTTTCTGCCTTGATATGTGCCTCTCTATTGACTCTAGATTGATATGAGTTTGCAGTAGGTCTTTCAGTCTCTACTATCTTCTTCCACATTTTGTCACTAACAAGTTCTTCTAGTAAGTCCAGTAATTTCTCTACCCTACAATTCATTTTTAGTTTTAAGTAGCTATTATTCCTCATTACTTTACCGTATATTTTGATTCCCTCTCATTTTATGGTATTTAATAACTTTATTCAGGCTCTCGATAGCCATGTTTGTGTTTATTCCTGCATTTATTCTGTAGCAGTGGGCTCACATCTTGGTTCTTTCCTCAGTTTGAAAATAGTGACTAAAATAAATTTATTATAAGTATAAAATTGTATTCTGGAAACAAACATTAATATACTTTTGTAAGTATTTTAAAAATTTATTTTCTCCTTCTTCTTCTAAATGTTTCAGGTAATGATCCTTCAGCACTATGAATGTGGCTCTATCTGTGTCCCTCAAAATTCTTCTCATTTTGGTCTTCATTTCAATTTTGTTTTCTTTTTTTTTCAATTTATTTCTCCCTTGGATGTTCCAATTTTTAATTACATGCCATGTACAGAGTAATCTTTGTGGTTTCTTATCGGTGACCATTACTTTACACCAAGCATTGAAATATTTTATATCATCATCAGACATAATATATTCAGCATCAATGGCCTCTCCTATTCTTCTTTTCAATGAATCAAAGAAAATTGTTTGTATCAACTGATCCAACCGATTAGACAACAAAAATGCCACTGGAAATCCTATATTATTTTCATCTTTAACTAAGACTATGGTAAGTTCCCAATTTCTTCTATTCGTCCCATGTGTACCATCTATACAAATGATCTTCTTGAACTCCTTTAGTTTTCGTTCCATATTACTATTCATGAATCCTAACGCAAAATCTTCTTCCTTCAATCCAGGGTAACTCTCTCCTGATTAAGAATACCAAATACAAAAACTTACAACATTTTCTAAATTTAACCACATACCAATCTGCTTGAATAGAAAAACATGATTTTCTCCTTGACTATTCCATTCCTGTACGTTCAAAGCTGTTGCTATCATATCATCGTCGTGTCTCCTTTTGTCTATATTGAATTTTCGAATAATATATGCAATATCCCCCTGTGTGAGTATATTCATCCTCTCTATTTTATGATTTTGTATAATTCTTGCATCTTCTATTATTCTTTTTTTGTTACACCGGCCATCAATTTGCTCGCAATCATTTCTTGCTGATCTGATGTTAAGTGTTTAGACCGCAGCTCGTTCTCATGGCCCACATGTGTTTCCATGAATTTAACAGTCACTTCTAAAATACATTATATGGACTTTACTGAGTTCTTACACCATATTGATTTGATAGCTACCTGTACTATTAATTTTCACACAAATTCTTGAAGGGCAAATACCAGATATTTTAATGCTGCCTCCAGTTTTCATGCTACGTTTGCTACATTTACTCAGAAATCCTAAATAAATTAGGACAATGAAATAACATGGAATTAACTACTCTAGTATCAGTACTAACCTAACCTGCATTATTACTCCGATATATATATATATATATATATTTCGTATGAGAAGCACACATAAAAAGGGACAATGTATATAAATAATAAATGAATAAATGAATAAATTTGCAATATGTATATCTACATCTAAACGCGAATATCCAGGCCTTCAACCCAGTCCACTGCCTCCGGGGAAGCGGAGAAAACCTCATGGATACCACCAGGAAGGGATCTTATCGGGCATTCGTTCAAAATGTGGTCCATTGTCTGTCTCGTCGCGCCACAATCGCACCCCGCTGAGTCCACTATGCCCCATTTGAACATTTCATCACGACATCTTCCATGGCTCACTCTAAACCGATTCAGTCGACACCAGGCTCGTCGAGGCAGGTTCATGCCCTCAAGTTTTTTAGTTGGATCGATAATTTTTTTCAGATTCCTCACCCCGTGGTTGTCGGCTATGACCTCTTTCCGATTACAATTATAATACATCCATTTGTCATTACTAGCTTTTGTTTTGCTTCCACGACTCACATAATCTATACTTCGATCATCCAGAGCTAGCCAAGCTTTGAACTCCTCCTCATTACCAAACTTAAAAAATGATGTTTTGATAGTTACATCATGAACTTGTTCCAAGTGAATAATTAAAAGATCATGGGATCCTAATGATATTTTTGTCTCCTCAGGACAAAGAGGGCACTTCAGGTGAACAGTCTTTCTGGTTATTGCTGTCACTGTGTTTTCATGATGAACAATTTTCAGATGACGATTTTTAGTAGACACACTGGCAAATTTCTTTTGGCAGACGTGACAAATCAGTTTATTGCTGAAAATCAATAAATTGTTACAATAAAAGAATTAATATAGGTATTGAACTCACTTTTGTTCATCCATATTCCACTTCTTTCACAAAAACCAACGATAATATATTCAAATTGGAGCAATTAAAATTGCTATTCGAGAAAACACTATTGTATTCTTCACAAAAATGTTCTCCAGTACACAAAACTCCCAAGCAAATCAGCCAAAACAGAAATATCTCTGATAATATCAGTATGATTTCTCTGTCTGAATTCAGAATGGAAAGAAATCCGTTGAAATTTGAAAGAGACCAACAGAGACAACCTGCTACTTCTATCTCTGTCAGACGTCTTAATACGCGCTTGCTCTGATTGGTCCAATTTTCGGCACGGTTCTCCACTTTTAATGTATCCTAGCAATTCACATTATACGATAGGTATTCGACATCTCGACGGGTTGTTTGTAATGAATTAGTTTTTGCTAAACAAAATTAGAAGCGTAGTGCTACAAAGTGAGCAACGCTCGTGTGTCATGTTTAGAAATTTTACCAATAAAGATCTAGCCATAATGGCTGTATTGCTTGATGACGAAGCCGTAAAAAAGAAACAAAAACGATTATGGGTGCATAAAATGTTACAAAAACGTAAAACTGAAGGAGAATATCATACTTTATATAAAGAACTGGTAGACGACGAAAGAAAATTTCACCAATATTTCCGAATGTCAAAGTATCAATTTTATTATTTGCTAGATAAAATATATATTGACATAAAGAAAAAAAATACCACTTTTCGAGAGGCTATATCTCCTAGAGAAAAACTTGCAGTATGTCTGAGGTATATATGAATTTTATTTTTTATAAGATATAAAGGGTGTTTTTTTTAAAGGTATAGAACTTTAAATTGCAATAAAACAACGATGGATTATTCGATTGACATGAATTTTAATTATCCGAAAGATAATCTTGTGGCAATACATTTTAAATATGATTTCTGGCATATGACCGCCACGGCTGGCTCGGATGTAGTCCAATCTGGACGTCCAATTTTCGATTACTTTTTCCAACATTTGTGACCGTATATCGACAATAACACGGCGAATGTTGTCTTCCAAATGGTCAAGCGTTTGTGGCTTATCCGCATAAACCAATGACTTTACATAGCCCCACAGAAAGTAGTCTAGCGGTGTTTAATCACAAGATCTTGGAGGCCAATTCACAGGTCCAAAACGTGAAATTAGGCGGTCACCAAACGTGTGTTTCAATAAATCGATTGTGGCACGAGCTATGTGACATGTTGCGCCGCTTTGTTGGAACCACAGCTCCTGGACATCATGGTTGTTCAATTCAGGAATCATTGCTCTATACCGATCACCATTGACTGTAACGTTCTGGCCATCATCGTTTTTGAAGAAGTACGGACCAATGATTCCACCAGCCCATAAAGCGTCTCTGGGGATGCGAGTTATCAATATGAGTAAACGTGATGCGAAAACGTTCCATGGTCAATCGAATTAACTGCTCTGATGGACGATTTTGTCGACGATAAAATGGACGTAGTGCGAGATACGTATTCCGCACAGAACCATTATTTTCGAAATAAAATTGCACCACTTGCAAGCGTTGTTCAGGCGTGAGTCTATTCATGATGAATTGCCAAACCAAACTAAGAATAAATTACTTTACAGCTGTTAAATCGGTCGCCATCTTGAACAGTAATTCCAACTCAAAGTTCTATACCTCGAAAAAAAACACCCGTTATAAGATATTATATTTGATCATCTTCGTCACTCATCCCAATTTGCTGCGAAACTTGTTCATAAAACCCAGCATCAAAGGAAAAAGGATTTTCTTGAAATTTGCCTTGTTGTGACTGGTAATTAGGGCCTGATAGGTCAGTGTAAGTTTTTTGGGTAGAGTTTTGGTGAAAGTGAAGATTATGTGATTGGTGTGTGAGAGAAGCTGGATTTCCCATCACATTGTCCACATTGATATTTCGAGCCTGGGACTGAGTCGACGCTCTGTTTCCAGTTTATGAAATAGAGAGAATTTCTTCCTCTTCGATGGACGAAATGATTTCAAAAACTTTTGTTTTGGCTTTGTACTGGTTAATCTTTGAAAATGATTTGACTGTGTCTGCCATGGAAGAAAAGAATTTATCAATTGGGTGTGCTTTGTTATCAATCGATTCTGCGTCTCTGTTTCTTATGATATACTCCATTAAAACTGCTGTGGCATTTGGAGGCTGCGCATTTTTTTTTGTAGGAATATTTGGCTTTCTGTTGGATTTTGGTGTTACATATTGCGTTGTTTGAGAACTTTCAGCTCTGTGTGACACTTGTGGAAGTGTCTCTGATGCATGCTGCGTTTCTTCAATAGTTCCAGGTGTTCTCGAGCTGGTATCCAATGAGTCATCATATCGTCGGCTAAAAGCGTTAACCGGCTAACTCCATTTTCAACGATTTTGCGTTTTTTTTAGATTCAGTAACTAGATAGTTTCCGAAATATATCTGTAAACCATTTAACTCCCTAATTAGCGCAGAAATTGTATAAATCTCGTCGCACGTATACCGGCTAACTACATATTGTAGAATGTGCGAAGAAGAGCTGCTATCTCCCGCAAATTCTACATAACAGTTGCACGTGTTGAAGTGTTGCTCGAAGTTTTTTATTTTCCATTATTGAAAGTAAATTTTTGTGGTATGTAGTGTTGATTTTTGTGAAGAAAGGTAAGACTACATTTATTACAGCAAACATTTTATGAATATGATAGTATATTTTAATACGAAATATAACATTATTCATTATATTGGAGCAATCTGCATTTCGCGCCTCCTGAATAAGGTTTGGATATAGCAGGTTTTATTTTTTTCAACATCAATAATAACACAACATCATAATATAATATAATAACCACGCAAACATACTTTATTAATTAACAAAGTATTGATTTTTGAATTGATTGTTCATGAATTTTTGTAGCGAGTTAAAAGATGTTTATTTGTTCAATTTTTGTAATAGTATAAATTCCTTTTTGTTATTATTCAACAGACAATGTCACGACGAGCAAGGGAGATTGTAAGAAAAGCACTTGAACTTGCTGAAATTAATAACGACAACTGGAATGAAAATGCCAATGAAATTGTGCCTTCAAATGATTATGAAGTTGTGGAAAATATCAATATTGAAATAATTGAGTTCCCATCAGCTGTTTCCGAAGAAATCGATTCATCATATTATGTGTTGAATCAAGATGATTCGGTAGAACTGGATATGTGGGAAGCTAGGGATATAGAGGTAACTAATGAAGAAGTAGACAAAGAAACTCAATGTTCCAGCATAAATTATGAATCAGAAGAAACAAGTATACAGAAAATAAGAGTCGGAATAAACCATGACGTAGAAGAGATAAAAAAACAAAAACTAGAAAAAGGAAATGAACATAATGCATCAAAGCAGCATTCAGTACGTGAAACGAGAGACAAAGAAGTCACAAACGAGCTTAGAAAGGATCAAGAAATTGATACTCAAGATAACAGCCAGCATAAAACTGATGATGAAATGTCATTGCATGATATATCTGATGATAGTGACTATATTCTGCCCAAATTAGTGCCATACTCAGGATCTGATAGTAGTCCTGAGGAAATGCCTACAAAAAGCAAGAATCGACGAAAACGATTCCAGGTGCAAAAAGCATCGTGGTTTTCCGAGAAGAATAAGAATTTAAGAGAAATAGGAAAGCGATACTACGGAAGAAATAGAATAAATGGAAAATGGTCCTATGATGTGAAAAAAGAACCAAGAAAACTGAAAGAAAGATGCCGGTGTAGAGATAGGAATGGACTATTGAAATGTAATGTTATAACAGAACAGCAAAGAGAAGTCATTTTTAATTACTTTTGGGCCTTAAGTTGGGGAGAAAAAAAAGTTTTTGTGGACAGTACTGTTAAATGTGATTTCATAAAAAGAGCAAGAGACAGAGAAGTACCGGATCAATCTAGGAGAAATAAGAGTTTAAGGTATTATTTGAAAACAGGTGATCAAGAGATAAGAGTGTGTAAAACAATGTATTTAAATACAGTCGGATTGGGTCGTTGGAGTATTCGAAATTGGAAAAATGCGTTTTCAGATTTCGAAGAAACTAGTGGCGAGGAAACAAAATGTAAAAAAATACCCACGCGGTATAGAAATGAGAGCAGAAATAGAAAAAAACCATTTGAAGAAGAGAACCTCAGCATACAAGAGTTTCTTAATTCCTTACCAGCTATGGAATCCCATTACTGTAGGTCCTCTTCAAGAAAAATTTATTTATTACCTGAGTGGACCTCAAAAGAAGAACTCTATAGATTTTACAAGAAGGAGTGGTGTGGTTCCAAAAATAGTCAGCCATTAAGCAGTACTACGTTCAAAAAAGCATTTGAATCAAAAAATATGGCATTATTTAGGCCAAAGAAAGATGAATGCGTGATATGTAATAAGTTCAAAGAAGGTTTCATCTCAGAGGAAGAATTTAATTTACACAACACAAAAAAAAATGAGGCTAGAAAGGAGTTGGAAAATGATCAAAAACATGAAAAATTACTGTATACTGTGGATCTCCAGGCTGTGTTGCTCTCTCCGAAATCTAACATTAGCAGCCTTTATTATAAGACAAAATTATGTGTTCATAATTTATGTTATTTTGATATGAATAGTAAAGATGGTTTTTGCTATCTATGGCATGAGGGAGAAGGGGGGTTAAATGCTGAAGAATTTTCATCTTGCTTTCATTTTTTTATTGAAAATCAAGTTATTCCATTTATTAATGAAGAAAATAGGAAGATAGTGTTCTGGAGTGATGGCTGTACATATCAAAACCGAAATACCATATTGACCAACGTAGCTCTTAATTTGGCGAAGCAATATCAAATAACAATTGAACATAAATATCTTGAAGTAGGGCATACTCAAATGCCAGTAGACTCAATGCATTCCACTATTGAGCGTCGTGTGAAAAACCGACGAATTAATATACCAGCCGAGTATGCTTTTCACTGCGAAAAGGCGAGACTCCATCCCAGACCATACAACGTGAAATATGTTGACCATAAGTTCTTCAAATCCTTTAAGAACATTCAGACCGTGAAAAGTATCAGACCGGGAAGAAAACCTGGGGAACCTAAGGTAATTATTTCTGAATAACTTATTATTAACAAGCTTTCATAAAAAAAAAAACATTTTTTGAGACAAGCTTTTATAAAAACCCCAAAATAACAATTTTGCATAGAATCGAATCATAATTACAAAATTCGTCCACCGTATTGTAGCCGCCATCTTGAATTTTCCAATTTTGACAGAAGAATTATCAAAATTATCAAAAACCCCCAGATACTTATTTTGAATGGAATCGGATCATAATTACAAAACTCATCCACCATTTTGGAGCCGCCATTTTGTTTTTTTCTCTAACAAATATTTCATGATGTATTGTCACCAGAATTATGTACACCTGCCAAGTTTCAAATCAATCGGACGATTAGAAGTGTGTCATATTCAACTTGCAAGATTTGATTACAGACAGACAGACAGACACCGGGACAGTGAAACTAAATGAAAGCTTGTAATAAAAAAGCCTTTGTTTTTTATTGATAATTTTAAATTTATTATATTTTCTGAAATTCAGGTTACCGACATTCGTGGTCTCAAGTATACGCCTGAGGGTGAAATATTTTATAAACTGCGGTTTTCTGATGACTGGACAAGTCTTCCCCAGCGGCGACAGCATGTGAGCACAAAGACATGGATAGAACTAGATGCTCTTCATGAAAATCAAATCCCAATATCGTCCAAAAAATACTCCGATCTTCAAGATCTCAAGTCCACTTTGCCAGCCGACTACCATAGTTTTTATGATAATTTGCCACATGAATGATAATCATCATGGATTGTCTTTGTTCGGAAAATAGATTTTTTTAAATATTTTCTTTTATTTTGAATCATTTTATTTAGAGTTTCATTTCGTGTCATCACGGGTTTTGTTAAGAAAATAATAAATTGAACATACTGCTATCTCCTAGTTTTTATTCCTCAACGAAAATTTCAAACCTGCTAACTCCATTTTACGGCTGTAGAAAATAAACTAAGAAAAATTTATAAGTATTCCTTTTGAAAAAAGGTGAAACTAATACTGAGTTCTGTTTTGTTCGAATCAGTCATCGTATAAGCATCTAAGTAGGAATTAATGCGGTTTTTTGTTCCTCCTGAAAAACTGACTCTATGTGAGCTTAACACATTTAGCCGACGATATGCTAAGTCCATAGATTTTAAATTTGCTCTAGTACATTCTTCATCATTTTGAACAATATTTGCACAGTTTGTAACAGTTTCTCGTTCATGAAAATATGGAATTAAAAACTGCATATGTTCTTCGTACTTCCATTTGCGGATTTTTGTAGCTGATTGGCCACTTTTGGTTTCTTTTCTTTTCTAAATCGACCTTCGAAATGAATCTCTTAGGTTGATCCAACTTTTTTTGCAACATTGCCCTTAAAAAATAAAACTGGAATTAGTATTATTATATTATGAGTGCCCCTGGCTCAGTGGTAGAGCGGTGGAATTCGGACCCAAAGGTCCGAAGTTCAATCCCGAGCTAGGAAAGAAATTTTCTAGTCTCGGTAGGGGCCACCATTCTCACTGTTGGGTCAAAAATTAACAGTGCTGTGCCTAAGGTGGCGTAAGGACACAGTAACAAAGCCTACACAGAACACAACTGCTTACTCCGAACTCGGCACAAGTTACAAGCTTCAAAGCTTGTAATTTCAGAGGGGTCTCCACAGGAGACCTAGGAGTAATCAGGATAAACAATATATCATATATCGAGTATTAATTGTATAGATATTAAAATAAAAGATAATAATTGTATATATATATATATATACAGGGTGAGTCTTTGACTTGTACATATATTTTAACTGTAGATTCCTCTCATCAAACGAAACACTTTTTTCCTATACTATTTTTCAAAATTCGGTTTGGTTTCGAAGATACAGGGTGTCGAAAATCCATGAAAAAAACACTTTTCTGTTTATATCTTCGGAACCGTTATTTCGAATGAACTGAATTTTGGTTGAATTTTTACTCCATTCATGGTGCATATTCCTCAATCAAAACCTATTTAATATCTCTCCTAGTATAAAAGTTACAGGGTAGTCGACTCATCAATACACGCTAAAACACCATAAAATCACTTTGAAAAGATAAACGGTTCATATTTTCGAAAGAATCAATCATTTAAGAAACTAAAAGTATTCTTATTTTTTTTCAATAAAACGCGTCGTTTCCGAGTTATTTCCAATTTTACCCGGAGAAATTTGACGAAAAAATCATTAATTTCAAGAATAATCTGAATGCGTCTCTGAATTAAATATCATCGAATATTATTCCTTCTCTGGTCTTTAAACGAGTTTACAATGTTGTCACAATATTTATCAACTTTGTCGAGATATTTCAATAATAAAATCCCACAAATGTGGGAGATAAAATTGAAATTAATGAAAACTGAAATGATACCTTATAATCTGAGTCGATGATTTCATCTAAACAATAGGTATCCTCCTGGAATTTTATAAACTCGACACGGTTAAGATTCTATTGATTCACTCCACCAGAGACAACCACTCCACATAATAATCACATTAGAACAATAATTCACTGAATGTATTCAGAACTTCACATAATGTTTACAGTTTGTTCAGAGACTCTGGTTTGTTATACCTAACCAATCTTTCGGTTTTCGCTCGACGCATGCGTGGTTAAATTGGCGGCAAACTCGATTTATGATGGAAACGGCAAATTCATAGATATTTATACCACGGTACACAAGTGTATCGTGATTTATTCTATGGTTCGTAATAAATCCTTAACCTCAATAAAAATTTCAGAAATCTGACAACATTTCCTTGAAATTTCTGTGCGAACATTCACAGAATGGATACAAAATAGATTAGGTTAGGTTGTTTAATAATGAATTCTGATGATCTGAATTAAAAGTCTTTTTTCATGATATTGTACGGGAATTTCGTGGAAAATATGAACAAGTTAATAGTGTTCACAAACTAATCTGCAGAAAAATCGAAGAAGGAACTTATTTTGGTGTGAGAAATGTGGGTTTTCAGTTGCAGATATAATTCGATGAAACTAACTGTTTTTGTTGAAATTATCGTGTTTGCAACATTTTTATTCCACTAAGGTTAGTACTTGAGTATTCCCTAAATGTATAAACTCAATTTCTATCGAGAAATATGAACTTTGCAACAATTCCAGAAGATCATTTCAGGAACGTATTGAGCCCAATTTTTTTTTTCAAATGGTTATATCTTTTTAACAGAGCCGAATTCGGAAAAATGGAAAATGAAAAAAAGGTTTCTTTTGACCTCAAGAATCTTCAGTTAAAATATATGTACAAGTCAAAGACTCACCCTGTATATATTTGTAGGTTTTTGGCAACAGGAGATTGATCCTATGACCATAGCTACCAGCTACCTCCTAGGACATTTTACTGTCAAGCATGATGTGGACGAAGTATGTACAGCAATCATTTACAGATTAAAATCTGAAGTAATGCCATGTCCAAGTGAAGACCAGTGGAAAGTTATAGCTTCTGATTTTTGGCTTATATGGAACTTCCCAAATTGCATAGGGACCATCGACGGAAAGCATGTGGTTATAGAATGTCCAGCTGATAGCGGATCTCAGTTTTTATACTATAAGAAAACTTTTTCCACTGTACTTCTGGCTTTGGTCAATGCCCATTATCAGTTTATTGCTGTAGACATAGGAGCCTATGGTAAAAATAGTGATGGTGGTATTTTTGCTCATTCACAGCTGGGAAAAAACTTGGAAAATGGAAGGTGTAGCATACCAAACGAAACTAATTTACCCAATACGAACACTCCAGCACCATATGTTATTATAGGCGATGAGGCATTTCCTCTTAAAACCTATTTATTAAGACCATTTCCAGGATCTCAATTGGATAATCCGAAAAAAACATATAATTATAGGCTTTCACTTGCAAGAAATGTAGTTGAAGACGCGTTTGGTATATTAAGTCAAAAGTTCAGGATTTACCAGCGAAGGTTAAAGTTATATCCAAAAAATGCCGACATAGTTATCTTTGCGACATGAATTTTACATAATTTTATCAAAGATCGTCCAGAAAATATGAATACTGTAACAGAATCGCATACTGTAACAAGTAGTAATTTGACAAATATTCCGAAACAAGGAGGTAGTGCGTCTGCATCTGCATTCGAAGTCTGAGAAAAATATAAAAATTACTTTTCGTCCGAAAGCGGCCGTGTTGAATGGCAGGACAGAGTTTTTTCAGTGTAACATCCTTTTCATTATATTTATATGTACCGTAGAGCGGTGTGACTTTGCACCATTTTTCATAGTATTCTGGATGTAACTTTTTCGTTTTTTCGTAAAATGAGTTGTGTTTGAATTATGTTTAATTTCAACAATCTAGCTATCGACTGCTGCTATTAGAAACGCAAGAAAAGGTGCGCAACCAATTTCTTTTTTATTTTAAAAATTTGGCAAACTCACCCCCACATCGGTGCGAATTTGCCACTTGCATCAAAATGCGTTTGTTGGCAATTTAATGAAGTGCAGGTGGTATTTTCGCCATGAAAAATGTTTTTCTTCAACTTTTTTGAAGGCTAGTTAGCTACTAGTCGCGAATAAAACAACAAATTATAGGAAAATAAAATTTATTATTCTTCATAAAATATTATATTTTGGCAACTCCTTTGAGTCAATAGATGCTTATGTCTTTCAATGAAGTTAAGTCACCAATATTTTCCTGGAAGGTTTTCTGTGAACTGGGGTAGTCTCCGCTGTCCGACCTTCTCTGTCTTACAAACGTTTCACACACATCCTTAAGTCTAAACTGGTCTTCGGGCATCCATATTCTGCTGTGACCAGTAGGCCATCAACAAGAGCCCTTTCTTCGGCTTCAGTGAGTGCCGTAATGCCTCCAGGTTTGCCCATATGCCTTTTATTGATTTTATTCCAAAGAGTTCTTCTGGGAATGTTGTATACTTCAGTTTCTATTACGAATTGCACTGATTGCTCTGGTAAGTGTCTCTTCCGTATAATTACGTTATTTGCTCGCACCCACCTCCTTTTTATATCGAAGACCCATAATTATACCTAAAAATAGAACGGATAATACAAATTTTGATATTTGGCAAAGTCCCCCGCCCAAGTGCAACATTAGAAAAATTTCCTGAAATTTCGAGACCCTCCCAACCATATGCTTTCAGTTTTCTTTTTTACGCGACTGTAAATACGTGTGAAGTAAGCTGCTAAATGTATTTTGATGTACCCTTTGTCATATTTTCTACACAACCCTTAGTATTTCGCATTTATAAACACGTTCAAAACTTACCCGCTCACATCACACAGCATAGCACACCTTTCAATCCAAGCGAAAGGACTGCGACTGTTGAAACATGTTGAGGATATAGTGTCTCTTAGGTTCTGACTCGTGCTGTCGTTGAGAAGTTGCTGACTTTACCGAAATAAAATGAAACAAAAAACATTAGGTAGTTTGGCAAAGTCACCTTCGTTGGCAAAGCCACACCGCTCTACCGTATATAAAAATAAAAGTAGATAAGCTTACCTGTCTGTTCTAATTTTTCTCCTATTTTTGCCCATACTGCTTCTTTTCTGTTGTTGTCACTATACTTAATCGGGGCTATTCACTAAGCAAAGTTGTTATGGATAGCAACTGTAAATAGTCGTTATCCCATGCTTTTTACATGGGATAACGACGATTTACAGTTGCTATCCATAACAACTTTGCTTAGTGAATAGCCCCGATTATGTGACATGTCATACAGTTCCGGATATTCACGAACAAATTCAATTAACTTATCATTATCCATTTTGTAATACAAATACAAATCCTCAAACTTCACTGAAGTATCGCGAAAATCCAAATAAACTGTCCACACTCTCCAGCAAGTACGCGTCACGTACAGGCACAGACACGAAAAACATTCTTGCCAAGAATGTCGGTCCGCTCCGTCGCTGCCTTTACGTGTCGTTGCTGCGTCGTTGTCGGTGAGTGTGTACATCAGTATTTATTTATCTAGAAAGAATGGTTTGTCACTTTGTCGTGTCTTTGTCGCAAGCGCGGATCCAGGGGGGGGGTCATGGGGGTCATGACCCCCCCCCCTGGACTGGTCGAACCCTCAAATCTTGTGTGTTTGATAAAAAAAAATCAATTGGCGGGTATGTAATCCACCTGACCGTGACCCCCCCCTTTCTCGAGAGCTGGATCCGCCACTGCTTTGTCGGTCCGTGCCGTGTCGTTGCATGTCTGATAATGTGAATCATCCTTAATTCGTGGAAATTCACAAGTATAATCCTCATCATGTGTTGAGAGTGGGTTCAGTATTTGATGGTTTCTATCAGGAATTCCTCATCTGATTTGTTGTGGATCTTACGAGTTTTTATGTGGCTCAAACTAACTCAGAATTCACAAGTTTCAACGAGGAAGCTCAAATGTAGAGTTTAAGAGTCTGTATAAGTCAGAGTAAGATTTAGGAGCCTATGGGATTCAATGAGGTATTCCAATTCCAATTGCTATGATATTTCATGCGCATTCAATAGCCCCAGAATTAATGAGTTATTCGTGGAAATTCACAAGTATAATCCTATTGAGTATCATGTGTGAGTGGGTTCAGTATTTAATGATCTCTATCAGAAATTCCTCTTCTGATTCGTTGTGGATCTTACGAGTTTTTATGTGGCTCAAACTAACTCAGAATTCACAAGTTTTAACGAGGAAGCTCAAATGTAGAGTTTAAGAGTCTGTATAAGGCAGAGTATGTTTTAGGAGGCTAAGAGATTCAGGTATTCCAATTCACACAACTTCAGGACCTAACTATCAGAAATGTGTCAAAATTCACATCCTTATTGGGTACTTATTGTGTATCTGATTTAATGAGGCTGGAATCAAATCTAAAAATCTTGTCGCTCAATATAAGGCTAAAATTAAACAAAACAATAATTTACTGAACTTCAACTATATTTGGAAATATACTTATGTATGAAGTAACTCTATCATCTATTTTCATTAACAATGCTTTACCTATTATATGAAATTATTCAATATCAACTCCACAGTGAACATTTTTGATCAACCAACAGTTTTCAAAAGAATATCCATGAAGAGAAAAGGATTCACATGCAAACTTCTGCACTCTGAATTTGTAAGAATTATTCAACATATAAATTTTCAATATTTTAGCAAAATATCCATCTGTTAATTGAACACATGAATTATTTTTTTTTTTTTGCAATATTCATCAGTGCATAACAAGGTATTGTAACGTTTTCTTCGTTAAAAAAACGTCCGGGATAATTAAACTATTTATTTACATTACTTATAACACCAATAATTAACAACTTAGAACTTATTCCAACAAAAGTCTGTACAATTTATTTCAACTGGTTTATTTGCACTAGTATTTATTTTCACTCGTCGCTTGTCTCTAACTGAATGAATTCCTCATCTGTCGATGGGCCCCTTATATGTATCAAGCCGATTGTTTCTAGTTAAGTCCGGACCCTCTGGAACCTTCCCGAATCAACCGCGGCCGTTATGTCCGATGGAACACTCCACGCGTTTCCAGAAACCTCTCGATCGGGCCGTAGCGCTGAATGCACAGCGCCGTACTTGTCACAGTATTTTTTAAAATAGTTCTTTTAAAAGACTTCACACAACTGTTATCAACTTGTTCTAGATATCCGATACCCAAATGCCGAATATTGTTTTCGAAATTTGTTTAGACATTTCCAAATTGATTTTCGGACACTCATTGTCAAATGGGGAAGAAGATGTACATTGAAATTCATCGCAGATGACCCATAAATCTTCTCGAAATCATCAACAAATTTTTTCAATAATTCATCTGCTAGTTCTAAATCATCCTTCGTTATAATTCTTTTCGAGAGTAAATAAATTGACCTTTGCAATAAACAAAATTGTTGTAAATATTTTGGCTCTTGGATAGACATGGTACACTATGAAATAATAGCCAAGATCTCCATTCACTGGCTTTCCATTTCGCTTTTTCAGAAAGTGGTCTGGGTGCACGGTGAATTTGGTTTGCAGGACAAATATTTAATAATCTTCCATTGATGATCTTCAGTACTGATGGAGATCCAATGTACATCTCCTTTCCATAAGTGGTCCAGATTTCCCACATTTGACGAAATACCCCCAATAGTACCATATATGTCTATAGGAAAACCTCATACTCTGTAGATCAAAACCTGGTAAATTTATAATGGATGCACTGCCTTGATGCCACGAATTCTCCTTCCAGATGAGACTGCTTCCTTCATATCATTCAAAATCTCATCTGAAGTTCGAATGGTATATGGAGGAACATCAGATGAATATTTCACCTGTCTGTTGATTCCTTTACCTGGATGATAGCAAAAGCTACATCCATAGAATCCATTAAATTGAATTGCATTTTGAATCATCGGCCTTGCAACTGAATCAACACAACAAAACAATGGAAATATTCTTGAGTTCTTCAATTCCCCATTCATTTTCCAATTAACACCATCATTTGCTAATATATCACTGTTTTCAGCAAAAACATTCAAATATACATTCATATTTGGTCCTGATTTTCCAAACCAAATACCAGGCAGTAAAATATTTCTATGCCTTTGTTCTGGTGGTAATTCATTCACAGCAAGATGAATGGGCCACATTGAAATTTTGAAGAATGGAATATAGGAGCACCATCTGTATTGAAATTGAAAGAAAAATCAAATTAATATTTTTCCATGGCAGCTTGATAAAGCTCGGAATCAGTTACATCTGAAATAGTGGAATGTTCATCATTTCTTTTGTAATTTGATATAAAGATTTGTGATTTTGCATCTTCTAGAAAGTTTTTAAATTCATAGCATAAATCCAGAGGGATGAAATAGTTATTTGAAAGAGGTGATATCTCATTCATTGATTCACACTGTTCACACATAACATTCTGATGCTTTCTTCCTGACTTTGTGACTCGCTTTATCAATTGTTGACAGTTTTCACAATAAAAATTAAACAGTAATACTTCTTCAGGAGGTGTGAGCTGTTTTTCAATATAATAGTTTGTTGAACCAGTTTTCTGACGTATAAGTACTTCAATGAATTCAATTATGTCTGAAGTAGCCTCTTCAGACAGGGTGTATCGATAAGACAATCCCACTAACATCAGTGAGATATCTCTTCTATTTATTATTTTCAAAATGTAGGATTTCATTGATATCTTGAGCTGTATCCAGAGCTGTGCCAAATCATTGTGCTTTGTGCTCGTGAAAGTACTCGGAGTCCTTTTGTGCTCCCAAGCACTTTTCAAAAGCAGTGCTTAGTGCTTTGTAATTGGAGTGCCTCGGCCAAAGGCTTAGTGCTTAGTAATCCCAAAAGTGCTCCCGAGCACTTTTGCGGATTACTAAGCACTAAGCCCTGAGCCAATGTTGTACGAATTCATTAGTCCAAGATCCCAGGGCCGCCAGACGTCACGTATTTTCTGATGAACGAAACGTGGACGATTGAATAGTGTTAGTATGTACTACGATCACATGCCTATCGGCTACCTTGCTCAGACGGCCAATTTGAAGATATCAGGTCATCAAGTTGCAAAAAAACATTGCATACCTCACTTAAATTTTCATGGCTGATTTTCACATATATTTTAGAAAATTCCGTTTAAAATGAGTTTTCAATAATGCCAGACACTTCCAGTCGGCCGAATTGCTTAACAGACGCCTGTCTCTCATTTCAGTTTACTCGTATCAATGAATAATTAATATTCGTAGAAAAATCCGCTAAAAACTAATATATTAAAAAATCAGGTAAATATCGACGTGTAAAAAAGTGCTCATCTGACCGCAATAATTCTAAAATTTTGACCTGCAAGCTGTTTCAATAAACTCGAGTATTGTTTCAAAGACTAGCAATTTAGTTAGCACGTCGGAACTGTTGCCAAAGCTCACTTTTGCATGGTAGTAAGCAACGACTGTCCTAATTGTTCATAGATATTATTTGAATCAACGTATCTCTTCTTGTTACCAGTGCTGGTCAAAATCCAAACATGGGAATCATCATTTTTCAAATGTTGCATATTTCCAGGGCCCCCGTAAGGGCTACTGGCGCCTGTGTGCAAAAAAGAATTTTGGCGCCCCTTAAGGCATTTTGGATTTTTTTATTTATTAGGTGGGTAGGTAGCTAGATGCTTGAAATAAATCTAAAAACTGAACTTTAGAAGTCAAAAACTAGATATTTCTTTGTAGACTAAAATATAAAACAAACAACACACAACAGAACAAACAAACAGAATAAAATCATAACGAAATAAATAACTCAAAATAAATTCTTGTTCACAACCACTTTGAAGTATGACTATAGTAGGGTACAGAGACATAAAATAACCGAAAACTAAAAATCACATCTTTTTTAGGAACAAAAAACAGAAATGTTGGCTAATGTATACATATACAGAGTGTAATTGCCAAATGGAATAAATTCGATAACGAATAAATGAGGGGGTGTTAGGAAAAACGCTCATACACGTCGATTTGTAATTCTAAATGCGCATATTTTTCAAGAAAATAAAATTATATAGGCTGTTCCATGCGACCGTGGCCAAAACCAACTTTCTCATATCAAATGCAACCCCCTGTATATTATTTATTTTTTGGATTCTTCAGAAAATCCAAGACATAATTCATGCACAATGTCCTATACCTATTTTCACATTTTTCGGAAATATTAAGTGTTTTCAGATTTTTTACAAAAATTAACATTTTAAATGAAAATTATTTTATTTCACAAATTCGATACATTACACTCGATACTTATTTCCCATTTACCTCTTGATATGAAGAAAGTAAGCAAAAACCATTACTGAGAAGAAATGTTGAGTAACGTTAGAAGACAATTCTACACCAGATTAACATGTTGCCAAGACGTTCGCGGAGAGCATTTTGAACATTTCCTACATTGACATTAATGTTTTTTTCGTTTTTTTTATTATTAAGAAATAATCAGTATTACTTATTAGGTTTTGAGTGTAGTGTACCGAATTTGTGAAATAAAATAATTTTTATTTAGAACGTTGATTTTTGCAATAAATCTAAAAACACTCAATACTTCCGAAATAGTCAAAGATAGGTATAGGACATTGTGCATGAATTGTGTCTAGAATTCTCTGAAGAATCCAAAAAATATATAATATACAGAGGGTTGCAATTGAAATAAGAAAGTTGGTATTGGCCACGGTCACATGGAACACCTTATATAATATTATCTTCTTGAAAAATATGCGCATTTGAAATTACAAATCGACGTGTCCGAGCGTTTTTCCCAACACGCCCTCATTTATTCGTTATCGAATTCATTCCATTTGGATGTTACACTCTGTATATCATATAAAAGTATCACTTTCTACTTATACTTAGGTAATAAAAAAAATATGCAGGTACTTTAAAAAATACCTAGTTTACTTCCTCATAAAATCTAAAATGAAAGCTAGGTACAGTAGAAAAATAAAAAATAGCTATTATAGTAGCGATATTTTCCTAGACTTGGCTGTTGCAAATTCATCAATTACATCGCTTAAATTGATACCATCAAGAATTTCTTGTTCAATTGCTAATATTGCTAGTCCAAACAATCTTTCTTAAAGCATTGTCGATCTTAAATAATTTTCAACTTTGAGAAAGATCGCTCGCCAGTCGCCAGAAGCTACAGATACAGAAGAATTCTAAGTGGAATGCTTAGGTTTGGAAGGGTCGAGATCAAATTGTTTTCAAATATATATTGTAAAATACTTAATGGGTCAGTATCATCAGGTAATGATACTGACCCAAGATGAATTTTTATTTTAGCATTAATTTTTGTTTATTTTTTTTGCAAATATTTTTGACCCAGGATTTTGGCGCCCCTAAAAGGATGGCGCCCGTGTGCATTGCACACTTTGCACACATGGTAGCGGGGGCCCTGCATATTTCCTAGCATTATCTCTGCTATACCTATCAGTATCTGAACATTGTATCACAAAATCAGCCTGGGCATCGATGTTGCAAACAAGGTATACGATCTTTGTATCAGCTTCCTCATGCTAGGAACACGATAAATGTGCATGGATTTTAGTCATAACTCTATTGTTGACCACGGCGAAAGTACGGTGTTGTCGAAAATTTATAAAAAAATTTTTATTGCCGATGAATGGAATCATTTCGATTTTTATTGAAACAGGTTGCAGGTCGAAATTCTACAATTATTGCGGTTAGATGAGCACTTTTAAGCTGATTTTTCTACAAATATCAATTATTGATTGATACGAGTAAACTGAAAAGAGAGACAGGGAAGTCAATATGAGCTAATACATCTCTCACTCATCCTCATGCTTGCATATAATACCCTCGCGCTCTAAGCCATAGAGGATGATGGGGTTTGGGGATGATTGGCCCCTTGGATCGGTCTTTCTTCTTGTAAGAAATTTTAAAATAGTGGTTTGGAGAACATATATTAAAATGGAGCATCAGAATTTACGTGAAGTTGAATAATTTTTTTGAGACCTTTGAGGCGTCTGTTGAGCGATTCGGCCGACGGGAAGTGTCTGGCATTATTGAAAACTCATTTTAAACGGAATTGTCTAAAATATATGTGGAAATCAGCTATGAGGATTTAAGTGAGGTAAGCAATGTTTTTTTGCAACTTGATGATCTGATATCTGCAAATTGGCTGTCTGAGCAAGGTAGCCGATAGGCATGTGATCGTAGTACATACTAACACTATTCAATCGTCCACATTTCGTTCATCAGAAAATACGTGACGTCTGGCAGCCCTGGGATCTTGCTCTACATTTTTACATTAACACGTTGAGTGCCATGTGAGACCACATAGGTATCACACTTTTTTGGGAGCGGCGAGCCGCGTGAGACCACTCTGGTCTCACGACCAAAGACGCATAGTTATCTAAATCGCGTATTTCTCCAGTGGTCTCACGTTTATAGGTGGCGAAAATGTTTTGGTAGCAATTAACACATCGCCTTATCTATATTTTGTGCATTTGTTCTCATTTTTTTTTATTTTGGCAGAGCTGTATCCATTTCGGAATCGGACGTATCTTCATCTGGATGTTATTCATCTGCTGAATCATCACCAACAATCGGACTCAAAAGTACATAAAAAAATGAGAAAACTGATATTAATTTCATTCAATTGAACGCCAGAGAAGATGAATATGCAAAAAAAAATCGTGGCCACTGGGTCAGTTTTTTCAGAAGTTATGGTGGCACTCAACGTGTTAATAAAATCTTAAATCAACATTTCCTCACATGACAGTAACATCCCAAAACTGTTTGGATTGCAATTACAGAGAGATGATAATGAGGAAACTTGATCATTATGAAAGGAAAATTGAGTGGATTTTACAGAAGCTACGATGTCATGATCGGACAAAAACTCGCAAACTTCTAAATGATCTTCGACTTTTTCGAAAGCTCTCAATTTTTCCTTGCTGATATGTTCTTATAAATTGTTTGTTTCTGCCCATAAAGTTACAGAAAGTCCACCACATCTTCCAAATTTTCATTCTGCCTTAACCATTCAGCTGAAGGAATTTCATCATACTCGTCGAATTCTGCGGCAGGATGAAATCCGGCTTGTTTATACTATCGTTTTTTGGGATACAAGATTCCATGCTCTATTTACCACAACAGTAGGGATTGCATTACCGGTTTAACGATTTACCGGTTTACCGATTTACCGCCCTTAATGTTCTTCAAATTACCGACCAAGAAACCGACATCTTTTACCGGTAATTTCGGTAAAAAAAAATGCCAGCGCTGATCCGTTGTTTTCGTAATAATATAATGCACGGGCAGCGCGGAGAGGATGGATTGTTAAATATTCAAGTGTGTAAATGTGTGAAAAGGAAATGCAATATTTTTGGAAAGAGGGAATTCAGGGAAATACTTAGAAATGACTTTCGCAGCACTCATGACAACTCGGCCTACTGGTGTGGAGACCTAATCTTATTGTATTGATATATCAATACTGTAATCACCTAATCTTATTGTATTGATATATCAATACTTTCATCACTGAGGCCCGGTTTCACCAAACATTTTGATCTGGGTTAAGGAGATAACTGAGGCCCGGTTTCAGCAAACATTTTAATCTGGTTTAACCAGATAACTGAGATTAACGATTGATTTTGACTGGAAAACCACAGGAAATTATCGTTACTGCCTTAAAGCGAGATTAAAATCGTTGGCGAAACCCGGCTTTAGCCGCTACCTAATCTTCGTTATAATTGTTCCTGCCGCAGTAATGGCTTTTTTGGACTACACACTAGGAGGCCGAGTTGTCATGAGTGCTGCGAAAGCAATTTCCAAGTTTTTCCCCTGAATCCCTCTTTCCAAAAATATTGCAATTTCTTTTTCACACATTTACATTCTTTCGATCCCTTTAGTTTAATTAAAAAGGTCCAGAGAAAACAAAGCTTATACGCTTTGTTTTCTCAGGGCCTAAAAGAATCGGAAGAGTCGTTGAAAAAGTTAGAAACGACAGATATTTTTTTATTTAAATTAGTATTTCGAATGTTTAAGGGTCTCTTACTAGTCTTTGAGTTAGGTATATTATTTTTTTTCAATTTACCTAGAGTTTTACTTTTCTGTTGTTATCATTCGATAAGAATTAAACTCTGGTTATTTATTTTGTGGCTTATTCTTTTATGTCGGAAAAAACCGGTAAAAAGCGGTAAACCGGTAATTTTTCAAATAATTTACCGAATTACCGGTAAATTCAAATTCGGTAAATTTGCAATCCCTACGCAACAGGGTAAATTTGAATTTTACTCCACTATCCAAATGACATATCATTTCGTGAAAATTTTCTTGTAATGAGATTTCATAGAAGTAATAATTGCTTGGTCCATCGGTTGCAAAACCGCAGTTGTATTAGGAGGAAGAAAAACAAACAAGATTCAAATTTTCTACTCTTGGATAAGCGGACAATTGTCTACTAGTAGAGTTTTTGCCTTTTTTCTGTAATTCATCATCCCATTTCCTCAGTTTGTCGTCAAAAATTTTCGATGTTTTCCAGAATTTCTTATTCGATGTAAAATCGACTGGTGAATGTTTGCATGAATTGAAACATCTAGGTGTTTTCGATTTGCCAATCACAAGCAATTTTCTCTTATCGGAGCCTGACATATTGGCAGAAACTAGCACTGTTATTCGTTCTTTACTTTTCTTGCCCCCATGACATTTTTTCTTTGAAATTTCAAAGTTTGATTTGGCATGACCACATAAAAAAGTCCAGTCTCATCCGCATTGAAAATGTCGTTATTTGAGTATTTTTTTTTAAGTTTGGTCAAACGTTCTTGAGTCAATGTTCTGTTACCTCAATGGATACATTTGCTGCCTCGCTATGAATTTCACTCGAAGATATACGATACCTTTTCTTGAAACGTTCGATGCAACCCTTGGAACAGGAAGGCGGTTTATCTGGAGTAAGCAAGCTAGAGAACTCTTTAGCTTTTTCCTGGAGTAGAGGTCCACTTATGGGAATATTCTGGATTCTTTTTTGCTGGAAACACTCGAGCAACGGACTATCCGTTTCTTCGTTGACTGACTTTCTTATTCTTTTCAGTTTGGAAACGTTGGAATTCATTATTCCATTGAATTTGTCTCTGTTCTTCCGAATGGTCGAAACAGTTGAGCTTGACAAGTTATATTTTCGGCAAATATCAGCACTTGGAGCACCGTTTTCAATTTCGCTGATAATAGTTTTTGTTGAAGCGTTAAGGACCGTCTCACCTCCGACATGTCTACTAAACTATGTGATCATTGGAACTGAATACAAGAAATCGAACTCACCTATAATGCAAAGGAAAGGATAGTATAGATGAAACAGACATGTTTCTACAAGTTCCTGGCTAAATCATCCAATAACAAAAAACGGTCGTTCTAACAAAAGCGATTTAGCTAAGAAGGAAAATCTCTCGTTATGAACGATGCACTAAGAATGTTTTTACATAAAATTTTGACTCGTTATATCCGAGCTCTCGTTATAACCGGGCTCGTTCTAACCGGAACTTATTTTTGCATTGCATCAGATAGGCGGCAGTCCGTACCTTCAGAATTGGCTCGTTCAAACCAAACTCTCGTTGTAAGTGGTACTCGTTATAATCGGACCCGACTGTAATAATTTTGTGGTGTATACATTTTCAAGAAATCACCACCCAGACGGTGTAGGAACTATGGTCAACAAATGGTAGGTTAGGGGGTGATCAGTTTCCCCAGATGGGTTATAGGTGGTACAAGTTGACGAACGGTTTGAAGTCATGCTCTGTAGAATACTGCTCGATTCATAGCTCCTCGAGGACTCTGAAAAAAGAGATGAAACCACTCTTACACGCTTGTCCAAGATCCAGTTATTTTTATTACTTCGACTTTGAAACTTCTTTTTTGATCATCCGTCATTTTTTTCATATCTGGCAAGATGCTCAATAAAAATTGAGCATCAGTATCATCTTCTGATCTAGAAGTCGTCTTTTTTTTATTCTCGAAATATTCAAACGCTGGTTTGTTAACATCCTCGAGAGATACGTTATTATGGTCGTTCTCATTTCTTTTCATTATAATTTTTTTATGGCCGATGATTTTTTCAAATTTTCTTGCTGTTGTTCATTCTGTTTGGAAAAATCTTGATCATCAGATGAAACGACGTCGGAAACATGATTACATCTTCATCAGTTGAGTTGACAGTAAAAATTCTTCACATTCAAGCTCTACCTCTTCGGTCATAGTTTTTTCTGTATGATTTTCATTATTACTGATCGATATTACCTGATACGGTGATTCAGTACTGTCAAATCAAAGGCGAGCCACCAACCCAGCAATTACTACGCGTCAAAAACTTTGCGATTTTTTTCCACCATGAGTGGTTCATTCAAGGACCACAAAAAATTTTGCGTATGGAATAAGAAAAAATTTATGATTTTCAACAAGTTGAATAATAGTTATAATTTTTATGTCTAGTATTAAAAATAATTCTGAAAAAATCATATTTTCACATACCTTCCTGTTAAGATTTGTAACGGTCATGGAACTGCAATATCCGAAGTACCCCAAGTAGTGATATAATTTACAACGAGGTACTTTCGGTATGAGTTTATGACCGGATGACCAGGTAATAGATCTTTTATATTTGAACCTTTGTCGAATGCTGGAATTCCGCCTGGGTATTTTCGGGAAAGGCCAGAATTGTACGTTTGCACTTTCCATTTATTTGGTCAAACCGTTTTTACGCCCCCTTTAGAAGAGGGGGAACTTGTATATATTTCAAGTTTTTGTTTGATTTGACCAGTTAACATAACTAGAACTAAGGTTAAGATTTAGAGAAATATTTACAACATTTCTAGTGAGTGTGTTGACTCATTGTGGTCGTAAGAGGAGGTTATATGTGCCAACCAGACATCCGAGGTGTACATAGTGGAAATAAAGTTTTAAGTTGTACAACCTCTTTTCATTTAAAGGGATTTTTCATTAGTTTGGGAAATCCAGTCCAAGAAGAAACCGGAAATATCCGACAAATCCTTCTTGCACTCTACATCTCGTAGAAACTGTGTTACCAGTCTCCGGTCCACAAATCCTCAGAGACTCTGTCAGTCTGTCGATTTCGGAGTTACGAGAAAACACTTCCTCTTCCATGTCGTTTGCAATTCTAGCCCAGACTTGTTCTTGAACATGGCTTAGGTGATAGTCGTCCCGTGAATTATCGTAGAGACCGGGATATTTCCCTACAAGGATCACGAATTTTATATTAAATTCCTTGTCGTCTCGCATCTCACTCTATTTTTACCAATTTCATAATATATTATTCATAATTTCCTGAAATCATAACATAGTATAAAACGAAGTCGCTATCGCTGTTTGTCCATATGTATGCTTAAATCTTCAAAACTACGCAACGGATTTTGAAACGCCTTTTTTTTAATAGATAAAATGATTCAAGAGGAAGGTTTATATGTATGATACATGCATAATATTGCAGAGAAACACTGATGAATTAACAGGTTTACAATGTGATGTCGTAAATAAACACATTTCTTTGCGCTTACATTGCAAACGCTGACTGAACCCCACGAGATAAATCAAAATAATGTACTCGGTATTGTACTCCTGAGTCGCCGTTTCACATGGGAGTATGGGACTGATGATCGGTCCTGAAGGTCGGTCGAACTGATCATCAGTAAACGGTATTTGTTTTCACATGGATGCGTATCGTCAGTCGCCGCTTTCAAAGACCATTTACGGCTGTGGATTTGGAACGTGACACGGTTGTCGATTTGTGCGAGAACCGTCCGATTCCCGCACGAAGTATTCCGTATTCCGAAATTCTTATATTGGAAATTCTTATTATTATGAGAATTCTTTGTTCGAAAAAGTTATATGGGAAATCTGCTCAATGATTGGTTCAAGTTTTATTGAACTTTTAAATTCCATTCCATCATCCTGTATTTCAAAACCCAAGGACCTCAGACGAAAATATGATGAGGGACGTCATTATCGACGATCAATCAGTTGATGAATATGCAAACATACTTGCTTCTTGCTGTTGTCATTGAAAAAAATTTTTGAAATTTTCCTGCAATACACAGATCTGAGCCTCATCCTCCCAATATTCAAATCTATATTTTAATAATTTTTTGAGGATCCCAGAATTTCTCTTCTTTCAGTTTCTGAATTAACTTTTTCCTACCCATTCGTAAAGACGTAAAAAATCCTCAGAATATTCAATAACATGCGCAACACCGCAATCGCATACGGACTGATGGTGCGCATACATGTGAAAGCCTCCTCTGTCGGCTCGAGCCGACGACACGCAAACGCAGCGGGATGGACCGATGCTCGTGCTTGTTCCATTGTTCGGTCGACTGATGATACGCATGCATGTGAAAGGATTGCAAAATTCAGTTCAAACGCCAGCCCCGACTGACCATTAGGACCGACCATCAGTCGCATGTGAAACGGCTCTAAATAGGGTCAACAAGAAAGTCCGCGATGGTATATGTCTATCACAGTGTTTTTCAATCTGTGGGTCGCGACCCCTAGGGGGGTCGCGACGCCTTACTCGGGGGGTCGCCGGCTAAAAGAAAATGTCGAGGTTCTTACACAATAAAAACTCAATTTCAGTGAGAAGGATGTGCTTGTTTATTTTTCAGAAGTTTATCAAATTGTGGTGCTATTTTGAAACGTTAAATCAAATCATTTTCTAATTGCAGTCTATTTCTCTTTTTAGTTTTAATGTCTACCATTGAAGAAAATGTCAATTCACACAAGTATGAAGTGGTGAATGGCATTAATAATTTGAGAGCTTCTTTTGCCAGCTCTGGATATTCGTGTTTTCTTTTTATCCAAAATACGTCGACACTTTGTGAATAAAATTCTATTTTGAGCATGCCATCAGCAGCTAAATCTAGAAGACATTCTTTCATTCTTTTGATAGATGTCGCTGCGAACTGTCTAGTACATTGTTAGATCGGGTCCCAAGTTTTTCGAAATTTCAAAAGTAGGAAATATTGGAAATTTCTGAAAATTAAATATTAAAATCGTAAAGTGACCTGCTTGTCATGGGTAGAACAAGGAATGATGAGGCCTCTTCGGAGAGACAATCCCTGGAGATAAGAAAACTCAACGAGAGAATTGAGGAAATGGCCGCTAATTTCAATACGGAACTGATGAATTTTAAGGAGGAACTGAAGGTGAATGCGGGACAATGTTCTGCACCTAAAGACGAAGGAGTTCTGGCATCCCTAAGTAAAAAATTCGAGGACTTTGAGGAACGAGTAGTGAGTAACTTGAATCAGTTCAGAAAAGAAGTTGGAAATTTAAAATCTGCAATCGATATGTCAACGAATTTCATCAATCGGAATAGTCTCCTTCTTCACGGTGTTGAAGAGAATCGAAATATTGACCTAAAAGACAATATTGTGAATTTGTTACAAAGAATGGGCATTGACCTGAATAAAAACAACATAAACAATTGCCACCGTATGGGGCGCCGTGAAGTCAATACACCGTCAACAATCCAAGACCAGTTGTCGTATCATTCTGTCAAAGGTGGATTCGTGATTTAGTGTTTTATAATAAAAAGCAACTTGAAGGAACGAAAATGGTGATCACGGAGCTTCTGACTGCAGAGAATGCTAGATTATTCAAGGCTGCAAGAGGACGTTTCAAAAACTCAACTTGGACTAAAAATGGTGTTGTTATTGTGTTCGCTGGGGACAAGAAAGTGCCTATTTATTCTGAAATGGAACTTCAGGATCTTGCTCGAAAGGTATTGAAATAGTTGAATATTTAGTTTGTTTTCGAGTGACATTTCCAAACTTCAATACCTTATACCTATTGTGTTTCGTAGGTGATTCATAGTTTTTCTTTTCCGGGATGTATTAAATGGTGCGAATGATCAAAAGATTCCTGATAATCGAAAAAAATGTTATTCTTTGAAGTTAATTAGATTGTTTTTCATTTGTACAACAGTTTCTTTCACTATTTATTTCATTATATGGGGCCTGATTGAGAATGATTTCAATGTTTATTGAATCAATCAGCATTTTCCAATTCGCTGGAATCTATAGCGACTCATAATTTCTTTTGGATCAAAATTGTTTAATTCTTACTTATTTTTTTTTGTGTTACTCTTCGGCGTCGTGACCATTGCGATAGATAATTGCATTGAATTATCTGTAAAATTTATGTTTGTTCACCTGCGGGTAACATTCATTAGGTATATTTGTTCAATCATTATGCATCGGGATTCCCACACTCGCTCGTATGAAATTACTGGTGGTTAATATGTTCAAATTATAATAGATATGAAATTTTCACATGTAAATATTCGTTCACTTCTACCACATTTCGTGAGTTTCAGGGAGCTGGTGCTTATGGACTGTTATGACATAATATGTGTGACTGAGTCGTGGCTTAACTCACAAATAGAAACGAGCACTATAGATATAGATGGCTATACTGCCTATAGAAAGGATCGTGATGGAGAGCGAAGGGGTGGAGGAATTGTGGTTTATGTAACAAATAAACTTAAATCAAGAGGTTCCGTTCTTGATGTTCAATCTGCGGATTCTGGTTTGGAGCATCTTTTTCTCAAATTGAAGGTTGAGGGTAAGATATGTGTTTTTGCTACCGTATATAGGCCACCTCGATGTAACCTCAATACCGCGGTTGACAGTTTGGATGAAATACTTTCCAATATTATTCCTACGGTTGATGAGTTTGTTCTTTTGGGTGACACAAATGTGAATCATTTCAATTCGTCAAACCCATTGGATAGATGTCTGATTTCTTTAGGTTTGACCCAACTTGTAGAGGATTCTACAAGAATTACATCGTCTACTCAAACATTGTTAGATCCGATATTTGTGAGTTGCCCTGAGAGGTGTGAGCGTGTGGAGACTGTGTGTGTTCATTTCTCTGACCATAAGTTGGTTGAGTGTACTTTAAATATTGCTGTTCCGAAGTTAAGACCCAAAATTATTCGAATTCGCGACTTTAGAAGCTTCGATGGCACTCAGTTTACTGATGATTTGAGTAATGTGCCATGGCATGAGTTTTATGCTATGCAGGATATAAATGATAAGGTTCAATTTCTTACTCAATCATTACTGAATATATTTGATGTATATGCACCGTTACGTACTGTGCGTGTGAGTAAACCAAAAGCTCCGTGGCTTACTAATGTGATTCAGCGTATGATGAAGGAAAGAGATAATGCTCGACAAAAGTTTAAACGCACAAAATCCTTTGAAGATGGTCTCAGGTATAAACAATTAAGAAATTTCGTTTTATCATCTATTCGGCAAGAAAAGAGGAATTATGCGCGACGAATGTTTGATTCTGATAAAAGGAAGGGATGGCAGGCTCTGAACTCTCTGGGTGTCAGGGGTGGTAAAAAAACTGAGATTTCCCCTGATCTGGCAACACCAAATGAAATCAATGAGTATTTTTCGGGATTTGTTTCACAGGTGAATTCTGGCTGCCAGAGGACTGCTGATATGTATGATAGCCTTGGATGTTTGACTGCCCATAAATTTGACTTTGGATTGGCAACAACAGACGAGATACTGGATTGTTTTTTATCAATTAAATCGAATGCCGCAGGTTGTGACTCCTTGTCACTACGCATGTTGGGCTTGTGCATGCCTCATATTTTACCACAGATTTGCCACATTATCAATATTTGTCTCGAAAGGGGTGTGTTTCCTGCATGTTGGAAACAGGCACATGTGTACCCCATTCCTAAAGCGAAAAATCCCGTGGACCTGTCAGATCTTCGGCCAATTAGTCTTCTGCCTGTTCTTTCTAAAATCTTAGAGAAGATAATTCATAAGCAGGTTTTGAAATTCCTCACAGAAAATTTTATCATTCCTGATCATCAATCGGGCTTTAGAGAGTCGCATAGTACGATTACTGCTCTTCTGAAGGTGTTGGATGATGTTGGCAGATCGATTGATTCGAAACGAGTTTTGGCGCTTGTTTTGCTTGATTACTCGAAGGCGTTCGACACCGTCGATCACAATTTACTTTGCGCCAAGTTGAAACATATCGGTTTTAATGAGGGGCCGTTGAGATTTTTCAGAAGTTATCTTTCAGGAAGAAGTCAGAGAGTAATTTTTGATGATAAATTGTCGGATTTTTTGTGTGTGTGTTCGGGTGTCCCTCAGGGTTCAATTTTGGGGCCACTTTCATTCCTCATATACACCTTCGATTTATTTGCCAAACTTGCACGTTGTTCTGTTCACGGATATGCTGATGATATTCAATTTTATTTCGATTTCAACCCGGATGATGCACGTCTATCTAATCGAATTATCAATGAAGACTTGAACATTATAAATGACTTTTCTGTAGCACACAACTTGAAAATCAACGCTAATAAGTCACAATTCTTGCTATTTGGAAACTCCAAAAAATGCTTCGAATGTGTTGAAGATGATTTCTGTCCTACGATTGGCAATGAGCGAATTCCTCAGGTTACATCGGCAAAAAACTTAGGAATAATTTTTGACTCCAGCCTCCGATTCAGAGAACATGTTTCTGGTTTGTTACGCCGATCGTATGCTACAATGAAATTACTATACGCAAACAGGCAAATTCTAGATTACAATTTGAGGAAGACACTGTGTGAGTCACTTGTATTCTCAATATTCAATTACGGCTGCACAGTGTATGGCCCCTGTTTGGATGTTGTAACGAAGAACCGAATACAACGCGTACAGAGAATTTGTGGCAGATTTGTTTTCGGCCTCAGAAAATTCGACCCCGTGTCGGAAAAGTTAAAGGTTCTTCGGTGGTTGCCTATGTCGAAGCTTTGGGAGATTCAGCTCCTGACTTTCACCCATCGATTGCTTTTGACGGGTATTCCGGGGTATGTAAGGAGTAAGTTATCCTTTAGATCCGATGTACATAGTGTATCCATTCGAGGGTGTCGTGCACTTGCGATCCCAAGTTATAAGACCACGTTCTTCAGAAGATGCTTCTCGTATATAGCTGTCAAGTTGTATAATGGAGTTCGCGATTGTTTCGGAACATTGGCGGTCTCCACTTTCAAAAAGGAAGTGAAGCGGAAATACTTAGAGGATTTTTTGTCATCATAGTTTTGTTGAGTCTGTACTTTTGGGGTCACCCTCTCTGAAACTATTATTGTGATGTATTGAGGGAAAAAATAAAAGAAAAATAAGCGTCCCTCCTTCGATAGCGACCGGGGAGAATTACAAGGGTGTATTTCCAATAGACGATTGTAAATGTGGTGGAATCTAGCAATATCAACAATTTATAGGAGAATTGAATATGTGGGCCGATAGAAGCACACTTACCCTTGGTGTCCTCTTCTCCTGATGTTGGGGAGGGCCCTCCAAAATGCTGCTGAATGTAAATCCTGCTGGTCGCCGCAGGCGACGTGGTGCGAAGATTAATACTGTCCCTATCAGTGCGCTACACTTTCACAAAAGTTGCAGTTTATTATCAACTTCACAAAAGGCAGAGAAAAATTAGAAAACGCGTAAAAGGCACAGACTTAGCGTAGAAAATATCGAAGAGCGTTTATGTTCGGCGTATATCTCGTCAACCTGAACAACGAAGTGAAGTATGTTCCCTCAAAAAATACGGAAAACATATGTGGTCAAGTGCGATTCAGTCATGCCCAATAAACAAATGAAAATTAGACAAAATGGCATTCCACAACATTTCGATCGCCTAATATATACAGGGAATTCTGAACAATTATGTTATCATTATTTCGTTTAGTTGATGCGTTGTGGGACTGTCCGGGAACAAGGTCACGGTGCTGAAGGTTTTTTTTGCAATTCTTGTTCTTTTTTTCTTTTCTTATTTTATTTGTATCTTTTCTTCATTGCGAGTAGGTTGTATGTAAGAGTAGCTTTAGCTAAATACCGCCTATTTGTAAATGATTATTTTTACCTTTTGTTTTCAATAAAGACGTTTATTATTTTCGTGGTGACATCAGCCACTAGCCAGATCTATTGATTTTTCCAAAAAAGGGTTTAAAATCCATCTACGCCCATTGTCACCTTCAGAGTGCAAGTCTGGAAAGTATGTCAAAAGTTTCTCTTGTAAATTATGCAAGCTCATCAGTATCATGCAAGGAATATGAGGCGATACTGCAAAACTTTGGTCTGTTACATTATCTTCAATTATCTTCTGAACACATGGAAAAGACTCGAACATTTTGTTTTGCAGAGAGGTTGACCACAAACGAAGTTTTGCGTGAAATGCTTTTACTTTATCTTTGGCTGTTAAAATATTTTCTTCTCTTCCTTGAAGGTTCTTGTTCAAATTGTTAAGGTGGCTAAAAAGATGTGCCAAAAATGCTAATTTCAAGAGCCAAATAGGGTCAGAAAAACGAGAAGCATATTCAGATTTTGCATCTTGTAAGAACATTAACAATTCAGCTCTCAGTTCCAGAACTCTTGTCAATACCTTTCCTTTGGATAGCCACCTGACCTCTGTGTGATAAAGGAGATTTTGATGAAGCAAGCCCATATCTTCACAAACGATTTTGAATAGCCGGGTTTGCAAAGCTTTACCTTTGATAGAATTCACAATTTTTATGACCTCCGTGAGCACGTCATTCAAATCAGAAGATACTACCTTAGCAGCTAGAGCCTGTCGATGAATAAAACAGTGTGTCCAGGATATGTTTGGCATTATCGTTTTTAATCTTGCAATGAGTCCGCCATTTTTGCCAGTCATAGCTTTAGCGCCATCGCTACAAATAGCGATACATTTTTTCCAATCAATATGGTAGTCGCAAGTGCTTTCTAAAAACATATCGTACAAACACTGGCCAGTAGTGTTTGCAGGGCGTGCTTTGCAAAATAAGATTTCTTCCATGATACTGTCATCTGCTTCAAAGCGCACAAATACTACAAACTGTGCACAGTCGGAAACATCTGTAGATTCGTCAAACTGCAAAGCAAAATGTTGGCTATTCTTCAATTTTTCGACCACTTGTTCTTGAATATCCTTGGTCATATCGTTTATTCTGCGTGAAATAGTATTGTCAGAAAGTGGTATGTTTTTTAGTTTGTTAGCCTCTTGCTTACTGACCATAATTTCAACCATATCAAGTGCTGCTGGCAAAACAAGATTTTCGGCAATTGTATGTGGTTTCCCTGCTTTAGCAACTCGATATGCGACTTTGTAGCTAGCTAATAATGATGATTCGTTGACATTGGATGCCTGAAAATAAACAAATAGTGGAAAAAAAGTGAATAGCCAATAAACATTGAGGACGCGGAACCTTGGCACACCGAAATTAAGTATAATTCTGACTTCATTTCCCTTTCAAATAAAAAAAATAATTGAAAATATCAATCCACAATTGACGGAGAAATCGGCAAACATACATAAAAAAACATACATACAGTGAAACAATATACAACCTCCTACTTTTTCGAGTCGATTGAAAATAGCAACAATTAGAATAGACTCGCCTTAGGCTTACCCCTTAATTAAGTGCATTATTTCATAACTCACCTGAATTATAGTATTTTGCTGCTGACTAAGGGCCGATTGCACCGTAGACGAAACTGTAGATTAAATGCAAAACCTCGATTAGCGTCTATTGGCTTTCTTAAGCGGCCCCTAGACGGTCAATCATGAATGACAGTCTGACTTAACAATAAGATTGTCATTCCTGCCTTCAATGTTGAAGCCCCTACACATATCATTCAAACTGACAGTCTGATTGAAATGACTTCAGCTCAGTTGAAATTTAAACACCAAATAGTACGCTTCTAATTATTATTAGTATAATCTCTCCAAATAAAAAAAGTAAAGATAAGGCTTGTTTGGCCGTTATCCTTGCATTGGGCACCAAGAAGTCAATAAAACGTCTTCCACTGTGGCATTTGGTTAAATTTCTTTTTATATGTTGAGAAATTTTTCCGATGCAACATTTTTTTATATTTATTCATGTAACTGGAATGGGATTTATTCCACAGTTCGGGGAAAGATTCATAAACACCTTGAACCTTTGAAGGCAGTTTCGATCGTCAACCCTTTGATTGCATTAATAAGACTGAGGAAAAGAATGAAAGAATCACTACACCACCATTCAGACTGTCAGTCTCCCCTCCACTCAACGTGATTGAACCTCGGATTTGAAAATATTTGGAAATCCGTCAGTCCATTCGTCATTCCATCAGTATAGACCTTACACCTTCAATCGGAATGTCAATCTTCGCTCTGATTGTCATTCCGAATGATCGTGTAGGGGCCCTAAAGCGGCCCCTATACGGTCAATCATGAATGACAGTCTGAATGAACAATAAGATTGTCAATCCTGCCTTCAATCTTGAAGCCCCTACACATATCATTCAAACTGACAGTCTGATTGAAATGACTTCAGCTTCTAATTATTATTAGTATAATGTCTCCAAATGAAAAAAGTAAAGATAAGGCTTGTTTGGCCATTATCCTTTCATTGAGCACCAAGAAGACAATAAAACGTCTTTCACTGTGGCATTTGGCTTTATTTCTTTATATATGTTGAGGAATTTTTCCAATGCAACATTTTTTCATATTTATTCATGTAATTGGGATGAGATTTATTCCACAGTCCGGGGTAAGATTCATAAACACCTATCACCTATGAACCTTTGAAGGAAGTTTCGATCGTCAACCCTTTGGGGCAACTCAGCGAAATCCTCGTTTGCATTAATAAGACTGAGGAAATAAATGATAGAATCACTACACCCCCATTCAAACTGTCAGTCTCCCCTCCACTCAACGTGATTGAACCTCGGATTTCAAAATATTTGGAAAACCGTCAGTCCATTCGTCATTCCATCAGTATAGACCTTACACCTTCAATCGGAATGTCAATCTTGGCTCTGATTGTCATTCCGAATGATCGTGTAGGGGCCCTATATTAGACATTAATCGAGGTTTAAGATTTAATCTACAGTTTTGTCTACGGTGCAATCGGCCCTAAGAGCTTTTAACTTTCGTTCAAAGAAATCCAACGGCTTATCAGCTTCATTTTTATGCTTGGTTGTGAGATGCCGCATTAGCTTTGACGGATTCATACTCTCACGTGATAAAACATCGCCGCAAATTACACATTAAGCGCGTTCGGCATTAGCATCCGAGAGCGGACGGATTTTTTAGGCACGTGATAACAGATTGTACAGATTTGTCAGATTTTTCTGTAAATAACGAACGGTACGGAGCTTTCAGATCGTTTTTTCTGTTTGTCAGATATTAAATTAGTGATTAAAGGTCTATTCGGCCGTAGAGGTAGTCTGGATTCTATTTCAATTCTTTCTCTCAACACTTCTACCCCTTGGTTGAAATGATTCAATATTTTGAATCATTATTTTTTTATCAAACGACATTTGTTATTTATTACTATACACAACAAATAACATAAGACACGAAATTTTAACAGACTGTTCAAGAATATTCGGAGCAGGAAACTCATAAATGCAGATAAAATCCATTGACAAATGCAGAAAAGTAATTTCTGTATCTGTTCTGTTGAAAAAATCCGTTTGCTCCGTCGAAATACAGCGAGCAAAAAGATCTACATCCGATTGATCAGATTTTTTTGCCGAACGGTCCAGATGTGTACTCCCCTCAATCTGGATGTAATAAACGAACGGGTCAGATCAATCCGACCAGTCAGATGTCATTGCCGAACGCGCTTATTGAGGTTTATTATTTATAACTGTGAACCCATATTTCAAATAACTGTCATCGTAACGTCTATTTTTTTTCGGGTGCAATTCACCACCACCGCTATCGACACTCGTACCAGATGTTGAAGGCTGCGATCTTTTGAGAAATTTATCCATTTTACAAACGAGCGGAGTATTAACTCAGAAAATATCCATTTTAGGGCAAGGGTGTGATGCATACACTCACATTATTTTTTAACGTAGATTCAATATCTGCCATAAAAAAATGGGGTTCTAATTTTAAAAAATTGATTTTTCACGATTTTGTCATCCCCAACTTTGAAAGCGATTTTTTCACCCCCTGTATCATGAATCGGGTAGCGGGTAGGAACCCTTTGGGCAGTCCTATCAGGGAAAATGAATCAATCCCTGCCCACCGCAGATTCCAGGAGTTTTCTGACCCGGAAAGCTGCTACCTGTAAGGGTCCCATGCCAAGGGAAACTGGCGAAGTCCACAAAGGTTGTGAAGGCGGAGATGGGAGACATCGACACGGTGGAACTAGCGTAAGTGGCAACCTTGTCTTGGGGTTTATAACCAAGATATGATGGAGGGCAGCAGTATCCATCATTACCGGCTTCAGAACGGATTTCCCCAGGCGCAATGGACGTATTCTAGAAACGGCTGGGTACTGCGGTGCAGAAGGCAACGGGAAACCACTGCACTACATTCCCAAGAGAATTCTCTCCTCCATAATGAAAGTCAAAGATACGGTTGATAGTTCGTGCTGCGATCCGACTCACACTCGGCGCCATACTGATTCCGGGTCGGATGGTGTGAAATGTGCTACCGGCTGCAAAGGTGTGGGGAATCAGGTACCTTGCAGAAATTATGTTACTGGAACCAACACAAGTATAAATCTCCGAAAGAAAAGGAAGATTGGGACATGGAACATCCGAGGTCTGGTCCAGCATTCTGGGAAGCTACAGATCGTCGAGAGAGAGATGAGAACATATAATCTTGATATTCTGGGACTGTCGGAAACACATTGGCGGAATAGTGGACATTTCAGAACCGCCGAGGGAAACACCGTCTACTTTTCAGGTCCAGAAAATACGAGCTCGAATGGTGTCGCAATAATTGTGCCTCCGAAACTGAATAACTCTGTAGTTGGATACCGTGCAGTAGATGACAGAATAATACATGTCAAGATACAAACCACCACAGCAATAGCGCATTTTCTACAAATCTAT
This sequence comes from Adalia bipunctata, assembly GCA_910592335.1. Classification (NCBI taxonomy): domain Eukaryota; kingdom Metazoa; phylum Arthropoda; class Insecta; order Coleoptera; family Coccinellidae; genus Adalia; species Adalia bipunctata. The sequence goes on along the minus strand of OU342954.1, from coordinate 4,452,560 downwards.
GCACCAACATCGACATCCTCGGAAGTGGAGATAGAGGCGTTCTACGGTCGTCTTGAGGAGATTCTTACCGATATCCCAAACCGTGACCTATTGTTCATCTTAGGCGATTTCAATGCCAAGGTCGGAAAATCTTCAGAAGTCGAACGCGTTGTGGGAAACTTTGGACTGGGCCAGAGAAATGAGAGAGGAGATCGGCTCTTGGAGTTTTGCATACAAAAGAACCTTGCAATTACTAACACTCTCTTCAAACACCACCCTCGAAGACAATACACGTGGCGGAGCCCAGATGGTCGAACCAAAAACCAGATTGACTACATTCTGATCAAACAACGATGGAGATCGTCGGCCACAAACTGCAGAGCCTACCCTGGAGCGGACTGCGGAACAGATCACCAACTTGTAGTTCTCGATTTCAGGCTTCGTTTTAAAATAGTGTCTCCGAAACAAATAAGAAAGACCATGATACCGCAACCATCAAAAGTCCAGGATTTTAGGCTGGACATAGAAAGTAAACTCTGCCTAGATCAGGTAGAGAGCGATCCGGAAAAAGGCTGGGAATACTTCGGAGCATAATGGTTGAGACAGCAAAAAACCATACATCACCAAACAACACAAAGCGCAAACCATGGATTACTGATCACACATGGAATTCAACGCAGGAAAGATGTGAAGAGCAAGGCTGATGCAGACCATGCCTATAGAAAGCTGTCGAGGGAAGTCCAAAAACAATGTCGCAAGGACAAAGAGGAGTACATAGCTGGTATATGTGAAGAGGTAGAGAAGCATGGGATCAGAAATGAGCCTAGGGAATTATTCAACAAAATAAAACTGCTGAAAAGAGAATTCAGGCCACAGAACTGGTCCATTCTGGATACTGGGGGAAATCTGAAAACTGATATTGATGAAATATTGGAAACATGGAGGATCTACTGTGCAGATCTATACAAGAGCAAGCAGACCCCACCAGAGAATTCATGGCCATGTAGCTATCCCAGAGAACCAGCGTACTACTATCTGAAGTACAAGAAGCCATTCGATCATTGAAGAAAAATAAATCCCCAGGAATCGATACCGTACCAGGTGAACTCTTTCAAATGTTGGGCGAAAAGGGTGTACGAATATTCCACTCAATCTGTACGGCTATATGGAGCACGGGAAAATGGCCAACCGACTGGTGTACGTCAATTTACGTTCCATTACACAAAAAAGGATCAACTTCTAAGTGCGAGAACTACCGAACACTATCACTTATATCTCACGCCAGCAAAGTCCTTTTAAAAATCTTGAAAACAAGACTGAAAGCATATTTGGACTGCCAAATACCCCAAGAACAGGCAGGTTTTGTGAAAGGAAAAGGTACTAGGGAACAAATACTGAATATCAGACAACTGATCGAAAAATCTAGAGAATACCAAGTACCCATGATAATATGCTTCGTCGATTATCAAAAGGCGTTCGACTGTGTGAACTGGGCCAAACTTTGGACAATCCTGGTACATATGGGAGCCCCTGTTCATCTGGTATCCCTCGTTAAAAATCTCTATGAATCAAATGGGGCAACTGTCCGTTTGAGCCAGAAGTTCTCGAAACGGTTTAGAACGGAACGAGGAGTCAGACAGGGTTGTGTTCTATCGCCAGATCTTTTCAATATATATGGTGAATTTGTGATGAGAAGGTCCTTGGATGGTTGGTCTGGGGGCATAACGATTGCCGGGAAAAAAATCACCAACTTAAGATTTGCTGACGATACCACCCTCATAGCGGCGACGGAAGAGGAGATGGTGGAACTTCTCAGACGGGTGGAATGTGAGAGCAACAATGTCGGTTTGAAAATAAATAAAACAAAGACTAAAATAATGATAGTCGATAGATTCAACACGTTACGGTTGACAGGCCTTCTGAGCCAATATGACTTGGTAGACAGTTTCAACTACTTGGGCTCTTCTATAACCAGTGATGGAAACTGCGAAGCGGAAGTACGAAGGCGCATAATCATGGCAAAGAACGCCATGACCCGGTTAACTAAAATATGGAGGGACCGCTCGATTACTAAGAGTGTGAAGGTGAGACTTGTTAGAGCTCTTGTCTTCTCTGTCTTCCTGTATGGTGCTGAAACCTGGACTCTGCGGTCCTCTGAACGTAAGAAAATTGACGCGTTTGAATTGTGGTGTTGGAGGCGAATGCTGCGGATACCTTGGACAGCTCATCGGACTAATATTTCTGTTTTAAGTGAGTTGAAGATACGAACCAGACTATCGTCCATCTGCTTGCAGCGCATTCTCCAGTTTTTCGGTCATATAGCCCGCCGAGATGGAGACAACCTGGAAAGGCTTATTGTGTCGGGAAATGTTCCGGGTAAGAGAGCGAGAGGTAGATCACCGACTAGATGGACCGACCAAGTACAACAAAGTACGGCCCGCCCATTCTGTCAGGCTCTTCGAGATGCAGAGGATCGAGCAGGGTGGAAACAACTTACCGAGAGTATAGGAGGGAATCACGATCATCAGCAATGATGGAACGACTAGAGAGAGAGATCATGAATCGCTATTTCGATTTTTAAAGTGGATACATCAATCTTACATCTTGAAAAATCCCAAAAATGAAAATTTTCCATCGAAAAACCTCGAAGTTATTCTTGTTTCAGCGGAGCTCTATTTTCGATTTTTTTTCGAATTTTCCCGCTCAGAGAGAATTTTCCAACCAAAACTGAAGAATGTTACATCGAAATAACTTGAAATTTTCTAAGGAATCTATTTCTGCAATAAAAAAATGGTGTTCTAATTTGAAAAACGGAAGTTGACGTCATTTCCGGAAAAACCGGAGGTGCTCATGCCTTGAAAATATTTTAGATTTCATCAGCATCGTGAAATACTCATAAGTGCTGAATTTCATGAAAATACGTTCAGTAGTTTCCCGTATAAATATGGGTGAGGTTCCTAGTGAAAGACCCTGTATTTTACCGCAATCTAAACATGGAATACCTAAATTACCCCGTATTTTTGATCTTCTGTAGTAGCGTCTTTGATCTGGCTGTATAAAGTCCGAACAGTTTTCATATTATAGAAAACTAGTTCCTTATTTTCTCTTTTCAAATGTATTTTCATTTTTTATGGAAGATCTGGGACATACGGCATCTTAATAAAAGGTTTTGGTTTCTTTGATTATGTTTTCTTTTTTGTTCTTAATTTTCATGAAATAATCAGAAACTGTCATGTTCATGAAATGTTTGGGGTATCTGTTATCTTCAAGTATGCTCTTTACTTTCTTTATATTCTGGCTATGGTATGTAGTCGGCACTCAAGTTAATGGATCTGTGAAGCAGGTTCCAGATAGCATTGATTTCATAATTGATGGAATGTGTGGACAAATAATTTAAGATGATACCTGAGCTTGAAGGTTTTTTATACACGTCGCTAAATATATGCTGTGAAGACTATTAAGCATTCATTTGTCCTATTCCCACAAATTCATTTTCAATATTATTCTTGGAGGACACTAATTTGAGATTATACGCCTAACGTTTTACTATTTTTATTTTCACTTAAATTGAGTATGCTAGACTCATAGAACTTATAGTACATGGAATGCTATTACCAGATCAAAAAGTGGATAAACATCTCAAGTTGGAGGAATACCGAAATTTCCATATTCTCATGGATATGACCTGTCACACAGAACTGTTTGCCGAAATGCCAAGTGAATCGGATCTTGACGATTAAATTCATAGTATTTCTGTTCTGTATGACAAGTCCGTATCCATGGAAATATGGAAATTTCGGTTTTCCTCCAACTTGAGATGTTTATCCATTATTTTGAGCTGAGCAGCAAGGCTAATAGCATTCCATGTACTATAGGTTCTATGGCTAGACTTTACGTTCGTATCAATATTGAAATGTTCAATAAATTATATTTGAGGAACTTTCTTAATTGAAAACTTGTTTATAGCAACAATTGAGTTACTGCCGATTGTAATTGTATTTCCAAATTTTTGACCCTGTTTCATTTCGAGTTATGTGTGAACTTTCTCTATTTGAAATAGAGACTTTTTCTATTCTATTATATCAGATTCATCGTTTCTGCCGTCTAAATACTCATCAACATAAAAATTTTCTCGAATTGACTTAGAGGCTTCCACGGATAGGCATCAACATTTTCTTTAGCTACATGTTGCAAAGCTCTAATCTAATTGCCAAAAAACTGGCCGCCTCACTTAAGTACGTGATTGTTATAAACTCATAGCACTTCAATTTTTCATTTTCAGATTTTCGCCAGAATATTCTGGAAGAGTATTACTCAGAAAATTAAGAATTTGGAAGAGAAAATTTTTCACATTGAAGAGGAGAGTGAGTAGAAGGTGAAAAAGTTGTCAGATCGAATAGAAAAAATGAGTCTGCTTAGTTTTGAACGGGAAAATCAAATAAGAACTTTTTTTCTTATTTAAAAGATTCTTGTGCTTCGACCGCTGATAGTCATTAGCACAGACGATTGTTCACAAAGTTGGAGTAACATAAGTAGGAAATACAATATAATTATGTACTATAACATTTTGGGTGTATACTTTGTATTATTGAGTGTTGGTACCTGATCTACAGGGTGATTTTTTTAAGTGTTTCATTAGAAGTTTTCGAGGAAGGAATTGCGATACAAATTCAAAATTTTGTATTTTTGTTTTAGAGTACATGAACTCAATTTGTAAAATATTTTCAAGCGGAATCTACTTCCGGTTCTACCGGAAACGGATGTGAACTTCGTTATTTCAAATGGAACACCCTATATATTTATACATATTTGAATTCTTCGTTTAATTCTGCAATGATTTGATGTATGATATGCGCAACCACATCAAGCGATTGTTGAGTTATTGCCTGATTCTCAAATTTTTTGACAGAAAGATTGTCACAAATTAGTGTTAATATCTTCAAAATCCCTCATTATAAGAATTTTTTTTTGGAGCAGTGAGACAAATGAAAGTACGCTGATACGGCTTCTTGTATAAATTATGAGGAAATTTTATACAGGGTGCCTGAAACAGGGCTTCAAAGTGAGCCTCAATAAAACTACGAAATCTCATTTTTTTCAAATGGGAACCATATGATTTTATAATTCCGATCGATTGCTCGCCAAAAACTAGTTAGAGTGTGCCAAACATTTCATGTCTTTATAATGAGTAGTTTCGCCGTTATATCGAATAAAATTCTGATTTCACGACTAAAGCCAGGTTTCTTTCATTATTCATTATTATTGTTATTGCTTGTTTTGCATAGTGCTTGATCAATAAAAATAAGTAAGAATGACTATTCCTAACATAGCCTACTTTGAAATAGACGAGCATTCCACTGAATTTGACTGATGGGACAACCCTGGCTTTATTCATGAAATTCTGTCTAATTGAGTGGTATGCTCGTCTATTTCAAAGTAGGCTATGTTAGGAATAGTCATTCTTACTTATGTTTATTGATCAAGCACTATGCAAAACAAGCACTAACAATAATAAGGTACACTAGAATGATATATCAAAAGTCTCTTCTGTATTTGCTGCGAATGTGACAAATAAACAGAGCAGATAATGAATGATGACTAAATAAAGAAATTTTAGTTTAAAACTGACATATTATTACTATTGACATAGCATACTTGAAAATTATCTTGATAAACCTGATATTCAGACAAAGAAACCTGGCTTTAGTCGTGAAATCCGAATTTTATTCGATAACGGCGAAACTACTCATTTTAAAGACATGAAATGTTTGACACACTCTAACTTGTTTTTGGCGAGCAATCGATCGGAATTATAAAATTATATGGTTCCCATTCGAAAAAAATGAGATTTCGTAGTTTTATTGAGGCTCACTTCGAAGCCCTGTTTCAGGCACCCCGTATAAAATTTCCTCATAATTTATACAAGAAGCCGTATCAGCGTACTTTCATTTGTCTCACTGCTCCAAAAAAAAATTCTTACAATGAGGGGTTTTGAAGATATAAACACTAATTTGTGACAATCTTTCTGTCAAAAAATTTGAGAATCAGGCAATAACTCAACAATCGCTGTGGTTGTGATGTGGTTGCGCATATCATACATCAAATCATTGCAACATTAAACGAAGAATTCAAATATGTATAAATATATAGGGTGTTCCATTTGAAATAACGAAGTTCACATCCGTTTCCGGTAGAACCGGAAGTAGATTCCGCTTGAAAATATTTTACAAATTGAGTTCATGTACTCTAAAACAAAAATACAAAATTTTGAATTTGTATCGCAATTCCTTCCTCGAAAACTTCTAATGAAACACTTAAAAAAATCACCCTGTATACAGGTTCTTTCACGAGGAACCTCACCCATATTTATACGGGAAACTACTGAACGTATTTTCATGAAATTCAGCACTTATAAGTATTTCACGATGCTGATGAATCTAAAATATTTTCAAGGCATGAGCACCTCCGGTTTTTCCAGAAATGACGTCAACTTCCGTTTTTCAAATTAGAACACCATTTTTTTATTGCAGAAATAGATTCCTTAGAAAATTTCAAGTTATTTTGATGTAACATTTTTCAGTTTTGGTTGGAAAATTCTCTCTGAGCGGGAAAATTCGAAAAAAAATCTAAAATAGAGCTCCGCTGAAACAAGAATAACTTCGAGGTTTTTGGATGGAAAATTTTCATTTTTGGGATTTTTCAAGATGTAAGATTGATGTATCCACTTTAAAAATCGAAATCGCGATTCATGATACAGGGGGTGAAAAAATCGCTTTCAAAGTTAGGGATGACAAAATCGTGAAAAATCAATTTTTTCAAATTAGAACCCCATTTTTTATGGCAGGTATTGAATCTACGTTAAAAAATAATGTGAGTGTATGCATCACACCCTTGCCCTAAAATGGATATTTTCTGAGTTAATATCAATTTTGGAATCGAACTCTACGAGTATGAATTGGATTAATTCTAATCCTATAAATCTCCGTTACCAAGGCAACTCTAGTTGATCGAGAGTGTAGAGTTCGGACCTTACCAAAGTTTTTTGGAAAAAATGAAAAAAAAATAATTTTTTTTTCATTTTTTTCAATTTTTTCGAAACAATTTTTTTTTGCTTATAAATTCATATTTCTATCTGGGTCATTCTGGCAGCCCTGCAGCACAATTTTGACCTTCGTACGGCCTCCAGTTTCTCAAATGAAAATTAAGAGAGTACACCTAGCGTAATCTTCGGAAGGCTACAAAAAGAAAACCAATTGATATTTTTTCATTCTGCTTCCACCCAAGTATTTAGAATTGAATATAGTTCAACCATGAAAAATTCCAAAGATTTTGGGCGAATTTTTTTTTTCACTGAAGACATGTAAAAAAAAGTTGAGTTCGAAATTTGAAAAAAATTTTTTACGGAAAATCTTAGAAAATCGAGTACGTTGAGATTATGCTTTTCAAATTGGCAACCGAGAAGAAAAAATTTCCGACTTTGCAGGTTTTCCGCCATATTGAATTCTTTTTCTCAAAATTCCACACCACAATTCAATTGAGCCCTCAAAAATACTCAGATGTGACCAGAAGCCGTTATTTAAAATATCACGCGTAACTCACAACAGTTATCAGAATATTGCTCGAAGTTGACTTTAACACCCTGTATCTCGCTTATGCGTCGAAAACGAGGTATATGTCATAAGGCAAAAATGACTTTCTCGGTGTCATCTACACGGCTATATATGTTTGTCCAGTTTATGGTGAAACACCCTGTATTGGATTCATCTACCCCGGTTTCCCTTTGGTATCGCAGTATTAAATCTATTGTTCTAAAGCCCAAGTCCCCGTGAATGAGTAATGCGTTGTCGTTGCCTAACTTTCCTGTAAATTTGATTCTGGCCCATTTTTTGCATTGTTCCTTCGAAATCAGATCTTCATTTTTCATTTCGTTCTCATCAAGCACTTCTTAGTGCTTATAATCCTCAATCAGAATTCTTCGCGTTCTCCAGGACGCTTTCTATCAAAAACAACCAAATGAATTCTGCTAATTTCACCCAGTCCGTCTTGGAAAAGCCTTTTTCGAGTCGGCTTGAATAGAATACAATTTCCGACTCTAAGAAACCCCTAAATTCATCAATGACCTCTGTCTTTGGAAAAGTGGTCGTTTTACGACGTTTAATGACTTTTTGAGATTCTAGAACTTATTTATTGATAGTTACATTAAATTCTAACTCGAGAACTGTCATTGAATTTTTCATTCTCTTCAAATTATCCATGCGTTTTTATTAATTCCATTTAAAGCAACTTGCACAATCGTTTCAGCTCTGTTCCGAGTGAGGTGGCAGAGCTGGTGCTCTATACAATCCAGTCTTATGATCTAGACCCGCTATTCTATTGATTGCCTCAATAATTAGAGGAACATTTCTAGCATGCTAGGTCATACATATTTTCAATGCACGAATTGATTTCCTTGGCTGCTAATATAAGCTTCCCGAATGCTCTCAAGTGGGCTCAAGTTGAGCTGCATGATCTTCTGAAGTGTGCTTCCGACACAAGTGATTTCCATATTGAATCACTGCCTCACCGTATCTAATAACCTCAACAGAAACGTCTTCTCCCATGTAAGGGAAAATTTTGTTTTTCAAATCTTCAGACGCTTAATGATGAAGTCTGTTCTCCAACTTCCGGCACTCAGGTTGAATTTTTATTCTACTTTTTTTCGCGCAGAATTTTTCAGGGGCACAACGGCATAGGTGGATTCGAAGACAATAAATATTCACTATAAAATCCTTTACAGTTGGGATACTGTGCTGCTTGAGGCGTTACCTTTTTTACATACAATTTTCGGATCATTCGCACTTTTTGTTATGTTGTAAAAAGGTAATCGCCTCGTTTCCTCAGGTTGTTCAGCAATGCCAAACGATTCGGTGTTTTTTTAGGGAGTAGGGCTGTGTATCTCTCACTTCTTTTTCATCCTTATGGACTGTCAAGTAGTGCCTATAGATTTTAAACATACTTTTATGACAGTACACTCAGCTATGTTTTTTTTGTTTCCCTCTGACATTCTGTTCTACTGGAATAAATATGAATTGGTTACTGCCAAATATTTAAGGCATAGAATAGGTACCTGGTATTGGCACTGATTAGATAATACAGTAGAGACTCGATAATCCGGAGAACGATAGTCCGGATATCTTACTAGTCCGGATTGAAGTCAAGATTGTATTATGTACCTTATAATCCGGATCTCAAGACTCAATAATCCGAATTTGCGATCGTTGCATACATGATTATTACTTCTATCTTGTCTTAACTTGATTTCTAAACGGAGAAGGCAATAAAACACATATTTTACATTGGGATTGCAATGGGCAGAAGAGAATAATATTGAAATTACGGATAATCTGCTTCTGAAAGAAATACAGGAGAAAGCTATAGTTGAGCATTCTTTTACTCTTACAGTTGAAAAACAACGTGAAATATCTTAATTCAAATAAAATATTTGTTTTGCGATTTCGAGATTGAAGCCTTTATTTATTTTAACCGTTTTTTAATATGCATCTCTACTAAATTGCAAGACGCGATATTCCGGATTCCTTAATAATCCGGATTAGCCCTAGCATTAATTGATCCGGATTATCGAGTCTCTACTGTAATAATAATAACAACATCAAGCAATAGCCCTGGGGACAAGGCCAAGAACGGAACAAGTGAGAGATGTTCCAGAAATAGAATACGGTGAAGAGCAGGTGACAGATGCTCCAAACCAACCTGGGGACAAGGCCAAGAGCAGAACATGTGAGAGATGCTCCAGAAATAGAATACGCTAAAGAGCAGGTGACAGATGCTCTTAACCAACAACATCGAGCAATAACCCCGGGAGCAAGGCCAAGAGCGGGACAAGTGAGAGATGTTCCAGAAATAGAACACGGTGAAGAGCAGGTGAAAGATGCTCCAAACCAACAACACCAAGAAATAGCCCTGGGGGCAAGGCCAAGAGCGGAACAAGTGAGAGATGTTCCAGAAATAGAACACGCTGAAGAGCAGGTGACAGATGCTCCAGACCGACAGCAACAAATGCCAAGAACGGTGACAGATGTTCCGAAGTTGATCGTCAATACAAGGGAAGCATTCGAGGCTGCCGTTAGAAACCCACTTGTCAAGGCCACCCGAATAAAAACAAGACATAAGGCTGAAGATCTAGCCGTATTGGATAAAATAATTCAAGATCATCTTAACGAGACCTGTTCACTAGAAGATGTGAACCGAAAAGTACAGCTACGAATTATGATAAGCATAGGTTGAGACTCAGTCGGCTCGACATCAAAATAAAATCAATGAGGCAGCAGGCATCTTGGTACCAATGTATCATAGATGTTCTGAAAGGCAAAATTAAATCAAGCAAGAAAATGAAGGACATGATCGAGGAGCTTCGTTCCATACATCGTACAGTAGACTTGCCCTCAGTCCATCTACTGAAGCAGAAAGCTGTAGATAGAATAAGATCACTTGCTGCAGCGCGAAAGAAACTGATAAAAAGGCAAAAATGGATTGAAGATAACAACACCTTCACCGCAGAACCATCGAAATTATTTCAGTCCCCACAACAAAAGGCACAGAACCCATCATCACCTCAAGAGCTCGAAGAATTTTGGAAAAGCCTGTATGAGCAACAAGCAGAAATCAGGGATACTCCAGCACTTCTCAGATTCCAGCAAATGTGTGATCAAAACCAACACCAGAACGATGAACCTTCTGAAATATCAACCGAAGATATAAGACAAGCCCTCAAGAACAAGCGTGATTTCACAGCACCTGGACTGGACGGTATTCAAAACTACTGGTGGAAGAAATTTCCAGCTACACACCAACACCTGGCAAGATTATTCAGCGGGATGCTGACTCGCCGTGAGCCTATTCCGTCATGGCTGGTGGAGGGCAGAACAGTGCTGATACCAAAATCAGGTGATTTAGGGCAACCAAAGAACTACCGCCAAATCACTTGCCTCAATACACTGTATAAGATCCTCACAAGTGTAATTCAAGATCAAGGGTTATTGGACCAGTGTGGATCAGTATCTACGAACAGAGGGGAGCAAAGAAAGGAGTACAAGGATGCAAGGACAACCTGCTCATAGACAAGAACGTATGTCTAGACGCAAGCGCGACCTACACACATCATGGTTGGACTACGCGAAAGCATATGACACCACGCCGCACGAACTGATAGTACGGTTATTAAAAATGCTGAAAGTGTACCCTAACATCATTCACGCGATAGAAAACATCATAGCGCTGTGGAAAACGAAGTTTGCCATCTGAGCAGAGGGTCGAACCGTTTATACGGGATGGGTGAGATACAGAAGAGGAGTTTTCCAGAGAGATTCGCTGAGCCCGTTATTATTCTGCATAACTCTAATACCACTAACAATTGAGTTAAGGGAGAGCAAGATAGGATACAAGGCCGGACCACCAGGCAGAAGGAACCACCTGATCTCGCATCTCTTGTACATGGACGACTTGAAGCTCTACGCTCCCTCCGAGTCCACACTACGGCAACTGCTGAATATCGTTTCAGACTACACCTTAGCAATGGGAATGTCGTTCGGTTTGGACAAGTGTGCTGTTTTTCATCTGCGCAGGGGAAAGGCTGAAGACGCAGGAGAAGATATTCGACTAGAAGATGGAATGACTTTTCGACACCTCGAAGACGGAGAAACTTACAAATTTCTTGGGATGAAACAGAGGGGTGTACTGGAGACAACCCAGATAAAGGATGCCTTAACAGCCAGCTACAAAAAGAAGCTGAGGGACATTTGGAAATCGCAGCTGTCGGGAAAGAACAAAGTATCTGCTACAAATATGCTAGCCATCCCGATTCTCACCTACTCTTTCGGGGTGGTGAACTGGACGGTGAACGAACTTCTGGATCTTGATAGGTCAACAAGGAAAACGATGAACATAAATCGTAGCCTTCATCCCAACAGTTCAATACAGAGGATATACCTCCCCAGAACCCAGGGGGGTAGAGGATTGCAATGTTTGGAATATCAACACTATCAACAAACATTGGAAATGGCAGTAAGGATTCTAAGAAGTGAAGATCCGCTCCTGAAATTTTTTGCTCAACATGAAATTGCGAACCATGGAGCCTTCCTTTTCCGAGCTGAACAAAGGGCCGTGGAGAAGCTCAGCATAACCGGCGTATCGATCAATCCTGAGCTCGCTGGAACACCGATCACTCAGGCGGAACAAAGAAGCCTAGCGAGACTGATCCGAAAGTCTCAGGCGGATAAATTACTCGAACATCATATGAGTAAGAACTTGCACTCCATATATTTCAGGAGTTTAAAAGACCAGGACCTGTCTGAGGCATTGTCTTTCGCCTTTCTGAAGTCCGCTAGCCTCAAGTCAGAGACGGAGGGATTTGTGATGGCGTGTCAGGATGGAGTACTAAATACGAGATAGTATAAAAAGAACATCATGAAAATTGATACCCCAACAACTTGCAGAGCTTGCCATAGGCAACAGGAAACGATTATGCACATCCTTTCCGCCTGCAGAGTCCATGCTCCATCAGGATATGTAGAGAGACACAACGGTTCCTTGTCTATCTCATACGCGGCTCTCAGATGGAAGAATATAGAGCCGCGTATGAGATAGACAAGGAACCGGTGCTACCGTATGTGCCTCTGGAGATTGAAGCGGTGGTCCAGAACGAAAGAGCTCGCATATGCTGGAACTATCCTGTCTCAACAACACGACAGATCAATGCTGTTAAACCAGACATACTTCTTCTGGACAAGGAGCTGAAGGAGTTATTTGTCGTGGAATTCTCCTCTCCTGCTGAAAATAATGTTGTGATGAAAGAAGAGGCAAAAGTACAAAGATCTTATGTTCGAGCTTGGAACTTTATACCCAGGTCATAAAGTTAGGATGGTCGTACTAATCATAGGATGTCTGGGTGGAATGAAAGCCAACTACGTGGATGAATTGAAGATTATTCCGGCCTGTAGATCACTGGCCGAGGTATTGGCGCACAGAATGCAGAAAGCCGTGTTGCTCGGGTCACTTCATATCATCAGGTCCCATGAACTCTAGAAGCCACTTGCAGCTCATCTCTTTTGTTGAGGGACGCTACGATGGCAGGATGAAGAACTCCTCCATTTAAGTGTGAGGGGTTTTTAGTGAGTAACCAAACAAGAAATTGGATTCTCACACTACCGAGAGTGCGGACCCTCCCGGTGCCCATAAAGGGTTTTCCCCTCACACGGACGTACAAAAAAAAAATTAATTTATTTCTTGAGTTAAAAAGCTTCAAGAACAATAACACAGAAAAAGTCAGAAAAAAAAATTACAATCCAAAAAACTCCTCAAAAGAATATAGAGTTTTCCTAATAAGAAAGCATCTCATTTCTGTTCTGAAAACAGACAGAGACGGTGCATTCCTTAAATCGGTATCTAGGGCATTGAAAAGCCTACAACTCATATAAATAAAATACTTTTGGTAAAAAGTGGTTCTATGTTGCACTGGTAAAGGCCGGGACACACCTGTCATACAGCCTTCCGATCCGACTACGGTCATACAGCGGGACGACTGTATGATATGGGAATAAACAATGGTTTGGAATGCAGTAGGTCTCACCTGTCCGACACGCCACCCGTCCTACTCCCACCCGTCTCCGATTCCGGTATCCCGTCATGCTCCGACATTGCAGACCATTCGTTTACTTGATGCGGGAAGGTTGTCGGTGGCAGTTTTTGTGTTAAATTCAGTGAAATGGCGGGTATAAAAGCGGAGGAGCTTATTGAAACTGTCCGAATGTTTCCAGCTCTCTATGATCAGGCACAAGAGCAATATAGAAACTCGGAGTACAAGGACATTATGTGGAAAAAAGTTGCGTTTTCCACTACTCTTCATCGAAGACTTCGCATTAAGTCGATCTTCTTCATCTAAACAGATAGCCACAATAGCTAAATCACGATTGCTAAAATGTTTCAACATTCGCGCAATATATTCGCAACCGTTTCAACTGGCGATTTCGAGTAGACTGAGTGTCAAATCTGAAAAGAGCAGGAAGTGGGCATGACATGTGTGCTCACCCCTTTCCGATCCCGCACCGATCAGATTCTGTTGCGTTTCACTTGGCAACATGTATAACATAAATTTCCTCCTCTTTGTTCAGTCACGTTTCAGAAAATATTTTATTGATTTTTAACTGCATACTTGCATAGATTGCACCCTTGAACGGCCATATTCCCATCTGTTTTATTGTTACAACTTTCGTTCCTTTTGCTTTAAAATATCCTTTTACAATCAATTTTGTTTCCTATTGAAAGGTTTCTCAAGCTCAATAAATTAAGGTCAAGTTAAGGGTTCCATCCGGGATGAACCTTCATTTAGTGCGCAGTAAAAGCTCATAAAATGAAACACATGGTGAATTATGGCCACATCTGGAAAAGGTACTTGTCAGGAGAGAATAGCAAATCACCGGAGCGCCCTCATTGGTTTAGATTTAAGAAAGTGGGTTGTTTTTTCCCACCATGGTCAAAATGGCAAATGAGTGCATTTTGTTGGCTTAGCGAGGCGTTGTTCGATCCTGACACCCAATCAATTGGTGATTTTTCCCACCTTTATTCTGAGGAAATGAACCTCCCTTATTTTCGAGCATGTCTTTAAAAGCCCATGTTAGAGGGACAAGCAGGGCAGTAGAGTACAAGTAAATTCAGTTAAAGTAACTTTGTATTAGTTATCATAATTCCTCCTTGCTACGCATTGTCACGTAGAAGAAGTTTATAATCGTTTCGTGCTTGTTGCCTGAGTTGAGGTAGCAAGAAAAAATACATTTTATTTGTTTTTGAGAGTGCGTTACATTTTCACCACTTCCTCATCCTCCTCGTCGTTGTTATAAGTTCGGATAACTAAGTATCGCAGTAATCATCAAAATTACTATAGGGTGCTTACAATTAAGTATTCCCCTACATCGGTTGTGAAGTCACAACAATCATCGACATAAAACGTGGATCAACAGCGTCCACCCAAGCAGAAGCAGTACAGGCAATACATTACCCTGATAAAATAATCAGGGTACAAAAATAAACCTAGACCAACCTAGGTAAACTAACCTAGGTATAAATCAGATTCTTTAAGCAATATCGGACCGGAGTCGGATCGGAAGGCTGCATGACAGGTGTGTCCCGGCCTTTATAGTGGCGATTTGAAACGGGTTGAATACACGTGATCAACTCTGTTCTCAGGAAATGAGCGCTTGTTTTTATAAACATAAATACATGCTTCATATATGTATACACCAACCTTACCACCTCGTTTCTTGTATACTATCGCCTCTGTCTTGGAAAAATAGTTTCAAAAATCAATTTTCAAACAATATTACGTTTCCGGCCCACTTGACGATATACCTACAAAAAAGCGCGAAATTCTCTACATAAAGGTAGGATAGAATTGCTCGACCTAGTAATTGCCACTGAAAAAAAAGGTGGAACATAAGATCGAGTTTTCTGGTTGCCGCGGCCTTGCATCATGCGTGAACGAATGTTGCTATACAGAACGCTGAACGGGCGCCGCGGCAACTAGAAAACTCGATCTGATGTTTCACCCCTCTTTTCGGTAGCAATTACTTGTTCGAGAATTCCATTCACATTTTAACATTGGAAATGTTTATGTTCGTATATTACACGCAAGTTAGGAGTTTTCGTTCAAGGTCAAAAGACAAAGTGTCGCCAGTAGACCAAAACAGCATTCGAAAGTTATCGCGTGATTTATTAAGATAGGTGCTGATAGGTGTATTGGGAGGATACATTAAAAGGCAATTCTTTCGGGGAGGTTCGGATCGGTTCGTGAATCTCCGACACGACATTTGAATGCTCGTAACTACGATCCTCAGCGCATTGTTTATAAACAATGTTCTAGCTGTCATGTCATTCGATTCGATTCTGCAGCGATTGAGAGCTGAACTTCAATAAAATCTCATTTGTGTTTATTCTTATTCTCAAATTCATTGAGAAAAAGATAGGTAATTTTTTACTATGGCTATAGAAAGTTGAAATAAATATGTATTTGAAATACAATAAAATGGAAGGAAAAATAATACATATAGGTATTTATGGTTATCTAGTTATAACATAGATATAGAATACTAACTCAAGTTATAACTTGAAATCCTCGTTAAATATTTCTTTATTTTAGAGTAGAAGTGTTTTTGGGTTCATAAGACCAAATAGTGGATGTAAAATGTGGAAACAAATTCTTCACAGAGAAAGACCAAATGCAAACAACTATTAATTATCATAGGGTTACTGTGGAAGCATATTGTAAGTCCTTCATTATTAAAGAAAAAGTGGAGAATGTTCGTAAGAATTGTTTTAGAGTAAAATCCCAATACGAAGATAAGTACTGCAATGTTTCTATAATAACTTCTTCTGATGAACATTGCCAAATAAGATATTATCGTGCAGAATGCAAAATATGCTTACACCAATATAAACGTTCTATAATATAGCAAAACCATATCGTGTAAGTATATACATTCTGCATTTATGTTTGGGCGCAGAAGGAATTCTGTTTCAGATGAAGATAGTATATGTATGAAATCTCAACTAGTCAAATGGCATACCAGGATGATGTGAAATTCTTCATAAAAGAATTAGCATCAAATCCAGAAAGTTCAACGTCATATAATTGTTACGATGAAAATGTAATGTAGTTCAAACTGTGTTTCGATTCTTCTCTTGGATATTTTGACTGTGTTTTATAGCCTTCTGATGAGGAATTAAATTATTGAAAATAATTGAATTGTTGGACCAGGAATAGAGAGAGGAATTAAACAGATGGCTTGCACAGAAATCTAAGGTGAAATTTGCAAAAAAAATAATAGAAAAGCAGACATATTATCCGAGGAAACAATAGAATATGTTTTAAAGTGTTCTATAGCAAAATTTCTTCAACTGAAGTGGTAGAATATTTTCAGAGTTTTATTGAGCATATTATTTTAAATCATCTTCCAAGAAACTACTTAGCCAGCATGGTGAAGAGATTATTTTGTTCATTTTTCTGCTCTTGCATTTTCTCTTATCAGATTTGAACACATGGTATCTTGAAGAAGACTCAAATTCTCTTCTGAGAGAAGCATTGCACCAACCTCAGCGAACATTTTCTGTTTGTTTACGTATTATATAATCATTGCTCTCAATAAAACAATGAATAATATATGGTAGTGAAAAATTTTTGTTTCTTTCATTTTGAATTCTACAATGCATATTCCATCCCAATTCTAGGACTTAAAATGGAAAAATATTATTTTGATTTCATCGATTGTGATAGGAATTGAAATAAATTATTGTGTAGTCACACCTTACTAACTATGCAGATGAAATTCATTTGGGTAAAATTCTAATTTCAAAGTTGCGAATAATGACATTGAATTCGGTTATAATTTTAACAGATAACGTAATTCAATTAATCCAAGACCTAATTCACTCACGGTTTGGGTAAAACGTTTTGAAATACTTCAATGAGAAATAAATTGATGGATTTCGCGTGATATTCCGGAATCTGAAATGTTTAGTTATAATACAAGTTTTTAGTATTTCTAAGGCTCTATAAAGGGGAGTATACCAGAACCGCCATTCTGGGTCCAACCATAGACTCGAAAATTACAGATCCCTTCGAATGAAATGAAATCTTAAATCGAAAGAAATGAAATCTGTAATCAAAAGAAATGAAATCTGTAATTAAATGAGCATATTTTCGGATTTTGTGATGACTTTTTTAGGCATGCTCACATGAAAAATATTGGAAATAGGTTAGGTTCGTGCTGTTAGAATAAAGCCGCGGCATCTAATAGTCAAATTTAAAATAATTTATTGTTTATGTTGGTGTATCACCCCGATAGATGGCGATGAAAATGCTGCGAGTCCTGTAATTTTCGAGTCTTTGGTTGGACCCAATAACCATAGAGCCAGGTCTATCCAGCATACCTATGTTTATAGTGCTCTAGTATTTCTAATCGACCCATAGAACTTATATATATACTATAAGTTCTATGGATCGACCACATAATAATAATAATAAACGTAATGGTCAAAGTCACAAAGTGTCAAAATCAGATGTTGGCAATGCGATGAGAAACCCGCCAGCGCGCAGGTCAAGTTTGGCCTTACATCGGCATTCTACTCTTGGGTTTATTTGCCTTTTAATGTATCCTGCAACCCCTTCCAACTCCCTACTTCGAAATGCTACCGTGTTAGTTCGCTCTTCTGCTGGTGAAATAGTGGTGAGGCGCTAGTATCGCAGTTTCACGTTTGACGTTTGCGCGTTTGTCAACCGGTATAACCTTAACTAACTAGTGAAAGTGAATGAGCTGTATTATTTTTTGATAATACCAGAGACAACCTCTGGTAATACAAATTATTTTTTTGTATTCTTCCTCCTCGTAGGTGCTCTCTGTTAATTCAAGGCGTAAGTGTGCCAAATGTGGACACAGTAGCAAAAATTCCAATCGTTCCTTTCATCGGTTCCCAAAACCTGATGGACGAAATATAGACAGGTACTTATTTAAGTTTTACATTGAAAACATTCTTTCTAAGCTTCGAATCCTTCTTATTCCCATCGAATAGCACAAGTCACGCAGAATCTATAAAATTTTATAACAGGATGCGATTTGCACATACATAATAAATTGTTTGTTTTTTTCCAGGGCCCGAAAATGGGCTGTTTGGGCTTACCCTAATGAAAACTGGGATGATAAGGCAGCCTAAGAAGCCTTGCACAAAAACAGTTGAGTGATCTGTAGTGCTCATTTTAAAACTGATTGTTTTACTGAACATGCTGGTCGCCACCTACACTTGCATGCATTTCCTGAGGATATAGATGATTGTCTAGGTAACGAAGACTCAACCTCATAGACATTAGAGATCACACCTGACTATGCTTCAGAATCAATAGAACCTGTTCCACAGACATCGACAGGTGGAAATACTGCACAGTTTTCTACACATTTCTCTGAACCACTTTGTACTCCTTGTATTAAACGGAAATTGGCGCCTAGATCTATTCTACGTGAAATGAAGGCAACAAGAGTTTCCCACCTTACTCCACGTGAACAGTTTCTTCATAGGTGTTGGAAGGAACAAGCAAGAGAAATCCAGGGGTTGCGTTAAAAGCATAAAAACTCCACAGGTAAAGCTGTGCTGTATGATTTAAGCAGCAGTTCAGAAATAAATAAGTTCCTGAAGCAAATGACACCAGCAGCTGCTACTTTTTTCAAGGCACAGCTAAGAGTTTCCGACAAGAAACCTAAAGGGAGAAGGTGAATGTTGGATGAAAAATTATTAGCCCTCACAATATTCAAGAAATTTGATTTTCTTGATTATCGAGAAATGATGCAACCTTGAGCATACACCATCTTATGTAACATCTAAATTTGAAATTTCTCCAGTGTTCCATCTGGACGACAAGTGTATCATTGTGAATGAAAATGTTATTTCCTTTTTTGAGTTATCCTATGCAATTATTATTTACACTTTTTTGAAGTCAATAAAATAGTAATTACTATTGATTGTTTTATTCTCATTTTTATTGTTTGATTAATCAGTAGTGATATAGTATTTATGCTTTTATTGTGAATGAGAAAATTAATTTAGTTTTGTTTTTTCATTACTTTCAATCTAAAAACAAAATTAATTAAATGTTTCCATTCACAATAAACGCGTAAAGTCGTAGATAATTTTACGACAAAGTTCAAAGAAGGAATAAAATTTAAATTTCCCGCCACCTACCGCAGCGCATTAGTTCCTATTTCTGCCGGTGAAATAGTATAGGAGCGCTGCGGTAGAACTGTGTCAACGACATTTAGCAGGGGAGTTGGAGTTCTTCTCGTTGGTATTTCTATGGTATCCTGTAAGCGCGTTCGGCAATGACATCCGACTGGTCGGATTGATCTGAACCGTTCGTTTATTACATCCAGATTGAGGGGAGTACACATCTGGACCGTTCGGCAAAAAAATCTGATCAATCGGATGTAGATCTTTTTGCTCGCTGTATTTCGACGGAGCAAACGGATTTTTTCAACAGAACAGAAACAGAAATTACTTTTCTGCATTTGTCAATAGATTTTATCTGCATTTATGAGTTTCCTGCTTCGAATATTCTTGAACAGTCTGTTAAAATTTCGTGTCTTATGTTATTTGTTGTGTAGTAATAAATAAAAAATGTCGTTTGATAAAAAAATAATGATTCAAAATATTGAATCATTTCAACCAAGGGGTAGAAGTGTTGAGAGCTATAACGAAAGAATTGAAATAGAATCCAGACTACCTCTACGGCCGAATAGACCTTTAATCACTAATTCAATATCTGACAAACAGAAAAAACGATCTGAAAGCTCCGTACCGTTCGTTTATAACAGAAAAATCTGACAAATCTGTACAATTTGTGATCACGTGACTAAAAAATCCGTCCGCTCTCGGATGCTAATGCCGAACGCGCTTTGTGTATTGGGCGGAGTAGAATTCAATGAGACCTCTGGCGGAAAAAATTGAAGCAACGAGTGAAATAATTCGTATTGCATTGTTTTTATTCTATTTTTTGTCTTCATTGCAGATCAAGTTTGATTTTTTGTGTGCCTT
The DNA here is from genome assembly GCA_910592335.1 of Adalia bipunctata. NCBI lineage: Eukaryota > Metazoa > Arthropoda > Insecta > Coleoptera > Coccinellidae > Adalia > Adalia bipunctata. The sequence goes on along the minus strand of OU342954.1, from coordinate 4,431,956 downwards.
TTTTAAAGTTTTATACTTTGAATTATGTCGCTGCATAATCGAAACTGTTCTAAGTATTTGGTTACACTAGCCGTAAAGGGGAAAATCCCGAAACGAATATCCCAGGTCTACGCACCGGCAAATAGTTCCGAATTGATTTCGGAATTTTCGAATCGATCGGCAATTTTGGGGCGGAATATCGAAAGCAAATCGCCTATTTTTCCATTCTTCGTCATCCAGAAGAAGTTTTCCGCCGATATATCGATATATAGTTAATTGAACGCTTGTTGTACACAAACATCAACCCAGGGGCGCAGCCAGGGGGGGGCCCGAGGGGCCCGCCACCCCCCCCCCCCCCCGAGATTTTTCTGCATGCAAACTTCTCTACCTGTATATCAGTAGATACAGTTGAATATTCGCGTCGGGCCCCCCCCGAACAAAAATTCTGGCTGCGCCACTGCATCAACCATACCTATTACTCCAAAAATAAAAATATTAGGAGTCAAAATTTAGTTTAACAACACAAAGCACTAGAGCACAATCAAAGAAAAACCAAAAGTTTTACAAAACACACACTGAAAATAACTAAAACAGAAAAATAAAACCACTTAAATATCAAAGGGCTTATACGGCATCTGATGTTTTATTTCCTTCATTAGCACTTCGAGTGTATAATTGTTTATATTGTGGTTTCATCAAGTGAGATCTGGGCCGCGGTGAGTGGTCCGTCAAATTCGCCGCAACGTTGCCAGATTGGGCAATTATTTCGGTATTTGAAGAATAGGTCAATAGTTGATCCGAGTACATATAAGATTCATGAATTTTAGTAGAAACAGAATCCTTCTATCTAAAGCCAATTACATGAATACCCAGATTTGCTAAAATCTAAATTCACTTCGGAAATATTGGACGGAGTGGACTCGGCTTCATCTGATGATATTTCCTCCGAGTAGGGGAGGACGGGGGAATTCCGCGCACGGGGAATTCTGCGCATTGATATTCTGCAACACAGTTCAGTTATTTCAAAATTTAGATACAGCGCATCGTCTCGTATTTGCCTTGCCAACATCCTCCCGTAATTTAAAGGTATTCGTGTTTTTAGTTTAGACCAGGGAGCCGATTGTTCGTTTCACGACGCTCCGATCTAATTTTCGAGAGGAATTGGAATCGTGGAAAGTACCTACTTCTATTATTAATTTCTAATGAATCTATTGCATGACTATTTCCGTTCATACGTGTACATTATTTAATGCAAAAGAACAATTAATTGTATTTCGTCATCTACTGTCAGTGATTAGTTAGGTTAGGTGACTCACTCGGGGGGAATAACGCGCAGCTGTAGCGGGGTAATTCTTCAATAATATTTTTTGTACCTATTCATGGAAATTTGTTTAATTTACATTGTAGTTGGTTATTACCTAAAAAATAAAATGTTTTTTCGAGTTTCTCAGCTGTTCAATATATGCGCATAATTATACCATCGCATGCGCGGTATAACCCAGTACGTGGGGGAATACCGCGAAAAGACAGTTTTCAGAATTATTTTTTTTCTCAATTGGTAGAGGTAGTTGAACCTTTTCCTTGTGATGAAAAAGTTCCAAATGGGTTCATGATTCAGCAGTTAAATTATGAAAGTTTGTGTGTACTTACATAGGAAGGTTTTTGTGAGCATTTTCCCTTTGGTGCGTGGAATTCCCCCGTCCTCCCCTACATATAAGATTCATGAATTTTAGTAAAAACATAATCCTACTATCTCAAGCCAATTTCGAGAATACTCAGATTTGGTAAAATAAAAATTCTCTTCGAAAATATTAGACGGGGTGGACTCAGCTTCTTCTGATGATGTTTACTCCGAGTACATATAAGATTCCTGAATTTTAGTAAAAACAGAATCTTTCTATCTCAAACTAATTTCATGAAAACTCAGATTTGGTAAAATAAAAATTCGCTCAGAAAATATTGGACAGGATGGACTCAACTTCATCCGATGAGAGTTGATCTAAGTATGTACATATAAGATTCATGAATTTTAGTAAAAACTGAATCCTTCTATCTTAAGCCAATTTTATGAAAACCCAGATTTGCTTCAATCAAAATTCACTTGGACAGGAATGACAGGATGGACCCAGCTTCATCCAATCATTTATATCCCTATTTTTTATTATTATATCTGAATACTTACTTTAGAAAGAACTTGTTTGTTTTAAAATACGGTGACAAGATTTCCTCATACATGTTTATGTTAGGAATGTTGATTGTTTCTTGCAATTATTATTGCTTATTATTATTATTATTTTTTGATGCTTTTAATGAATGCTATTGTATTGGTGCAGGACGGTGAACTGATGTTGAGGGCTTCTTCCATTTTGTTGCTAACGCTGTGTAATTTTCTTTGGGCTTCGAATAGCTGGCATTCTATGATTATATGACTTATGGTGAGTTGGGAGTTGCACATTTGGCACCGTGGAGGAGATTATTATTATTGACAATACTATTTTATTTTAAGTTCAAATGCAAATAAATGTTGGTAATATTCACATGTGATGTTATCATTTCCAATGTCTCTGATGGTTGCAAGGATTGCGAAATCTGTAAATTTTTTGTAGAGAATTTCGCGCTCTTTTTTTGGAGGTATAGGTACTGTGTAATGAACTTCGTCATTTTTATTCATTCAAGGCCTATTTTCATATATTATTCCTTCCATGATTATTCACGCTTTCAATGAAAGGAAGGTTTAATTCAATAAGTTCAATATTGTGAACAGAACTAACTGCAAGTTGTAATGAAGCCCGTAATTAATTTTCATTCATAAAAGTCCTGTTCTCATTTATCATTTTCCCAATAAAATATCCGTAATTCCAAAGAAAGGAAAATTTAATTCGATAAAAATGTAACAATATAAACATCGCCGCAAGTATAAAAACGCTCGGGCACATGCTGAACGTTGCGATAAGGGGCTCGTATCTTGGTTGATTTCGCGTTTTTCAACGGCCGGGGATTTGAAAAACACGGGGATGGAATTGTCGAATTTTAACATTGTTACCCGTCAATTACACTCAGCCCACTTCCACGGCAGCGAGCAGGGAAGTGAGCAGGGAAATGAGCATGGTGAGAATGTAATCACCTCACTTCTACTGCCACTCGCGCTGCTACTCGCGTTGCCGGTCACTCCCTAAATTAGCGGTTTTTCGTGCGGCAGTCAAAGGACCGGCAGCGCAAGTGGCAGGGAGTGATCACACTCTGCCCAGTTACTGCCGTGGAAGTGTTGCGTACGTTGTCGTATCTGTAGTGTATGACTAATATTCTTGTATCATCCTGGTCAGCATATTGTGCGAAATAAACACCTTATCACTGGGGAGTTGGATCAGTCATATCAAGACGGTCCAGCGAGCGAGTGATATCAAATGATAAACGTGTGTTTCAATATTTCTATTGTCCGTTTAATAATTAGTAAATAATACAAATTGGCGACGAGGATAAAAGGAAAACAGTTGCTGATAAGGGATTTTCCTAAATTAAAAGGTATGAACTTCTCATTTTATTAGACTGAACTCAAACACTCACGTCCGTATACATAAATTCAATGTTTTTGTGTTAATTGCCTTGATATTAACAGATGTGCAAAAAATTTGTAAACATCTCGGCATTTATGATGGCTGATAAATTCAGCGATCGAACATGAAAATCAAATGAAATTGAATAATTTGTATAAATGATGAACACAGATAGGTATAATTGAAATCAATGTTTTCCGTGAATACGATACACAGGAGAGCTTATTAAATTAGTACTAGATGATACTTTCCATGAATACGATACATAGGAAAGTTAAAGTCGAAATAAGACTATGAATAAGATACATAGATCAAACTAAATAAAATCAACTAGTATTATTTTCCGTGAATACGATACACAGGAAAGCTTATTGAATTAGAACTAGTTGATACTTTCCATGAATACGATACATAGGAAACTTCAAGTTGAAATAAGTCTATGAATAAGATACATAGATCAAGTCAAATTAAATCAACTAAGTAATATTTTCTGTGAATACGATACACAGGAAATCCTATTGAGTTAGTTTTATTCTGGAAAAATTATTTAAATATCCACTTCTCTAAGTACCTAATAAGTAGTATGAAACTAAATTCATTGAATTTATGCATACCTGTAGTTGTAAGCACATAAGTGCATATGCAAACATGGACGTGATTAAAAGGAATAATCCTTTCAGATGTCAAACTTACTGCCGTTAGAGCCTTTCAATAGTGATGGTGAAGTAGGTTCTGTTGGAGTACAATGGGAGAAGTGGAAAAGGGCCCTTGATATATATTTAGAAGCTGCAAATGTTCATGAAGCATCAAGAAAGAGGGCTACATTACTTCATTTGGGGGGATTAACCATCCAAGAAATATATTATAACTTGCCAGGCGCCCATTTCACTGAAACTGGTGAGGATATAGATGTCTACAAAGTCGCAGTGGAGAAATTGGATGAATATTTTGCTCCAAAGCAAAATAAACTCTATGAAAGACACATATTCCGATTAATCAAACAAGAAACGGGAGAAAAATTTGAAAAATTCCTGATTCGACTACGAAATCAAGCTCAAAAATGTAAATTTGTTAGCACGGAAGAAAATATAATTGACCAGATCGTCGAAAAATGCCATTCTGTGGAATTGAGAAAAAAAGTATTAACCATGGGGGATGCAGTCTCACTTGATTCAATTCTAGCAGAAGCGAATGCATTAGAAGCAGTAACCAGGCAAATGGAGAATTTCGATGAGAAGAAACTTTTTCCAGGAGATGTCCACCAAGTAACATCAGGCAGTAGAACATCACGAAAACAGTATGATTCAAAATTACATCAAACACCCAAATCTTGTTATCGCTGCGGAGCGCATGATCACCTGTCCTTCAGATGCCCAGCAATAAACTCAGTGTGCAATAAGTGCAATCTCAAAGGACATAAAGCTCATTGCTGCAGGACGAAACGGAAACTAGATAAAAGATACGAAAAAAACAAGACAAAAATAAGAAAATTTGATAAGTCCGGTAGTAACGATGATAACAAAGGTGTCGACTATGTATTTCATCTGGATAATGAAAACGAAATCAAATGTTATGTTGGCGGTGCTGTTGTAAAAATGGTGATTGACTCTGGATGTAAATGTAACCTTCTGAATGATACAACCTGGAATTCCCTGAAAGAATCAAGAATTTCTGTAATCAACCAAAATTCAAAACCAGATAAAACATTTATGGCTTACGCTAGTAATCAGCCATTGCAGATTTTGGGCAGTTTCGATGCTGAGATAAAAATAAATGATGTAAGGGAAACAGCTACTTTTTACGTTGTAAAGAATGGCTCGAAAAATTTGCTAGGCAGAGATACAGCTAAATCCTTGGGAGTCTTAAAAATTGGTATCGGAGAATATCGACTTCTTCGGTTTTTCCAAAAATAAAAAACGTGATAGTAAGTATACCTATAGATGGTTCTATCAAACCAGTGGCACAACCTTACCGACGAATTCCAATTCCGTTAGAGAAAAAAGTGAATGAGAAAATACAAGAACTGATCGACTCTGACATAGTTGAGCAAGTGGACGAACCTTCGAAATGGATCTCACCAATGGTTCCAGTGTTGAAACCAAATGGGGAAATTAGGATATGCATAGATATGAGGAAAGCAAATGCAGCAATACTGCGAGAGAACCACCCTCTGCCAACGATAGACCAGATGATACCAAACTTCAGGAAAGCCAAACTCTTCTCAAGGTTAGATATAAAACAAGCATTTCATCAAATAGAAATCTGCGAGAAATCTCGTTATATCACTACATTCATAACCAATAAAGGCCTCTTTAGATATAAAAGACTTATGTTTGGAATATCTTGTGCACCAGAAATTTTTCAAAAAATAATGGAACGACTCCTTATTACATGCGATGGTACTGTTAACTTTATTGACGACATACTTGTATATGGAACAAATGAAGTCGAACATAACCAACGACTTCAATTCACACTTAAAATCCTGAAAGAAAACAATGTGCTTCTAAATACCGAGAAATGTTCATATAATATATCTGTCATACAATTTCTTGGCCATGAATTATCTCCACAAGGCATAAAGCCTCTGGATAAGTATGTCTCGGTTATCCAATCTTTTCGACCACCAAGCACCATTGATGAAATCCAAAGCTTTTTGGGACTCGTGAACTACATCGGAAAATGGATTCCTAATCTAGCCACATTAACCGAACCACTCAGACAGCTTCTGAGAATGAAATTGGGGAAACATGCACTAATAAGTAGATACTGGAGAAAAGAACAACAAAATGCCTTTTCCAATCTTAAGGATTCCTTAAGTAGAATAAAATCACTTGGGTACTATGACCCACAAGACAGAACGCAGGTTATTGCAGACGCAAGCCCAGTTGGATTAGGATCGATATTAATCCAGTACGATGGAAATGAACCCCGCATAGTCGCTTATGGAAATAAAAGTTTAACAGATTGTGAAAAACGTTATTGTCAAACTGAAAAAGAGGCTCTAGCACTTGTTTGGGCAGTTGAACATTTTCACATTTACCTATTCGGAAAATATGAGTTTGAACTCGTTACCGATCATAAGCCTTTAGAAGTAATCTTTGGCACAAAATCAAAACCATGTGCTAGAATAGAGAGATGGGTATTACGACTCCAGGCATACAACTTCAAAGTGATCTACCGACCAGGCAAAACAAACATAGCCGACCCTCTTTCTAGGTTGTGTATCGAGAATAATCGAAAAGCATTTGACAGCGAAGAAAACATATATCAAATAGTGGAATTTTCTCGACCGGTGGCAGTAACCTTATCAGACATCAAGAGGTATTCTGGTTCAGACGACGAAATAATAAGAGTTAGAAGATGGATCTATAACAATGAAATGCATGATTCGATCAAGCCTTATCACGCATTTCTACCTGAACTCTGTTTCCATGAAAACATTCTACTAAGAGGAAACAAAATAGTTATACCACCCAGCTTACGTCGCACTGTACTTAGCGCAGCTCACGAAGGACATCCCGGAATCGTAGGTATGAAAAACCGACTGAGAACAAAAGTTTGGTGGCCTAAAATAGATTCGGATGCCGAAAAAGTCGTTCGAAGCTGTAGAGGATGTACCTTAGTGTCGGCACCGAATCCGCCTGAACCAATGAAACGGCGACTACTTCCAATGGAAGCATGGGTAGATGTGGCAGTAGACTTTCTGGGACCTTTACCAAGCGGCCACTATTTATTTGTGATAATAGACTACTTTAGTAGATATAAGGAAATTAAAATCATGACAACAATTAGTGGAAAGAATACGGTCAATATACTTAAAGAAATTTTCTCTCGGCTCGGATATCCAAAATCCATAACAAGTGACAATGGCAGGCAGTTTGTATGCGAGGAAATTAAACAATTCTGCAAAGAAACAGGAATACGATTATTCAACACCATTCCTTACTGGCCGCAACAAAACGGTGAAGTGGAACGCCAGAACAGGGACATTCTGAAAAGACTTAAAATAAGTCAAGCAATGAAAACAGATTGGAAACAGAATCTGTCAGATTATATGATTATGTACAATTCAACCCCGCATTCAACGACAGGAAAAACTCCAGCAGAACTATTTTTTCGTAGGCAGTTTCGAGATAAAATTCCATCTTTAACTACAAATCATGAAAATGACATCGTTACTGAAGAAATGAGAGATAAAGATCTCACACAGAAAATGAACGGGAAATATTACAGTGACAATAAACGAAAAGCTCAAGAAAGTCCCTTAGTACCGGGGGACAAAGTGTATGTGAGAAGTCTAGTAAAAGACAACAAACTCACGCCAAATTTTAATGGGACGCCTTATACTGTTGTGGAAAAAAATGGAGGCGATGTTCAAGTTCGGAATGATGAAACAGGACAAGAATTCCGAAGAAATGTTGTTCACTTGAAAAAGGTAGAAGGAGAATGGAAGGTTCTATCAAATGATAACAACGAAAATTGAAATTGAATTTATTACTTAAAATTATTATTTGTTTCTTTATTTTCCGTATACCAAAGTGATTTAAATTAATGTAATTTGATATCAGCACATCTTAATATTATTAGGTATAATTTTATATTTTTGTATTCATTAAATTATAGTTATTATTATGTTCAATTATTTCTATATGCTAGTTATTGAAAAACTATTGTAAAAAATAAATAATTTGTTCACAAGGAAGAGATGTAGTGTATGACTAATATTCTTGTATCATCCTGGTCAGCATATTGTGCGAAATAAACACCTTATCACTGGGGAGTTGGATCAGTCATATCAAGACGGTCCAGCGAGCGAGTGATATCAAATGATAAACGTGTGTTTCAATATTCCTATTGTCCGTTTAATAATTAGTAAATAATACAGTATCAATTGATTAAAAGTCGTTAATTGTTGCGAAAAATGTCGACAGAGTGGAGCAACGAAAAAATAATATCATTTCTAGAACTCCTCGAGATCGAAACAGTGATATGGGATTCTTCAGATAAAAACCATGAACTTAAGCACAAAGTGCACGATGTATATTGATATCATCCATCATCTTCTACGACACTCACATATTTATATACTTAAATGAAAGTGTAATAAGAGACAGAGCGCTGAGGCTGCAATTTCGTCGTCCGCCTTTGCCAAAACTTAATCGCGAGAGAAATGTTCGAGCTGAGTGTAAATAGTCACTGCCTTTCCATACTGCCGCAGAAGTATTCCGGGAAATATTTCTGGCAGCGCGAGGAGCAGTGGCAGTGGCTGAGTGTAATTGAGGCATTAGAATTATTCTTACACTTCTCCTTATTTTGAATAGTAGTATAATTTTCCAGTTTGATTTGAACAGTTAATAAATTCAGCATTGATTTTCCGTGAAAAATAAAATCAGTGCTAGTGAAATTCGAGACAGGACTCCTATTTAGTTTGTGCAGTGCATACTTCAGTAAACCGGTAAGGCCCCGTTCATATTTCTTACATGCCATTATCCGTTACCCGTCAATTACACTCAGCCCACTTCCATGGCAGGGAGCAGGGAAATGAGCAGGGTGAGAATGTAATCACCTCACTTCTGCTGCCACTCGCGTTGCTACTCGCGTTGCCGGTCGCTCCCTAAATTAGCGGTTTTTCGTGCGGCAGTCAAAGGACCGGCAGCGCAAGTGGCACGGAGTGATCACACTCTGCCCAGTTACTGCCGTGGAAGTGTTGCGTACGTTGTCGTATCAATTGATTAAAAGTCGTTAATTGTTGCGAAAAATGTCGACAGAGTGGAGCAACGAAAAAATAATATCATTTCTAGAACTCCTCGAGATCGAAACAGTGATATGGGATTCTTCTGATAAAAACCATGAACTTAAGCACAAAGTGCACGATGTATATTGATATCATCCATCATCTTCTACGACACTCACATATTTATATACTTAAATGAAAGTGTAATAAGAGACAGAGCGCTGAGGCTGCAATTTCGTCGTTCGCCTTTGCCAAAACTTAATCGCGAGAGAAATGTTCGAGCTGAGTGTAAATAGTCACTGCCTTTCCATACTGCCGCAGAAGTATTCCGGGAAATATTTCTGGCAGCGCGAGGAGCAGTGGCAGTGGCTGAGTGTAATTGAGGCATTAGAATTATTCTTACACTTCTCCTTATTTTGAATAGTAGTATAATTTTCCAGTTTGATTTGAACAGTTAATAAATTCAGCATTGATTTTCCGTGAAAAATAAAATCAGTGCTAGTGAAATTCGAGACAGGACTCCTATTTAGTTTGTGCAGTGCATACTTCAGTAAACCGGTAAGGCCCCGTTCATATTTCTTACATGCCATTATCCGTTACCCGTCAATTACACTCAGCCCACTTCCATGGCAGGGAAGTGAGCAGGGAAATGAGCAGGGTGAGAATGTAATCACCTCACTTCTGCTGCCACTCGCGTTGCCACTCGCGCTGCCGGTCACTCCCTAAATTAGCGGTTTTTCGTGCGGCAGTCAAAGGACCGGCAGCGCAAGTGGCAGGGAGTGATCACATTCAGCCCAGTTTCTGTCGTGCGAACGTTGCGTACGTTGTTGATTGTTGCGAAAAATGTCGACGGAGTGGAGCAACGAAAACATAATATCATTTCTAGAACACCTTGAGATCGAAAGAGTGATATGGGATTCTTCTGATAAAAACCATAAACGTAAGCACGTAGTGCACGATGTATTGATATCATCCACCATCTTCTACGACGACGAACTTTCTTTTGGAGTTTATACGTTTTCAAGACACCCTCTTATTTATATACCTAAATGAAAGTGTAATAAAAGACAGAGCGCTGAGGCTGCAATTTCGTCGTCCGCCATTGCCAAAACTTGATCGCGAGAGAAATATTTGAGCTGAGTGTAAATACTCACTGCCTTTCCATACTGCCGCAGAAGTATTCCGGGAAATATTTCTGGCAGTGCGAGTAGCAGTGGAAGTGGCTGAGTGTAATTTAGGCATTTAATATCATCCTAACAATTGAATCATTGTGTGTTCCACTACTTTTAAACCATTTTTTATTATTTCTTCCCTGATTTATGATTTTATTTCTTTGGTGATACCTTAATCTCTGTAATTATCAGCAACCTTTTTGGGAATTGAGTTCGGCGAGGTCACAACGGGGTCACGGCCGCGCTCCACCCTTGCTCAATTCGCTGAAGGTTGACGGATATACGAGAGACTTCTTCAAGTCAAGTGGTACCCTTTCGCTGGGATTACTTGTCTGGGCGTTGTTTGTCCACCACCGTAACCTGCCCGTAGTTTTTCCACATCATTTTCTCAATTTCATACTGTATTATATTTCTTCGTGATTCCTTAATCTCTGGATTTATCAGCAACCTTTTTGAGGATTGAGTTCGGCGAGATCACAACGGGGTTACGGCCGCGCTTCACCCTTACTCAATTCGCTGAAGGTTGACAGAAATCCAAGAGACTTCGTCAAGCCGAGAGGTTCCATTTCCTGGGACCACTTGTCTGGGCGTGGTTGGTTCACGACCGTACCCGACTTCTTTTCGACCCCATTTTATTTTCAAGATTTCATCTTGTATTTTGATTCCCTGGTGGGGCCTTAATCTCTGGATTTATAGCAACCTTTTTGGAGGATTGAGTTCGGCGAGATCACAACGGGGTTGCGGCCGCGCTTCACCCTTACTCAATTCGCTGAAGGTTGACAGAAATCCAAGAGACTTCGTCAAGCCGAGGGGTTCCATTTTCTGGAGCCACTTGTCTGGACGTTGTTGGTCCACTACCGTACCCAGCTTATTTTCGATCCCATTTTACTTTCAAGATTTCATCTTGTATTTTGATTCCCTTGTGGGGCCTTAATCTCTGTATTTGTAAGCGACCTTTTGGGGATTGAGATCGGCGAGATCACAACGGGGTTACGGCCGCGCCTCACCCTTTCTCAATTCGCTCAGGGTTGACGAAAATACTAGAGACTTCGCCAGGTCGAGGAGTTCCATTTTCCTGGGGCTACTTGGCTGGGCGTGGTTGGTTCTCCACCGTATCCGATTTCCCTCCACTTAGCGGTGCTCGAAGATGCATATTTCACAGCGACGTCCTTGTGAGTTGACATCGGCGAGATCACAACGGGGTCACGGCCGCGCTTCACCCCTTGTCAACCCGCTGGACGTTTGCGGATTTACTAGAATCGCTTCGTCAGGTCGAGAGGTTCCATTATCTGGAGTCCCTTGTCCGGACGTCGTTGCTGCCACCGCTGCCCTTGTTTCCCCTGTCATATCCGCCACAGTCTAAGTATTGTCCGATAATTTTTCCTCCATATTTGAGTGTGGAACACCCCATTGCAAGTAGTTAGATTGTATGATATTTTCCGTGGCCTGCCGAATCTTGAAGTTTTGCTTTGTTACTCCCGTACTCCCCTATTCAACGTCCAATTCTCGCATTCGCTCACCTCGCCCGACCGTCTTGTTCACCCGATCACCGTTTCTTTTCTCAAATTTATTGATCACTGTGAAATACCGATACTTAAGTCATTTCTTTTAATTTCACGTTTACTTCTAGATAAAATCAGTTTTAATTTTTGATTCGCATTGTATTAATAGATTGTTATTTCTGTTTGAGTTCAGTAAACTTTGTAAAATCCATTTTGGTGTTTTAAGTGAACCTTTAATTCTGGCAACATTTACGATAGAAACAGAACTTTTAATCGCTAACTTCCTAGATTAAACCGAACCCTTCTCCACTGTATAAAAGCTACCTTGGTAGGAGTGGAGAGTTCAAGGCGCCACAACCTTGTTAAACCTATTGTGGCTGGCGCTCGAGCATTTATTTCCCGTAAAGGTGACTGCGCACTTGAAGAACTCCCCATAATTAAGGGATCTTCACAACTATCATGATTCCCAATATGTGAGCTTTATATAGTACGCATAAAATGAATTTGGAATCAAATAAATTTATGAAAATTCAAATTTTGCTTTGCCCGGTAATTCTATCTCACTTGAGGGTCCAACTTAAAAGGAGAAATTTAGATTTTTATAAACTTGAATTATAATTATTTCTTCTAATTCAAATTCACGAAAACGAACAAACAACTCCTAATATACTATTTAACTCACATATTTTTTCATTTCATTTTCAGCAATACCCATTTTTGTTTTTTCTTCATTATTTGTTTCATTGGTTTTATCTTCATTATCTTTCATTTTCATTAGATTTTCTCTTTTCTCATTATTTAGTGCGTCCTTTGAATCTGCTACCGTATTATCATATTTAGTATTCATTTTCTTTAATAATTTTAAAATTATTTCCATTTGGCTTCCCTGTAAATCTTGCTTCTGGTTATTCCTTCCTCTTCAGTTATAACTTCTCCATTTCTTTTATTTCTCAATTCCATTTTATGGTTAGCCATTTCTTTGAATATATTATTAATGTTTTCAATGCTTCGGAATATATAATATATTTTTATTAAGATGAGCGTTGAATCAAGAAACTTTTTTAAATTTTTCAATACTATTGAATTTAAAATAACCAAAAAGTTTTGTGCCCCACGTTGGGCGCCAATTGTTATAATTCCCAATATGTGAGCTTTATATAGTACTCATAAAATGAATTTGGAATCAAACAAATTCATGAAAATTTAAATTTTGCTTTGCCCGGTAATTCTATCTCACTTGAGAGTCCAACTTGAAATTAATAATTCCCTCTAATTCAAATTCACGAAAACAAACAAACAACTTATTCCAATTCTAATAAACTATTTAACTCACTTATATTTAATTAAATTAGAGCTCCCTATAGTATTGCTTGTTCTTCCTTCCACGCAGTCTTTTTCTCTTCTGTTTATAAATAGCCGGAACACGACGAGCACATCTTATGAGCAATTGCTGAATACTATTTCTTTCAATTATATTTGATGAGCGACTTTTTCGTTTATACCATTCAATTTTCCTCTTTATTTACCCTTTAATCTTCTTGACTTTTCTTTCTGATTTTTTCTAATTTAACTACTTGACTTTTCTTTCTGATTTCTCAATTCAATTACATTTTTTTCCCTGGTTTCTATCCTTCAACACATCTTCCACGTTCTTGATTTTTCTAATTTAATCCTAACATTAACAGAATCTATTTTCTACGTACAAACTTCAAATGATGTTTCTGAATCTTTCGATTGTAATTTGGCCTCAATAGATCGGAATGAATTTTGAAATGATATTTTGAACCATAACAGTACTTTATAGTTAAGCTAAGAGCTGAGAGGAACGAAGATATTCGCAAAACAACGAAAAAAATTTTTTTTCAATTTTTTCATTATGTGACATAAAATCGGACAATCTACTTTCTAATCTGAAATCAACGTTATGTGATGGTGATTCTGTTGCCAAATGTTGTCTCAGAAGCTTGGTTCTCATCAGTTCACTATTAGATATTCCAGATTCCTTTGACAATCTTCTTATTGATGTGCAAGTCTGAAAGGTTATTTGAGATCGGTTCACCGAATACCGATCTATTGCTCTTATTAACGCCCGCCTCTCCCCTGAATTTTAGGATTGAATTTGTTGCTCCGAATCCCAAATCTTTATGCACCAGTAAATCGTTATCGTTGCCAAGCTTTCCGGTGGATTTAATTCTTGCCCATTTTCTGCTTTGCTCTGTGGTAATACAGTCTTCTTTTTCAATTTCATTATCCTCAATTACTTAATAATGTTTGAATTGAAGTCAGCTATAAGAATTCTCTGGGTCCTCCCTGGACGTTTTCTTTTGAAAACAGCTAAATGAACAGGGTGTATTCAGCTAATTTTATTCACTGTCCTTTGCAGAAATCTTTTCCTAGTCTACCTATATAAAATCCTATTTTCGATTCTAGGAAATCTCTGAACTGATCAATCACTCCTGTTTTAGGGAGAATAGTCGTTTTACGGCGCTTCAAATTTGTTTGACTTTCCATTCCATTTTTATTTATCGTAACATTGAACTCCAAATCGAAAACGTTTAGTGAATTCTTCATACTCTTTATATTTTGTCTTTGTCAGACGTCTTGATGAATTCCATTTGGAGTAGTCTACAGAGTTTTTTCAGTTCTGTTCCTAATAACATGGCAGTCGCTGGTGCTCGATACTGTCTCGTTTTTTCATCGAGACCCGCTATTTCGTTAATTGCTTCGATTATGAGAGGAATGGCATCAAGTAGGATACATCTCTTCGGCTGCCAATAAAAGTTTTCCAAATGCTCTCAAGTGGGAACTTATTCGTGCAGCATGGTGTATATTTCCTACATGAATAATTTCCATACTGTATGGCTGAATATCTGTCAAATTTGTTGTGTCAACTCATTTCATGGTTGGATGGTCCTTCTTGCGCCCTGTTTGATCTTTTTTTTATTCTAGAAGAGGTGAATATTACATCAGACACCAAGTCTTTCTGGGCATTATCGGATTCTTACCGACTAAACACCTCTCCTGCGGTTGGTTCCGGGCATGAGCCCATAAACCTTCCATCATCTTATCCGGTATTTTCTCTTTCGCATTCTTTTATGCTGAGTGTTTGTATTCATCCTCCAATTCTTCTGATCCAAGTAGTTATCGTCCTTTCAGTTTATTGAGTGTCCCATTCAAAATTTTAGAACGATTGATTCTCTTTAGGATTGAATCCCATGTTGAAGATGGTTTGCAGAATTGTCAGGGTGGTTTTAGGAAAAATAGGAATTGTTCTGATCAGGTTCTTAGTCTCACTACTTTCATCGAATCAGGTTTTGATAAGAAATTAAAAACAGGAACAGCATTCGTCGACTTATCATCGGCTTATGATACTGTTTGGTAAGATGGTTTAATTTTCAAACTTCTTAAGCATTTGAAATGTGGGAAAATGGTTGGTTTAATTGAGAATATGTTGACGGACAGGAGACTTCGTGTTTTTATTGATGGTGATAGTAGTATATATAGACTTTGAATAACGGACTTCCCCAAGGATCGGTGTTGTCGCCCCTTCTTTTTAATTTATATTTGAGTGATATTCCTGATACCTCCTTCGAGAAATTTATTTATGCAGATGATATTGCTCTTGCCTTCCGTCATTCTGATTTCAACATTCTTGAGAATACTTTAACTGAAGATTTAGAAACTTTGAGGAACTATTTTCTGGAGTGGCGTTTATGCCCGAGTCTCACTAAAACAGAGGTGTCGTGTTTACATTTGAATAATCACCAAAAACATAAAACTTTGAGGGTTAGTTTCAATAATACAGTTTTGAATCATAATTTCACTCCCAAGTATCTTGGAATAAAACTAGATTCTTCTTTGACTTTTAAGGCTCATTTGGAAAGTTTACGTCTAAAGTTGAAGACGATGAATAATATAATTCAAAAATTAGCTGGTACATCCTGGGGTGCCGATGCTACCACTCTTCGTACGGCTGCTTTAGCCTTGGTTTTTTCTGCAGCTGAATACTGCTGTTCTGTTTGGTTGAATAGTTCCCATGTCCATAAAATTGATGGGCAACTCAATATTTCTATGAGGATTATAACTGGAACCATTAAATCTACTCCATTAGCTTGGTTACCAGTTCTTTCTAACATAATACCTCCTCATATTCATAGACAGGTTGCTGCCATGAAGTCTTGGGATAAATTTCATTCCTTTCCAAATTCATTTCCTATTATGAGTTATGTGCCAGATACAAGACTGGCTAGATTGAAATCTCGAAAGCCTCTATGGATAAATGATTTTCTTTATTCTAGAAAAAATCATAAAGAAATTTGGAGTTCGGAATGGACTTCATATGATTTTTTCAATAAAAGTTTAATTCTCGATCCTTCTGAGAAAGTTCCCGGTTTTCATCTGTCTAGGAAAAATTGGTGTCTATTGAATCGTCTTAGGACAGGTCATGGACGTTGTAATAGTATGCTCTTCAAATGGAATGCCATTGATAGCCCGAGATGTGAGTGTGGGCATGAAGAGCAAACTATTGACCATTTGGTCAATAATTGTTCAATATATAAATTTCCAGATGGTTTTAACTCTATTCACTCAGTATCTGATTCATTCTTGAGATGGGTTGTTACCTTCAAAACAATTTGAATATATTGGTGGATTTTGCTTTTCCGTTTTTTCTCCCTCTGGTTTTTGTTTCAGATTATTTAAAAATGCTTTGTCAACCTCTTTGAAGAAATGAAGAAAGAAGTACATTCGTAGAAGAAGATGCCCTTCAATATGAATATCTGAAAACAAATCCAATAACCCTACATAACACTTATACGGGGAGACAGAGTTTTTGCTGAGGTTTTTATCTGTGCTCTTGCATCATACGCAGAAATGTATGATGCCCCGTTTGACATTCCTCTGCTAATACTGAGATAAGGAGCGGGAAATGGATCAATATGTTTGTTTGAATGATCTGTTCCTTGTTGCCTTTTCGAGACACATGCCATAATTAAAAACAAATCTGTAACAGCTCCATTTCATAAGAATATATATATATAGGTATAATTCGATATCTCACACTAGGTGTGGAGTTCTATATCTTCATTTTCGCAATTGGTCTCTAGGTCTTTTGCGGTAAATTCTCGCTGTTTTTTCATCTTCAGCGGGGTCATAGTCAACTAAGCTTCTAAGGTCGTCATTTGGATGTTCACTAGCTCTTTCATAGGCTTTTGCAGCTTTTTGTTTGATGAATGTAGTAATGGACTCCCATTTTATGTCTTTTTCGGATTTGTTCATTCCTAAAAAACCTGGGGGCGTCTAAAGCCCATCTCAGAAATCTGTTTTCTGTACTTTGTATCCTCTTTATGGGTTCTCGCCGCATATCCCCATGCTGTTGATCCATATGTTAGCTGCGGTCTGGCGACTGCTTTTATGATCCTCAATTTCGTGTTTCTGTTCGTTTGGCTTATTTTGCCTATAATCGGGTATAATCTTTTCATTGCTACATTCGTTTTGTTCACTGCATACTCAATGTGCAGTTTCCACTCTCTTTTGAAGGAGTATTGCTTGACTCTTTTCTCCACTGATTTTGATTTTCCATCTGTTACACCATTGACTGATACCATCTGCAGCTTCTTGAAGTCTTTTGTGAATTATTTTTGTATTTCTGTGCCTAATTGCTATGTCCGTCTCGTAGCACGCATCTTGGATTTCTTGGTATATAGGTAGATAGATATAGATAGATTCATTCATTTCAAAAATTATCTAGCTACAACAGTAAACTGTGCAGACAACAAAGGTGAAACAAGTCCAGAGGAAAAAAGGAAATTACAGTAAAAAAAAACTACAAACTATGGTGCATTCGGCAAAAATTGTAATATTCGGCCAAGGAAAGATTTCTCCTCATATAGTCTTTGATACCTAATAGGGAGGGCATTAAACAATTTCATACAGACACTATGTACACCATTTTGTGCAAGAGACAACGTGTGGGGTGAATAAAGAAAAGTTTGCATTTTTCTGGTGTGATTTACGTTTTTATTTTGGATGAAATATTCTTTATGTTTGATGGTGACAAATAAACACCTGTATACGTATAATGCACGCACCGTCAAGATGTTCTTTGTCTGAAAAGACCCCTGCATGATTCTCTCTTCTCAAAGCGAGTTTCTGCGTGATGAAGATTCTATCCGCAAGAGAGCTATCACCCCAGAAAATTACTCCATATACCATTAAGGAATAAAAATTTGCGTAGTATATTATTTTAAGTACCTACATCTTCCCCTACATGATACCTTAGAACGCTTAGTGAATATACAGCAGATGTTCAGCGTTTATTCAAGGACACAATATGATCGCTTCACTTTTTGGAGCTTGTTGCTACCAATTTGTGAATCGGGATGGAGCTACGTTTCGTCCCAGCCTCGCTTACAATGGACTCATCTGATTGGCTAATGTAAGCGAGGCCTGCCAATGACGTAGTTGTTAAAGCTGCCCTGCTCAAAGCGAGCGAGGGTGCCAAGTGCAAGACGTTGTCCGTCTTATAGCGTCGTGGTAAATGGCACCCAGGTATATCTGGGGGGTGGCGCCCTCTGCCGAGCACGTGCTCAAGCGCGGGCGGCGTGTGAAGCGCTATCGCAGACTTCTACAAGCGGTGACTAGTCGCCACAACTTCAAATCTGAGCTTAGACGAATGCCGAAAAACTTAGAAGTATCTTTAATAGCAACAGCACAATTATTAAATTCAATAACTTGTGGGAGCTCAACAGTGCAGTGATGGGTATGCAAAATGAGGCACTCTGTTTTTTCAGTGTTCAAAATCAAATTATTATTTGAACACCATTTATTTACGAGATCGAAAATCTCCTGTGCACTGGACGTCATATTCTCAACACATGAAGGAGTCACCACTAGATTTGTATCATCTACATATAGTAGGGATGCAATTAGGTGAAGTGATTTGCTGAATATTTGGCAAATCATTTGCCTCAATTACACTCAGCCACTTCCACTGCTACTCGCGCTTCCAGAAATATTTCCCGGAATAATTCTGCGGCAGTATGGAAAGGCAGCGAGTATTTACACTCAGCTCAAACATTTCTCTCGCGATCAAGTTTTGGCAATGGCGGATGACGAAATTGCAGCCTCAGCGATCTGTCTGTTTCATTTAAATAAATATGTGAGTGTCTCGAAAACATATAAACTCCAAAAGAAAGTTCGTCGTCGTAGAAGATGGTGGATGATATCAATACATCGTGCACTTTGTGCAAAAGTTCATGGTTTTCATCAGAAGAATCCCATATCACTCTTTCGATCTCAAGGAGTTCTAGAAATGATATTATTTTTTCGTTGCTTCACTCCGTCGACATTTTTCGCAACAATTAACAACGTACGCAACGTTCGCACGACAGTAACTGGGCAGAATGTGATCACTCCCTGCCACTTGCACTGCCGGTCCTTTGACTGCCGCACGAAAAACCGCTAATTCAGGGAGTGACCGGCAGCGCGAGTGGCAACGCGAGTGGCAGCAGAAGTGAGGTGATTACATTCTCACCTCGCTCATTTCCCTGCTCCCTGCCGTGCAGGTGGGCTGAGTGTAATTGACGGGATTGATATAGATGATGAAAAGTAGCGGTCCCAAAATACTGCCCTGAGGAACTCCCATGCTTAACCTCCTAGTAGATGCAATGACTTTGTTACCCATTTTCAGTTGTGTCTTGTGTCATTTGTCTCCGATTATTCAAGTAGCTCTTTATCATCTTTAGTTGATTGTCCCGCACACCCTATTTATCCTACTATTTATCTATCATGCTCAACACAGTCGAATGCCTTCGATAGATCTAAAAATATACCAATTGGTGAACTACCCTCCTCGAGTGCTGTCAAAACAGATTGAATAAGTTCAAAAATAGCAGTCTCCGTGTTCTTGTTCTTAGTGAATCCATGCAGGTGTCTAATAAAAATCTTGAACTTTCTGAAGAAACTCAAAAGGCGGTTTGCAAGCAATTTTTCGAAAAGTTTTGAAAAAGAAGTAAGAAGTGAAATTGGTCGGTAGGTAGCTTTCGATTTCATCATGAGGACCTTTCTTATACAGGGTGTCCCGTAAAGACCACGTCAAACGAAAACGGAAAGTAGATCAGAATGTGCTCTACCTGACGTGAAAAAATCGTTCATATGAAAGTTTTGAAAAAGAAGTAAGAAGTGAAATTGGTCGGTACCTAGCTTTCGATTTCATCATGAGGACCTTTCTTATACAGGGTGTCCCGTAAAGACCACGTCAAACGAAAACGGAAAGTTTTCGTTGAGACATGACCTTTTCAAACCATACAAACTTCTCCCCGCTATTTTGGATGCTGAAATACGGATGCGGTCCCTTAGTTGTGCTCTATCTCTTATGGGATCCGAATGAATTTCATTTTTTAAAAAACCCCAGTAAAAAAAATCCAATTTGTAATTTTTTATATGAAACTGGAAATAAAGGAGATTTATTATTATTATTATGGAATCACCCTGTTATTTTAAAAAAACGAATTTTAATTAAAAAAAAGTCGATGAAAAGTGAAGAGCAGTTTTCCCAAAACAAGTTTATTAGAAAAATAATATAAATTATTAAAAGATTATTTTTATTATAGAACAGAAAATTAAAAGTGTAAATTTCTGTAAAAATAATTTTTATGTAACTGAGAATTGAACAACAAATAAAACGATTTTAACAAATCAATAATCAGTATTACTACCCCTGGCATTGATACAAGCTTGAATTCGACGAGGCATGCTTTCTATTAAGTTGTTAATTTCTTCTTCTATAACATTTGCCCATTCCTCTAAAGCCGCTTGTATAAGTTGCTCTGCGTTACCAGGATTATTTTGACGAGCTCTAATTTTTCTCTTGATCCTATCCCACAAGTGCTCGATAGGATTAAGGTCCGGTGAACAAGAAGGCCACTCTAAAACAGTCACACCTTCTGTTTCGAAAATTTTTTCTGCAACTCTGCTGGTATGTGGAGGTGCATTATCCTGCATAAATAGGAAATAATCTCCAAAAGCACCTCGCCAGAGCCTCACTACAGGTTGTAGCACTAGATCAACATACCTAGGCCCTGTCAGAGATTGTCTAATGGGAATTAAAGGAGTTTTCTCACCAATCATAATTCCGCCCCAAAACATTACAGTACCTCCTTTGTATTTAGGGATCGGTCTTGCAGCTCGGAGCCTAGCTTGCCTCCCTCTACCTCTTAAAATGCGAACACGCCGGTCGTCTGATCGTAGGCCAATTCTGGTCTCATCCGAAAATAAGACATTTTTCCAATCTTCAATAGTCCAATTTTCATGCTCTAAACACCAATTAAAACGGTCAACTTTATTTTGCCTTGATAGTTCTGGAACTCTTAACCCTTAACCGCCGTCGTTGCACTTTGGGACATTATCCGCGTTGTGTGGTCCCTGGGACCGCATTGCTAATATATTTTTTTCCACTTTCCATTTGTTCAAAGAAGATTTTATAGGATGGGTCAAAAAATGTATGTCTTATTTAATCGTTTGAGGCAAAAAAAAATCATTTTCAACTCTAAAGTAAGTTTCGATATGAAAAAAAGTCGAAACTCTTTTTTCGGCAACATTTACATATCATCTGGTAAAACATAAAAAAGTACCACAAAATAAAAAAAAACTTCAACAATTTTTCTTATGAAAATATTCATTACATATCAAAGCAACAAAATAAACTAATATTCGTGACATAAGCGTTAAGAAAAAAAAATGTGCAAATGGTATAATTCACTGATATTTCAAGAATAGTATACAAGGTTCATTCGTTTCTTATGCAGTTTGTACAAATTTTTCTCGAGCATTCGAGACATATTGGTCTTTTACAATGGCAACATAAGTAAACAGTTTTTCTTCTTCTTTTTGGAGGACAGGTGTAGCAGGTTTTTTTTTGTTTCTATCCAATCGCCCATTATCTTGAGAAGTAGAGGGTACCTCTTGACCCAGAGCTCTCGCAATTGAAGAGCGTATAGTTCGTAAGGCAATTTATCGTTTTCTGAACGACTCCTCTGAAATCACAGATGTTTACTCGGTCCGGAACTGATCCTGAAGCCATTATAATTCGTAAACCAGCACTAGACAGATGACCCTTTAGGGCCCCCGCAGACTGCAGACTTTTTAATCGGCCGATAGTTTGGTCGGCTTCTTAATCAGCATGGAGAGGAATGCATATGCGCACACTACAGCGATTCGTCTCCATACTGATTAAGAAGCCGACCAAACTATCGGCCGATAAAAAGTCTGCAGTCTGCGGGGGCTCTAAGGGCCCTTAATCCTACACAAAGACCGTTGTAGGGTCCCCTGGACCGCGAGATCAAGATAACGCCAAAATGATAAAACTAATGGATGCAAACGCAACATACAAATATTCATACAATACTAATAGGAAGCTACTCCGATCGCCGCAAGACTAGGCAGGAAAGAAATGGGAGAATTCTGCTTGCCAATTATGTCACCGGTCCAAGGGACCGACGATGGCGGTTAAGGGTTAACGCTCTTCTCTTGAATAATTCCCGAGCGCGAAGTCTTTTTCTGATAGTTTCGACAGAAACACTAACACCTGTAGCTTGCAAAAATTGCCTTTGAAGCTCTGAATGAGATACTGCGGGATTTCTTCTTGCTGTTTGGGCTAAAAAGCGATCCTGCCTTTCTGTAGTTACTCTTCCACGACTTCTTCTCGGCCTATTCTTTAGGGTTCCTAACTCCAGAAACCTTGCATAGGTTTTTGAAACAACCCCTTGTGTAACTCCCACCGTTCTTGCAATCTGTCTTTGTGACATACCTTGTTCTGCCATAGTAATAATTCTTCCTCACTGGACTTCCGATAACCCCACATAAGGCATTTTTTTTAAAACTTCGCAAAAAAACAAAATATAAATTCACTGCGACGTTCGAACGAAATGGTAAAATCGACACTGCAAAGCCAAATCGTATCAAGTGCTTATGATCCTAACTGTTGTGAGTAAACACATGCACTTTTTATTTGCTTTCAACAAAAAAGATATCAAAATAATATTTCATCTTAATACTGGGTGATTCCATATAAGTTTGGTTGTGTGTATATATCATGTTTGTATATGTTATAGAGTAGCGGTCCTAGTATGGATCCTTGGGGAACACCTGCTTCTAAATATCTGAGTGTGGAATGAACATCACCAATATTTTCACACAAAAGTTCCTACCCCTCAAATAGTTTCTTATTATTCCGCATAACTTGGGTGAATAACCTGCGGTTATCATTTTATATGCTAGTCCTTCATGCCATACTCTATCAAAAGCTCTGGCTACATCTAGTAGTAGAGTTCTGTGGCTGGTTCATTCTGAAATCCTTCTGTGATATACTCAGTCATTTTTAGGAGCTGTTGTTCAGTTATATTTGTTTTCAGAGCCCAAATTGTTCACTCGGTATCGTCGCCAGGGCCTATGTTTCTTCATTAAGTCGTCTGGCTAAGACTCTCTCCACAATTTTTCCTAGGGCTGGGAGCAGGCTTATCGGTCTATAGTTCTGAGGGAACTTTTTGTCTTTACCTGGTTTATTGAAAACAATCACTTCGGCAGATTTTCATCTTTTTGGAAAGTGCTCTGTTCTCATCACGCCAATCTGTTTGATTTTCTTCCCCTTGCTCGGTAAATAGGCCTTGACATCTGGATTGAGTGCTCCGCTCACGACAGCTGTCTTCTCCCCAAACGTGTCCAAAGTTCGAGCTTTCATAATTGGCCCAAGTCTTGTCTCCCACAGCCATCATATCTGATAATCTTCACTACATCATATCTTCCAGCATGTAGGGAAGAATTTTTTCTTTTAAGTCCATTAAAGCCTGGCACTGGGAGCCGATTCATCAATTTTCTGGACTCAGGTTGTTCGACCTTTTTTCTTCCGAAATAGTTCAGGGTCGCAACGCAATAAATGGTTTCTCAGGTTGAATTCACTATTAAAACCTCTACAGTTTGGACAACACACCGCGATACTTTAGCCGTTACAGCCTTTCCTACAGACCATGCTGGGTTTATTTTTATCTTTTGTAGTATTTCAAAGATGATCATATTGTTTCCTGAGTTCATCGAGTATTTCTTGGCGATTTGGTGCGTTTTTAGGCAGGAGGGCTAAATTTTTTACCTACTTCTCATTTTTATGTACTGTCATGTGATGCCTATAAATTTTGAAGACTTGTTTCTGACAAAACAAACAGCAGGTTTTTTTTGGGAATCCTTCTTCCTGCGTTGTACTGAAATAAAAAAAAATATATGAATTTAGTGTATTTGTAGTTTGCTTTGTTTCTTATTTCATGGTACAAAATGAAAAATTATATGCCTACTTCATATTTTGGCGCTACCGTTTGAAGCATGATTATGAATACGAATTTTCAAAATTCAATTCTGTAACAAATAATGAAGGCAGAGGACATTTCAAGTGAATTGGAGTAGGGTAAAGAGTACAGTTATTGGCATTTTAAGGATCACTCAATCTATTTTTTATCTGTTCTCGTCAAATATAAGATGTGGCTGAATTAAAAGAGTACTTTCAGGTTGGTTGGATGTCCGAGATTGAAAAAAATGTAAAAATAAAACTTTATTTCTGTTTGTTATAAAAAAATTCGAACTCAAATAAATTTTTCTACAAAATATAGTCATTGGCATCAAATTGACTATTATTGACACCTCATCTATCAGTCATTGGCACATATTCAGGTACATCGTTAGGATGGCACTAGATGCATTTTCACTCGTAAATGAAATCCATTCTCGGAATGAGCACTGTAACTATATACTGCTCATTTCATTAAACATTTCGAACAAGCATTACATATTATATAGGTTCGAACAATTGGAGGCATTATATTATGTAGTCTGATACATCTTGGATGGAATTTTCTGTTACATTGAAAACATTTTATTCCATATCTGTTTTCTGTTATATTATGTGTACATATGAAACATAGTCCTGAATTTTCTCTCGAGTTATTAATGAAATCATTTTCATCGTAAAATTTTTCTGGGCTATCAAACTTAATTGCTCTGACATGACTGGATTTTTTCAAGACAATATCGGATATTATATTCACATTAGTTGGGGATTTGAATTCGGATCTTCTCTCGGTGACAGAACTGTTTATGTTCCGATTCATGTCGTCCTTTTGGGTGATGAGTTTTACAGTTTTTTTTCGATTACATTTCTTCGAATCAACCTTTCTTCGTTCTTCTTCTCTTTCTACTCGTTTTCTCTTCCTTTCTTCCTTTTCCTCTTGTTCTTTTTTTTTCTTGTCTAATTTATTCTTCTGGATGGTTTGCCATTGATCTGAAGTTAACACATATGGTAACCTTTCGCTTTCTCTTTTTCCTTTTCTATGCGGAGATACCGGCCAGTAGAGGAAGTCACTTATGTCAACTTTTTCAATAGATTCACTCATCACCTGGTTGGTCAAGCAGGGAGAATTTTATTGTTTTTCTCTTGCTTGTTGTACATATTCATCAGTTAAGATTTCTGAAAATGAAGCAGTTGGACTCAAGGAAGTGCCAATTACATTGGTACCAGGTATATTGATTGTCTCATAATTTATTATTGGAATATTTTCAATATCGAAGAGATCATCGCTTCTTGTTGGGGCGAGTTTCAGTTAACAAACTGAAAGTGTGGTTCAATTATTAAGTTTTATTTTTCGAATTATAATTTTTGAATGAGAAAGAGATAGAGCTGTGGACTGTATAATATATATCTATGTAATCAATTGAAACCCAACACAAATGAAAGGATAAATGCACTCAAAAATAACAAATGAAATATAGTTACCTATATATCAGAAAACAGGATCCTGTCGATGACCTCTATTCCTATATAAAGATTGCACGAGCTCGTCAAACGAATATGGAATGAAGCTGACGTGAAAATCCGTTGCTAAAAATGTCAAATTGTGTACACTTATCCTTGTAGTATAAAATAACCACGCCACTGGTAACAGTTTTTTTTTGTTCGAAATAATTCGCACAAATTAAAGTTTTGAAAGAATGTAACTCGATTGAATCGAAATCACTAAAACTTGCGAATCACAGGAAAACTAAACTTTTCCGAATTCACGAAGAGGAAGCAGAGAATTATCAATACGGAAGCAGAATATTTCATGAAGTCAATCAATGAACTCAATTAAATGTGAGAAGGAAACAAATATACGACATCTGTGCTCCACAGCTGACGCGAATTGTTCTTATACATAAAGGAGGATCCAGATGGGAATTCCTTTGTAGAGAAATTAATTTAAATATTCGAATTTTGAAAATTCAAAATATTTTATTCTAAGCGTTCACTTTGGCGTGAACACTTCTTTCGATTTCCATGATATTCTCTTGTCCAATCTCTAGAAAATGTTCACTTTCCGTATGAAATTCACCAATCGTTGAAGCTGCTGCTATGCTTACTTCAGATTCATCCGGTTCCTCACAAATTTTTTTCAAAATAGCATGTAGTCTACCTTCATCAGTTGTTACATCAGTTCCTTCCAGTTGCATCAGCTCCTTTATTCTTTCATCTCCCACTATTGTCCTAAAGTCGTCGTAACTAATTTTTCTTCTTAAGTGCTTCCTATCACTTTCTGCATTTTTTCCTCCTTTTCCCAAGCATTTTGTGAACTCTAATGCATCTGGACACCAAGGGTGTAGACCGCATGCTCGGAATCCGTTAACTATCGTTTCGGATTTCAAATTTTTCAAAACTCTCTCTAAAATGGGAGCCAATTTCTCCCTAGTCAATGCAGAAGTCGGATTGCTGCGCCTCCATTCTAGAACTTCTTTTTTCCAATATGATTTTATAGGTTTAAACGCAGATACATCTGCAGGTTGCAACAATCTTGTTGAATTAGGATAAAGTGAAATTAATATGATATTTAATTTTTTGCAGAGCTCGCTAACTTTGTAAGTTAAATGAGTTGCATGACCATATACAAATAAAATAATGGGGACAACTGTTTTGGTTTGCAACAAATATTTATAGAAAACATTGCCCAAATATTCATAGAAAACTTCGGCTTTCATCCAGCCATTATCCGACAAACCTACCCCCCATGTTTTGGGTATTTCTCTGGTGATATCTGCTGGAAGTCGCTTACAAGGAAGCACTAACATTGGAGGTGTAATTTCGCCAGCAGCAGAGAAGGTGAAGAGTACAGTGATATTAGATTTTGACTGTCCCCGATCGATTTCGTAAATATTTCGTGATACTTTTGGAGCAATAACAGTTTTCGTTTTGGGACAAAGTTGAAAATTTGTCTCATCTGCATTAAAAATTCTAGAGGGATCCTCTAAGATTTGAAACAGATCATTTTCCTTGAGGTAGTTTTCGATATTTGTGAACCATCCTCTTATGTCTGATTCACTTACATTGGCACTGGACGGTGTAACACCTTCTGATTGGCGTTCAGTTAAAACTGGATGCCGACGCAAGAAACTCTTGTACCATCCATCTCCAGGAAGGATATCTTTGAATGGATTTGGGCGGGGATTTTCATCCAAAAAGTTTTTTACGCTGGCTTGTAAGTCTTCTTTTCTTTGTGGAAAGCCTTTTTTTACGCAGTCTGATATCCACCTAACGAGCATTTCTTCTTCATCAGTGGTGAGAATAGGATTGGGACCATGCGATATTTTCTTAAATTTGTTACTCAATCTGAATTGCAATGTGGCTCTTGGTATATTATATTTTCTGGCAACTTTTTTCTTTGCTTCCCCTTCCTCTATTTCTCTTAAGGCTTTTTGCAAAAGCTCTTCGTCATATTTTTTGTTGTAGTTTGATCCCTCCCTGACTTTCGGCATTCTCTATGAAAAATACAATTATTGGCACCCTCAAAGTATGGTCATTGGCAGTGTGCCAACAACTGTGGAAACAGCATATTTGAACATAAGAATTATTTTGAAATAAAATTATCAACATTCAAAAGCGTTTCGAAATAAAATAAATGGGATCACTGTAAAAACAATCATTGGCACTAGAGGCCAATTACTGATTTTCACTTTTATTGTGATACAGTTGTTGGCACCTCGAATTCTTCAAAATAATGGGAAAAAACAATGCATAAGCTCAGAATTTTATCCTTTGAACATCACAAATCAACTGAGTAAAAGATCAGAAGTTTTAATGATTAATTTGCCGAAAATCCCAGTGAAGTAAACATAGTCTCTCTTAAGAAATTCTTAAGACTTACCTTGTTATCTGTTCGCTCCAGAACACTCGACACATACTGTCCCGCCAATAACTCTACTTTGAAAGAGCACTCTTGAGATTCTGGAGATCGTTCGAGCGATGTTGCCAGTTCCTAATGATCGAACAAGAGCATAACCAAATGCGACGTTTTTCTTAATAAATTGGAATATTCAACATTAGTGCCAATGACCGTAAGGGTGCCAACAACTGTATGCTTTACCTAGGTGATAGTCACCACCTACTCCTCAGTGAATTTTAAAGTTCATATTTCTTGGTTAGCAAGTGTTTTTTCGTCCTTCAGAGGAAATAGTATTCTGTTCAACTGTTCGAATCTCACGAATGTTCTCAAAAATATTTAAATATTACGTTACTTCAGCGTCACTGATGAAGGAATAAAGGAAAGGAAAGTTCTGGAAAGGACTCACCTTGGTTTATCTTTTCGATGTCTTTGTAACTTGGCAACAAAAATCCGAGTCGAAGACGCTTCTTGTTAAAAAATATTACCAATTCATAGCATCCCATTCTGAAGAGTTGGTGTAGAAAGGATAATGAAAGTATAAAATCTCTTCTATTTGTGTGGAACCTTTATTATTTATTCAGGGCTTGACATGTTTCGGCATCTATGCCATTTTCAAAAGCCAATTGAATAAACGGTTCCACAAAGTCATATCATGGCCTATTTTTCATCAAGTCTCAAAAGGGGGTCGAAAAGAACACATTCATAACATTACACAATAAAGATAATTTTGAAAAATTCAGGAGTAAAGAAAAATAGCCTGTTTTTCTTATTGTCTATTGTGTAGTGTTATGAATGTGGTCTTTTCGACCCCCTTTTGAGACTTGATGAAGAATAGATCATCATATGACTTTGTGGAACCGTTTATTCAATTGAAAAAT
The DNA here is from genome assembly GCA_910592335.1 of Adalia bipunctata. Classification (NCBI taxonomy): domain Eukaryota; kingdom Metazoa; phylum Arthropoda; class Insecta; order Coleoptera; family Coccinellidae; genus Adalia; species Adalia bipunctata. The sequence continues at coordinate 4,402,905 of OU342954.1, read as the reverse complement.
GGCATAGATGCCGAAACATGTCAAGCCCTGAAAAAATAATAAAGGTTCCACACAAATAGAAGAGATTTTAGACTTTCATTTTCCTTTCAGAAAATATTACTTAGCATTGTGTTCTTTCGATTTTTTTCACAGGACTATTTCATGAGTAACAGATTATTCTGGATGCATTATGTAGGTATGTATTGTTAATTTTCGTTGACAACAACTGTCAAGTTTTGCCGCGGGTAATCCCGAAAAAACTGCTGACAGCTGCAGGCATACAGTTTTTCCATCTAGAAACCATTTGTGATTCAAAATTGCGCGTTTCTGATCGGCGGAAATTGGAACGAGGGAAATAGTCGGGTAAAAAAACTTGATAAACCTAAAACTTGGCCAATCGCGAGACTTATGAAAGTGAATGGAGTATATTTATTGTATCACTTTTATACAGTTTGGTGACAAATAGTAAACAATGCATTTCTGCCTCTTTAATAATATCGCTTTCGTCATAAGAATCGGTCTCTGAATATGTGTGACTACTGGCTGGTGTCAGATATATCATCATGTTTTGTTTCAACATGATTTAATGAAGACAAATTCTTACTTCTGTGTACAGAAAAAGTATCTACCTTAGAAGAATCAATATGTGAATTAGAACGCACAGATTATTGAAAGATTTCAAACAATTTATATATCCACATTCATATGCATTTAGATATCTGGCTTACTACCAATACTACCATGTGTATAATAAATGTCTTGTCTTCAGAAAATTTAGCAAAGCATGTTTTACATTGCATTTCGAAAAAATTAATTAAACTATATATAATAATGATAAAAATATTATGACGATGAAAATATTATGATGATGAAAATATTTCGGAAAAAAAATCCGTTTACTGCAGTCCTTTTGACTGAACTTTCATTTTATTGACTATATCAAGTATATTCGATATATTGTCAAATTTTGTTTTCAAATCGTACACTGACAATTGGATGAACATCCAAATATGTTCAGATTCCAATGGATAAATTAAGTTTAACACATGTATTAACTGAAAACATATATCTGACGCTTTCAAGACTGTATTAACTTTGTATATGATTCAGTCAAAACTCACATAAATGAGAACTGAGAACCCGATATAACTATTAGTAATTTATACTTTGTCAAAGTGTCCCTTTTTAAAAGCTTTTATTTAGTTTCACCTGTCCCGGTGTCTGTCTGTAATCAAATCTTGCAAGTTGAATATGACACACTTCTAATCGTCCGATTGATTTGAAATTTGGCAGGTGTACATAATTCTGGTGACAATGCATCATGAAATATTTTTTATAGAAAAAAACAAAATGGCGGCTCCAAAATGGCGGATGAGTTTTGTAATTATCATCCGATTTCATTCAAAATTAGTATCTGGGGGTTTTTGGGTTCGACAAAGATGATTCTTTCGTCAAAATTGAAAAATTCAAGATGGCGGCTACAATAATATGGCGGACGAGTTTTGTAATTATGATCCGATTCTATTCAAAATTGGTATCTGGGGGTTTTCTGGGTCGGAAATTACGATTTTTCCAAATTGAGGAATTCAAGATGGCGGCTTCAAAATGGCGGATGAGTGTTTTTATTATAAAAGCTTGTCTTAAAAAATGATTTTTTTATTATAGCTTGTTTTTTCAATCACATTTTCCAGGTCTCCAGGAATCTGAAAAGATAGGCATAGACTCTATTTTTGTATATATCAAAAATGACTGATAACACGTTGACATTCTGTTCTCAATTTCGATATCCACCAAAACCTGTAGACTATACGCAGCTTGAAATCAGTAAATCTACCGGAAGATCAGTAGGAGCGGCAACACTGGCTCTAACATTTCAAAATCACGCTGGCGGGTAGGGGATCGGGCTGAACCGAAGTGCGAACTTGTTATCTCATTCGGTAGCATCGGAATACTGACGTGTGTTTACTCGTTATCTTGAGTTAAAGAGAACAACGTAGTTTCATTGTCGTTACTCGAGAGTGTTGAAATTCGTTAACGATTTTCAATGCGTTTCTTGACCGGAAAACAATTTCGTTTTGTGTGCCAAACTCGAGTGAACAAGTCCTACAATAAAATGGTAAGAGATTACGCACAAATCACAAAATCACATCAATCTGTTTTACTGATATCAAGAAGCCCCCTTCATCTGATAATGGTGGGTTCCAAAAATTTTTTCTGCGTTTATTTCAAATTCCTTCATTAAGTCTTTCAAAATTGCCACAATCATCAACTATGTAATTCATTCGGAAAACCAGCAAGGATACTTCTTTTATCGTTAGTTATCTGCGACAGCTTGTTTCTCGTGGCTGTGACGTTTTATGCAGTTGGATTAAAGTCTAAATAATACTGTATTGAATATTGAATTTACTTTCTCTCGTTTGTAGCATCCATGGACAGGGTGGCCAGATTTCGATGGTTTAGTACTACAACTCCTAAACTATGAAAGATAGAGAAAAAGTAAGATACATGTCATGTTCTCTTTTTTCGAAAGACGCTAAGAAATTCATTAAATTCATTATCGTCCATAATATTATGTAATATATTGAAAAGCTTCTCAGGTATTTGGACGTTTTATTCAATTTGTTCAGAATCCAATTAGGAAATCATTAAATTGGTATAATATTCCTCAGGCTCGGTTGAAACAGTGATTGATTCCGAATGAAACACTAAATAATACGAAAGATTTGTCAACAATTTTTATTAATGACCTTTTTGAATCTATAATAATTAAATTTCCCTGATTTTAGAGCACACCATTTTGTATAATTATAAAAATGTCTTGTTTCGTATAATACTACTTTTGTGTTTCACCATAAACAGTGGACAAAACATATAGCCGTGTGGAAGACACTGAGAAAGTAATTTTGTCGACATATACCCTGTTTTCGAAGCATTGGCGAGATACAGAGTGTTCAATATAACCTTTGAGCTATATTCTGTCAACTGTGGTGAGTTATGCGTGCATTTTGAATGACAGTTGCTGGTCACATCTTAGTATTTTTAGTGCTCAATTCAATAGTCGTGTAAAATTCTGGAACAAAAAATTGAAATTGAAGAAAACCTGCAAAGTGTAATGAAGCCCGTAATTTTCATTCATGAAAGTCCTGTTCTCATATATAATTTCCCGATAAATATTCATGATTTCAATGGGAGACTTCGGTCCAAGTTGCCAGCCCAAAAATTTCTTTTTTTTCTACCACTGGGGAAGGGGAATTTCAGAACAAATTTGTAATGATGTGCTTCACATTATTTATAAATATCCGTAATTTTCGACTCGGCTTTACAAACTAGGTAATTAGAGGAACATATCGATATTTGTTAAGATCATCTCTGATTCGCAGAAAGTTGTGTTGGATCCAAGGGCGGATTTACTAGGGGGAAGAGGGGGTAATTACCCCCCCATGAGTATCGATGTCCTTAGAAAAAGTTACGCAATGTGGTGCACATAAAATATTTCATACATTGTGTACCTGAGTTTCAATCATTATTACCCCCCCCCATGAAAAAACCTATATCCGCCCTTGGTTGGATCTCCTGGTTCACGTCAACAATGTCAATGGGAGACGTCCAAGTCGTTTTTTTTAATACCATTGGGGAATGAGATTTTCCGAGAAAATTTTGCATGAACAAATTGGATTTACCTATTGATGGCTGTAAAATTCTTTTCGAGTCTTGAAAATCAGTTATTGAAAAAAATATCGCTTCTGATTGGTTGGATATTAGGTTGGTATCAGACTTCTACGTATATGTAATGTCAATGTTTTTTGATGGACGAGTAATACGAGTGAACAAAAGAATAAAGAAAGTCTTGAACGAGATTTGAATCATTCGTGAAACCCGGCCTAATTTGAAATTCAAGTTGTAGTTCAATTTGAACTACATTGACAATTGACATTGTTGACGTGAAACAGGAGATCCAACACAACTTTCAGCCAATCAGAGATGATCTTTACAAATATCGATATGTTGCTCTGATTACATACCTGGTTTGCAAAGCCGAGTCGAAAGTTACGGATATTTATGAATAATGTGAAGTGATCATTACAAATTTGTTCTGAAATTTTCCTTCCCCATTCGTAGAAAAAAAAACGAAATTTTTGTGTTGGCAACTTGAACCGAAGTCTCCCATTAGACGGAAATTAAATGCGATGAATTCAATTTTGTAAACAGAACCGCAAGTATAAAAACGCCCGAGCACATGCTAGGCATCGCGATAAGGCGCCTGTATCCTGGTTGATTTCGCGTTTTTCAACGGCCGGTGTTTTGAAAAAAACATTGTCGAATTTTAATGTAGTATGAATTCTTTTGAATTATTTCTTGAACAATCTGACATCAATTTGAGCCAATCAGGAGACTGGATTGTTGCCTTCTTTCAGAAATTTTGAATTTTCAGCGCATCATGACCTCACCATTTTCAAAGCCTTCAAAAGGGGGAAACCTGACTCTTTGATTTCCATGATCTATTTTCCGCTTCTCTGATAATTTATATTTCTGAGTTTTGATCAAACAGGTTTAATTCCTTTGAAAGTCAGAGTTAGGTATCGATTTTCTACGTAGTTTCTCGTACTATTGAATTCAGTGCTAAAATAATTTGATACAGGACTCGTAATTTCTGTGCAGTGCAGTGCCTACTTCTGAGAACCGTTTGTGTTTCTTCACATGGCATTCTCCGTTGAATATAATCCTAACAATTGAAGTATTGTGTGTCACGACTTTCACACCATTTTTTTATTTCTCATCTTATCTTATCTCATAATTTTATTTTCCTGGTGATACCTCAATCTCTGAATTTATTGGCAACCATTTCGGCGATCGAGATCGGCGAGATCTGAACGGGGTACAACCGCGCTGAATGTTGACGAGGGACTTCATCAGGTCGAGGGATTCCATTTTCCTGGAATTGCTTGTCTGAATGTTTTGGTTCACCGCCAAAAACTGCCCGTATTTTGCCCACTTTTCTTCCACGATTTTATACGTGGTTGCTTAATTTCTATATTTATAAGCGACCTTTTTGAGGATCAAGATTTGTTTGAAACAACTAAAAATGATTTGAGCTAAATAAATTAAAGCTTTCAATAGGCCGAAACAAACTTGTTTGTTATCTGAAGAATACATCTTCTTTGGCTTTTTCAAAGACATATTCTTTCACCCAACTGAAGCGATTTTCAAGTTTGAAAACCTGTTGTATTATCGAATTAAAAAAATAGTTTATTGGTTTGAATTCAAGGCAATAACATCAAGGCTTTATGAAGTTCAAATCAAATAAATGATAATTTGATATAAGTACAGACCGGATTATATGCAGAATAAAAAGGTTGTTAAATGCATGAAAAATGCTTGAAATATGCACGAATATTGGCAGAATATACACGAAAATATGCAGAAAATGCAAAACTGAATAATGAATTTTAGGAACTAAAAAAAGGAGAGAAGTTATTTTTATTTCAATATCAGTATTTCAGTAACTCTTAATTATTATTAAGAGTTACTGAAATACTGATATTGAAATAAAAATAACTTCTCTCCTTTTCAATACCATATTTGGTATTGAAATTTTTTAATGTTTTTCTGGACATTAACAATCAAGTATGTATTGCTGCAGATGTTCAATTTCGAGATTGTCTCTTCGATCATTCAGGATATATTTATATGTGGAAAAGGTTCGCTGCATGCACGGACGTGATTGGGCAAAATTTGAACTTCGGTGCTACGTTCTCCATTATGTTTTCTGGTCAAACATCTGCTGTCCGATAAATAAAACTATCGATTAGACACAAATCTTCAAAACCTGGATTTCCTTTCGATATGTTCTCAAATTTTTCTTTAAGTTTATTTGGCAATGCCTTAGGCAAAGTGGAGTTCATTTGGCGTGTTTTAGTCATTATTTGGATCTATTCAGTTAAGGCCGTACCTTGAGTTTCAAGCTACCTAATGCTTCCAGGTACATGGGCAAAATATATATATATAATCTTTACCCCATTATTACCTTTCGGTGTATGGGTTTCACATGGGCAAAATGAGTGCAAATAATTGCTATATTTTTCTTTATTGAAAAAGTGTCAAATGCTAGAATGACAAACTGCTAGTGAGTCGGCACTGTCAAAGTAATTCACTACACCGTTGATAGTCTCAAAACGTGCATTGTAGGTAGAACAACATTGCTTCGATCCATGTTCCCCATCGAGTTATGACTGGTTCGGGAGGGATTGGCAAATTTGGTGATTTTTCTCTGTAGGCTTCATTTTGGGAATATTTTGTGGAATTTGGTCGTGTAGAATTTGGTCGGATACGCGATATCATCATTTTTATCGCATTTCGGAACGCAGGAAAGAAAATATGTACCGATAATATGCATCATAACTGGATCTTAGCTGAAATATGCAAATACGGCTGAAATTGTCCTAAATATGCAAACGCATATAATCCGGTCTCTAGATACATATGAGTATACAGGGTGTCCCAAGATGCTCCAAACAGCCAAGATCTCGGCTCTCAGACAAGGTAGAAAGTTCAAACAAAAGTTTATGCGCTTTTGCATTTGAAAAAAATATCTCGTTCTCTGCTGAGTTGATATCAAATGACCAGGTCATATATTCGAAAATAAACTCATCGCTTTTAGGTTTTTTTTAGCTAAATGACAAAATCTGATTCGAATTCGTCTATGTAAATGTTGATCTTATTGATGAATATGTACACAACTCTAGATTTCTCATTATAAGGTTTCCTATACAAAACCTTCTGTTTGTTTCGTCGAGACGTGTATGAGGCGTTTTTCACGAATACTATCTTTGTAGTATTCTTCAAATCTGGAAGAGACATGAAGTTTATGATCTTTTATTCATCAGCGAACAGAAAGACTCTGCGCATTTGCATTTGACAAAAATATCTCGTGCCCTGCTGAGTTGATATCAAATTACCAGGTCACATATTCGGGAATAAACTTGTCACTTTCAGTTTTTTTTAGTGGAATGACAGAATCTGATTACCTGTAAATGTTGATCTGATTGATAAATATGTACACAACTCTATTCTTCTCATTCCGTGGTTTCTTATACAAACCTTCTGTTTGTATCGTCGAGACGTGTATCAGACATTTTTCACGAATACTGTCTTTGTAGTATTCTTGAAATCTGAAAGAGAGATGACGTTTATGATCTCTTATTTATCAGCGAACAGAAAAATTTTGCGCTTTTGCATTTGAAAAAAATATCTCGTGCTCTGCTAAGTTGATATCATATTACCAGGTCATATATTCGGGAATGAACCCGTCGCTTTCAGTTTTTTTTTTGAGCAAATTGACAAAGTCTGATTTGAATTTCTCACTGTAAATATTGATCTGATTGATAGATATGTTCACAACTCTAAACTTCTCATTATAATATGGTTTCTTATACAATCCTGTATCGTCGAGACGGATATCAGGCATTTTTCACGAATACTATATTTGTAGTATTCTTGAAATCTGGAAGAGAGATGAAGTTTATGATCTCTTATTTATCAGCCAACAGAAAAATTTTGCGCTTTTGCATTCGAACAAAATATTTCGTGCTCTGCTAAGTTGATATCAAATTACCAGGTCACATATTCGGGAATAAACTTGTCGCTTTTTGTTTTTTTTCAGTGGAATGACAAAATCTTATTTGAATTTGTCAATGTGAATGTTGATCTTATTGATGAATATCTACACAACTCTTGATTTCTCATTATATATTTTCTCATAAAAGCCTCATATTTGTATCGTCCAAACGTGTATGAGGCGTTTTTCACGAGTACTATCTTTGTAATATTCTTCAAATCTGGAAGGGAGATGAATTTATGATATTTTATTCATCAGCGAGAAGACAAATTTTGCGCTTCTGCATTTGAAAGAAATATCTCGTGCACTGCTAAGTTGATATCAAATTATCACCAGGTCACATATTCGAAAATTAACTTATCGCTTTTAGGTTTTTTTTTAGAGAAATGACAAAATCAGATTTGAATTCGTCACTGTAAAATGTTGTTGTTATTGATAAATTTGTACACAACTCTAGACTTCTCATTATAAGGTTTCTTATACAAACCTTCTGTTTGTATCGTCGAGACGTGTATCAGGCAGTTTTCACGAATACTATATTTGTAGTATTCTTGAAATCTGGAAGGGAGATGTATTTATGATCTCTTATTCATTAGCGAACAGAAAAATTTTGCGCTTTTGCATTGGAAAAAAATATCTCGTGCTCTGCTAAGTTGATATCAAATTACCAGGTCGCATATTCGAAAATTAACTTATCGCTTTTAGTTTTTTTTGCAAAATGACAAAATCAGATTTGAATTCGTCACTGTGAATGTTGATCTTATTGATAAATTTGTATACAACTCTAGACTTCTCATTATAAGGTTTCTCATACAAACCTTCTGTTTGTATCGTCGAGACGTGTATCAGGCATTTTCACGAATACTATATTTGTAGTATTCTTAAAATCTGGAAGGGAGATGAATTTATGATCTCTTATTCATCAGCGAACAGAAGAATTTTGCACTGCTCTGCTAAGTTGATATTAAATTACCAGGTCACACATATTCGGGAATAAACCTGTCGCTTTTGGGTTTTTTTATGGTGAAATGACAAAATCTTGTTTGACATTGTCAATCTAAATGTTGATCTTATTGATGAATATGTACCGAATCTAGAGTTCTCATTATAAGGTTTCTTATACAAACCTTCTGTCTGTATCGTCGAGACGGGTATCAGGCATTTTTCACGAATACTATCTTTGTAGTATTCCTGAAATCTGGAAGTGAGATGAAGTTTATGGTCCCTCTTTTATCAGCGAACAGAAAATTTTCGCGCTTTTGCATTTGGAAAAAATATCTCGTGCTCTGCTAAGTTGATATCAAATTACCAGGTCACATATTCGGGAATAAACTTAATCGCTTTCAGGTTTTTCTTTAGCGAAATGACAAAATCTGATTCTGATTTGTCACTGTAAATGTTGATCTGATTGATAAATATGTACACAACTTTAGACTTCTAATTCTATGATTTCTTATACAAACCTTTTGTTTGTATCGTCGAGACGTGTATCAGGCATTTTTCACGAATACTATCTTTGTAGTATTCTTGAAATCTGAAAGAGAGATGACGTTTATGATCTCTTATTTATCAGCGAACAGAAAAATTTTGCGCTTCTGCATTTGAAAAAAATATCTCGTGCTCTGCTAAGTTGATATCAAATTACCAGGTCATATATTCGGGAATAAACCTGTCGCTTTCAGTTTTTTTAAGCAAAATGACAAAGTCTGATTTGAATTTCTCACTGTAAATGTTGATCTGATGTATAGATATGTTCACAACTCTAAACTTCTCATTATAATATGGTTTCTTATACAATCCTGTATCGTCGAGACGGGTATTAGGCATTTTTCACGAATACTATATTTGTAGTATTCTTTAAATCTGGAAGAGAGATGAAATTTATGATCTCTTATTTATCAGCCAACAGAAAAATTCTGCGCTTTTGCATTCGAAAGAAATACTTCGTGCTATGCTAAGTTGATATCAAATTACCAGGTCACATATTCGGGAATAAACTTGTCGCTTTTAGTTTTTTTTTTTCAGTGAAATGACAAAATCTTATTTGAATTTGTCAATGTGAATGTTGATCTTATTGATGATTGATGATGATCTTGATAGATTTGTACACAACCCTAGATTTCTCATTATAAGTGAAATAAAATTTTCACAGGGAATTGGACAGATTTTATTCTCAAATGCAAATTATAACATTGCCAGTTTCTTATAAAAACCTTCTGTTTGTATCGTCGTAACGTGTATCAGGCAGTTTTCACGAATAATATATTTGTAGTATTCTTGAAATCTGGAAGGGAGATGAATTTATGATCTCTTATTTATGAAGCGTATCAGCGAACAGAAAAATTTTGAGCTTTTGCATTTGAAAAAAATATCTCGTACTCTGCTAAGGTGATATCAAATTACCAGGTCACATATTCGAAAATGAACTTAATCGCTCTCAGGTTTTTCTTTAACGAAATGACAAAATCTGGTTCTAATTTGTCACTGTAAATGTTGATCTGATTGATAAATATGTACACAACTTTAGACTTCTCATTCTATTATTTCTTATACAAACCTTCTGTTTGTATCGTGGAGACGCGTATCAGGCATTTTTCACGGATTCAATATTTGTAGTATTCTTGAAATCTGGAAGAGAGAGAAAAACATTTGGTGCTCTGCTAAGTTGATATCAAATTACCAGGTCACATATTCGGGAATAAACTTGTCGCTTTTAGTTGACAAAATCTTATTTGAATTTGTCAATGTAAATGTTGACCTTATTGATGAATATCTACAAAACTCTTGAGTTCTCATTATGTATTTCCTCATAAAAGCCTCATATTTGTATCGTCGAGACGGGTATCAGCCATTTTTCACGGATACTATATTCGTAGTATTCGTGAAATTTGGAAGAGAGATGAAGTTTATGATCTCTTATTTATCATCGAACAGAAAAATTTTGCGCTTTTGCATTCGAAAAAACTATTTCGTGCTCTGCTAAGTTGATCATAATAATAATAATATGCTAGCAGCCATCCCGATTCTCACCTACTCTTTCGGGGTGGTGAACTGGACGGTGAACGAACTCCTGGATGTTGATAGGTCAACAAGGAAAACGATGAACATGAATCGTAGCCTTCATCCCAACAGTTCAATACAGAGGATATACCTTCCCAGAAGCCAGGGGGGTAGAGGATTGCAATGTTTGGAATATCAACACTATCAACAAACATTGGAAATGGCAGTAAGGATTCTAAGAAGTGAAGATCCGCTCCTGAAATTTGTTGCTCAGCATGAAATTGCGAACCATGGAGCCTTCCTTTTCCGAGCTGCACAAAGGGCCGTGGAGAAGCTCAGCATAACCGGCGTATCGATCAATCCTGAGCTCGCTGGAACACCGATCACTCAGGCGGAACAAAGAAGCCTAGCGAGACTTATCCGAAAGTCTCAGGCGGATAAATTACTCGAACATCATATGAGTAAGAACTTGCACTCCATATATTTCAGGAGTTTAAAAGACCAGGACCTGTCTGAGGAATTGTCTTTCGCCTTTCTGAAGTCCGCTAGCCTCAAGTCAGAGACGGAGGGATTTGTGATGGCGTGTCAGGATGGAGTACTAAATACGAGATGGTATAAAAAGAACATCATGAAAATGGATACCACAACAACTTGCAGAGCTTGCCATAGGCAACAGGAAACGATTATGCACATCCTTTCCGCCTGCAGAGTCCATGCTCCATCAGGATATGTAGAGACACAACGCGGCTCTCCGAATTCTATACTTCCATCTGAGAGCCGCGTATGAGATAGACAAGGAACCGGTGCTACCATATGTGCCTCTGGAGATTGAAGCGGTGGTCCAAAACGAAAGAGCTCGCATATGCTGGAACTATCCTGTCTCAACAACACGACAGATCAATGCTGTTAAACCAGACATACTTCTTCTGGACAAGGAGCTGAAGGAGTTATTTGTCGTGGAATTCTCCTCCCCTGCTGAAAATAATGTTCTGATGAAAGAAGAACAGAAGAGGCAGAAGTACAAAGATCTCATGTTCGAGCTTGGAACTTTATACCCAGGTCATAAAGTTAGGATGGTCGTACTAATCATAGGATGTCTCGGTGGAATGAGAGCCAATTACGTGGATGAATTGAAGATTATTCCGGCCTGTAGATCACTGGTCGAGGTATTGGCGCACAGAATGCAGAAAGCAGTGTTGCTCGGGTCACTTCATATCATCAGGTCCCATGAAGTCTAGAAGCCACTTGCAGCTCATCTCTTTTGTTAAGGGACGCTACGAGGGCAGGATGAAGAACTCCTCCATTTAAGTGTGAGGGGTTTTTAGTGAGTAACCAAACAACATCTTGGATTCTCACACTACCGAGAGTGCGGACCCTCTCGGTGCCCATAAAGGGTTTTCCCCTCACACGGACGTTAAAAAAAAAATAATAATAGTAAGTAATTTATTTCCTACAGGTTATACCCTCAATTACAGGAAATTACAATGAGAAAAAAAAGCATTGATACAATTATGATACACTGGTAGGGTTTACAATGTTTAGACATAAAAATTAAAAAAAATATCCTTAAACAAAACCCTACAAGGCAAGCGAACAGCGGTGCGAATTATAGGCCCTCACTATGGACCGGGGTGAATCGTGGAAAATGTCATGCACACTGGCGAACAAATTGACAAGTCCACACGCATATTTAATCGGGGATCTTAAGCTCGCATTTGTTCTCCCCGCTCCACAGTAAAAGACCATTTCATTCCTAGAACCCAAACGGGGAACCAGAAACGGCAAACAAGACAATAGCCCGGAACAATCGATCTTATGATTGACAATTTTGTAAATGAACAATAATGCACATATGTTCACCCTATCCACAGTAGAAACAGCACAGTATCTTGAAAGTAAAATACCATTTCGTAACCTATGGGAGGGTACACACCTTCCTGCCTCCACATCAGAAACTTATACAGGGTGGGGCAGAAGAACCTATCCGATTTCAAATCCCTTTTTCTCAGAAGAGAGAGCAGGTAGAGTAGTGGGGTAAAAACCGTTAGAAAGCTGGTTTTATGCCATTTGTCAGTAGTCAACATGCCTTGGTCTGGTGAACATCGTGCTTTTGTTATTGAGCGGTTTATCGAATGCGGCGGTTCGATAATTGCTACACAACGTGCTTTTCGAATTCATTTCGGACTCGGGCGTCATGATCCTGTTCCACATCACGCTACGATTAAAGTGTGGGTGTCAAATTTTAGACAGACGAGTTCAGCATTGAAAAAGAAGTCGCCTGGACGTCCCAGGACAGCAACAGGACCTGAAAACGTGGCCAATGTGAGAGCCGCGATTGAACGGATCTCACTCCATGTGACTTCTTCCTTTGGGGTTACCTCAAATCGGAGGTTTACCAGCATCGACCAAGGACCCTTCTTGCTTTACGAAGGGAAATTGCTCGGGCAATTGAAGAAATTCCTGTGGAAATGACGGTGAAAGTCATGGAAAGCTACCGCGAGCGCCTAAATAAGTGTATCCGCTCCCAAGGACGACATTTGAGTGATGTGCTTTTCAAAACTTAAATTTAAAAATGGCATAAAATTTGCGATATGTTAATAAAAAAAATTTTTTGACAAGCTGAGTGGTTTTAATTTTATAACGTTTTGAAATCGGATAGGTTTTTCTGCCCCACCCTGTAGAACCTTCTCTGCACCGACTCAACACTCTTCCTATGACAGTCATATATAGGTCTCCAAACTATGTTACAGTATTCCAATCCACTACGTATCAAACTATTGAAAAGGGCTATCAATGTGCTCGAATTGTGAAAGCATTTAGTATTCCGGACTATGAATCCATAAGTCCTATTGGAGGCAAGTAACAATTGATTAATATGCGGTACAAAAGAGCAACCACTATCACACAAAATTCCCAGATCCCTTACCTCAGTCACCCGAGACAGTATTGTGCCATGGATATTATAATTGAAATTTACAACTCTATTCTTCCTGGTGTATGTCATAACATTACATTTAGATATATTTAGGTTCAATCTATTTCTTTTGCACCATGTCGTGAGGCTGTCAAGTGCAGCCTGCAGCCTGAATTTGATATGAAATTACCAGGTCACGTATTCGGGAATAAACTTGTCGCTTTCAGTTTTTTTTTTAGTGAAATGACAAAATCTTATTTGAATTTGTCAATGTAAATGTTGATCTTATTGATGAATATCTACACAACTCTTGATTTCTCATTATATATTTTCTCATAAAAGCCTCATATTTGTATCGTCCAAACGTGTATGAGGCGTTTTTCACGAGTACTATCTTTGTAGTATTCTTCAAATCTGGAAGGGAGATGAATTTATGATATTTTATTCATCAGCGAGAAGACAAATTTTGCGCTTCTGCATTTGAAAGAAATATCTCGTGCACTGCTAAGTTGATATCAAATTATCACCAGGTCATATATTCGGGAATAAACCCGTCGCATTCAGGTTTTTTAAGCAAATTAACAAAGTCTGATTTGAATTTCTCACTGTAAATGTTGATCTGATCGATAAATATGTTCACAACTCTAAACTTCTCATTATTATATTGTTTCTTATACAATCCTGTATTGTCGAGACGGGTATCAGGCATTTTTCACGGATACTATATTTGTAGTATTCTTGAAATCTGGAAGAGAGATGAAGTTTATGATCTCTTATTTATCAGCGAACAGAAAAATTTTGCGCTTTTGCATTCGAAAAAAATATTTCGTGCTCTGCTAAGTTGATATCAAATTACCAGGTCACATATTTGGGAATAAACTTGTCGCTTTTTGTTGACAAAATCTTATTTGAATTTGTCAATGTAAATGTTGATCTTATTGATGAATATCTACAAAACTCTTGAGTTCTCATTATGTATTTCCTCATAAAAGCCTCATATTTGTATCGTCGAGACGGGTATCAGCCATTTTTCACGGATACTATATTTGTAGTATTCGTGAAATTTGGAAGAGAGATGAATTTATGATCTCTTATTCATCAGCGAACAGAAAGATTTTGCGCTTTTGCATTTGGAAAAAATATCTCGTGCTCTGCTAAGTTGATATCAAATTACCAGGTCACATATTCGGGAATAAACTTGTCGCTTTTAGGTTTTTTTAAGCAAATTAACAAAGTCTGATTTGAATTTCTCACTGTAAATGTTGATCTGATCGATAAATATGTTCACAACTCTAAACTTCTCATTATAATATTGTTTCTTATACAATCCTGTATCGTCGAGACGGGTATCAGGCATTTTTCACGGATACTATATTTGTAGTATTCGTGAAATCTGGAAGAGAGATGAGGTTTATGATCTCTTATTTATCAGCGAACAGAAAAATTTTGCGCTTTTGCATTCGAAAAAAATATTTCGTGCTCTGCTAAGTTGATATCAAATTACCAGGTCACATATTCGGGAATAAACTTGTCGCTTTTAGTTGACAAAATCTTTTTTGAATTTGTCAATGTAAATGTTGATCTTATTGATGAATATCTACACAACTCTTGAGTTCTCATTATGTATTTCCTCATAAAATCCTTATATTTGTATCGTCGAGACGGGTATCAGACATTTTTCACGGATACTATATTTGTAGTATTCTTGAAATTTGGAAGAGAGATGAAGTTTATGATCTCTGCTAAGTTGATATCAAATTACCAGGTCCCATATTCGGGAATAAACTTGTCGCTTTTAGTTGACTAAATCTTATTTGAATTTGTCAATGTAAATGTTGATCTTATTGATGAATATCTACACAACTCTTGAGTTCTCATTATGTATTTCCTCATAAAAGACTCATATTTGTATCGTCGAGACGTGTAGAAGGCGTTTCTCACGAGTACTATCTTTGTAGTATTCTTCAAATCTGGAAGGGAGAAAAAATCAAAAAATCAAAATCAAAAAGCTTTATTTCCTGAAAATGACATGAAAATGTGTAGGAATTGTCACAGTTAAAATATAGAATACAAAAAAATTGGACATTATTAACATGAATAAACTTATAACGATTAATTACAAAATCATTTAAAAAAATCTTCAAGTGTATAAAAACATTGACGGATCAAAAAGGATCTCAAACTAGATTTAAACGACTTAAAAGTACCACAAGACCTGATCTGAGTAGGAAGTTTATTGAATATTTTCAAGCCTATATGATCCGGAGCAGAAACACTTACATCTAACCTGGCAAAGTTCACATAAAACGTCTCCACGTTTCTAGTTGAATAACCATGAACATCAGAGACTCGTCTATAATTATACCGATTCTAATAGACAATGAAGATGAATTTATGGTCATTTATTCATCAGCAAAAAGAAAAATTTTGCGCTTTTGCATTTGAAAAAAATATCTCGTGCTCTGCTAAGTTGATATCAAATTACCAGGTCACATATTCGGGAATAAACCCGTCGCTTTCAGGTTTTTTTAAGCAAATTAACAAAGTCTGATTTGAATTTCTCGCTGTAAATGTTGATCTGATCGATAAATATGTTCACAACTCTAAACTTCTCATTATAATATTGTTTCTTATACAATCCTGTATCGTCGAGACGGGTATCAGTCATTTTTCACGGATACTATATTTGAAGTATTCTTGAAATTTGGAAGAGAGATGAAGTTTATGATCTCTTATTTATCAGCGAACAGAAAAATTTTGCGCTTCTGCATTCGAAAAAACTATTTCGTGCTCTGCTAAGTTGATATCAAATTACCAGGTCACATATTCGGGAATAAACTTGTCGCTTTTAGTTTTTTTTAGTGAAATGACAAAATCTTATTTGAATTTGTCAATGTGAATGTTGATCTCATTGATGAATAGCACAACTCTTGAGTTCTCATTATATATTTCCTCATGAAAGCCTCATATTTGTATCGTCGAGACGTGTAGGAGGCGTTTTTCACGAGTACTATCTTTGTAGTATTCTTCAAATCTGGAAGGGAGATGAATTTATGATATTTTATTCATCAGCAAAAAGAAAAATGTTGCGCTTTTGCATTTGAAAAAAATATTTCGTGCTCTGCTAAGTTGATATCAAATTACCAGGTCATATATTCGGGAATAAACCCGTCGCTTTCAGGTTTTTTTAAGCAAATTAACAAAGTCTGATTTGAATTTCTCACTGTAAATGTTGATCTGATCGATAAATATGTTCACAACTCTAAACTTCTCATTATTATATTGTTTCTTATACAATCCTGTATCGTCGAGACGGGTATCAGGCATTTTTCACGGATACTATATTTGTAGTATTCGTGAAATCTGGAAGAGAGATGAAGTTTATGATCTCTTATTTATCAGCGAACAGAAAAATTTTGCGCTCTGCATTCGAAAAAAATATTTCGTGCTCTGCTAAGTTGATATCAAATTACCAGGTCACATATTCGGGAATAAAGTTGTCGCTTTTAGTTGACAAAATCTTATTTGAATTTGTCAATGTAAATGTTGATCTTATTGATGAATATCTACAAAACTCTTGAGTTCTCATTATGTATTTCCTCATAAAAGCCTCATATTTGTATCGTCGAGACGGGTATCAGCCATTTTTCACGGATACTATATTTGTAGTATTCGTGAAATTTGGAAGAGAGATGAAGTTTATGATCTCTTATTTATCATCGAACAGAAAAATTTTGCGCTTTTGCATTCGAAAAAAATATTTCGTGCTCTGCTGAGTTGATATCAAATTACCAGGTCACATATTCGGGAATAAACTTGTCGCTTTTAGTTGACAAAATCTTATTTGAATTTGTCAATGTAAATGTTGATCTTATTGATGAATATCTACAAAACTCTTGAGTTCTCATTATGTATTTCCTCATAAAAGCCTCATATTTGTATCGTCGAGACGGGTATCAGCCATTTTTCACGGATACTATATTTGTAGTATTCGTGAAATTTGGAAGAGAGATGAAGTTTATGATCTCTTATTTATCATCGAACAGAAAAATTTTGCGCTTTTGCATTCGAAAAAAATATTTCGTGCTCTGCTAAGTTGATATCAAATTACCAGGTCACATATTCGGGAATAAAGTTGTCGCTTTTAGTTGACAAAATCTTATTTGAATTTGTCAATGTAAATGTTGATCTTATTGATGAATATCTACAAAACTCTTGAGTTCTCATTATGTATTTCCTCATAAAAGCCTCATATTTGTATCGTCGAGACGGGTATCAGCCATTTTTCACGGATACTATATTTGTAGTATTCGTGAAATTTGGAAGAGAGATGAAGTTTATGATCTCTTATTTATCATCGAACAGAAAAATTTTGCGCTTTTGCATTCGAAAAAAATATTTCGTGCTCTGCTGAGTTGATATCAAATTACCAGGTCACATATTCGGGAATAAACTTGTCGCTTTTAGTTGACAAAATCTTATTTGAATTTGTCAATGTAAATGTTGATCTTATTGATGAATATCTACAAAACTCTTGAGTTCTCATTATGTATTTCCTCATAAAAGCCTCATATTTGTATCGTCGAGACGGGTATCAGCCATTTTTCACGGATACTATATTTGTAGTATTCGTGAAATTTGGAAGAGAGATGAAGTTTATGATCTCTTATTTATCATCGAACAGAAAAATTTTGCGCTTTTGCATTCGAAAAAAATATTTCGTGCTCTGCTAAGTTGATATCAAATTACCAGGTCACATATTCGGGAATAAAGTTGTCGCTTTTAGTTGACAAAATCTTATTTGAATTTGTCAATGTAAATGTTGATCTTATTGATGAATATCTACAAAACTCTTGAGTTCTCATTATGTATTTCCTCATAAAAGCCTCATATTTGTATCGTCGAGACGGGTATCAGCCATTTTTCACGGATACTATATTTGTAGTATTCGTGAAATTTGGAAGAGAGATGAAGTTTATGATCTCTTATTTATCATCGAACAGAAAAATTTTGCGCTTTTGCATTCGAAAAAAATATTTCGTGCTCTGCTGAGTTGATATCAAATTACCAGGTCACATATTCGGGAATAAACTTGTCGCTTTTAGTTGACAAAATCTTATTTGAATTTGTCAATGTAAATGTTGATCTTATTGATGAATATCTACAAAACTCTTGAGTTCTCATTATGTATTTCCTCATAAAAGCCTCATATTTGTATCGTCGAGACGTGTATCAGCCATTTTTCACGGATACTATATTTGTAGTATTCGTGAAATTTGGAAGAGAGATGAAGTTTATGATCTCTTATTTATCATCGAACAGAAAAATTTTGCGCTTTTGCATTCGAAAAAAATATTTCGTGCTCTGCTAAGTTGATATCAAATTACCAGGTCACATATTCAGGAATAAACTTGTCGCTTTTAGTTGACAAAATCTTATTTGAATTTGTCAATGTAAATGTTGATCTTATTGATGAATATCTACAAAACTCTTGAGTTCTCATTATGTATTTCCTCATAAAAGCCTCATATTTGTATCGTCGAGACGTGCATGAGGCGTTTTTTACGAATACTATCTTTGAAGTGTTCTTCAAATCTGGAAGGGAGATGAATTTATGATCTCTTATTCATCAGCGAACAGAAAGATTTTGCGCTTTTGCATTTGAAAAAAATATCTCGTGCTCTGCTAAGTTGATATCAAATTACCAGGTCACATATTCGGGAATAAACTTGTCGCTTTTAGTTGACAAAATCTTATTTGAATTTGTCAATGTAAATGTTGATCTTATTGATGAATATCTACAAAACTCTTGAGTTCTCATTATGTATTTCCTCATAAAAGCCTCATATTTGTATCGTCGAGACGTGCATGAGGCGTTTTTTACGAATACTATCTTTGAAGTGTTCTTCAAATCTGGAAGGGAGATGAATTTATGATCTCTTATTCATCAGCGAACAGAAAGATTTTGCGCTTTTGCATTTGAAAAAAATATCTCGTGCTCTGCTAAGTTGATATCAAATTACCAGGTCACATATTCGGGAATAAACTTGTCGCTTTTAGTTGACAAAATCTTATTTGAATTTGTCAATGTAAATGTTGATCTTATTGATGAATATCTACAAAACTCTTGAGTTCTCATTATGTATTTCCTCATAAAAGCCTCATATTTGTATCGTCGAGACGTGCATGAGGCGTTTTTTACGAATACTATCTTTGAAGTGTTCTTCAAATCTGGAAGGGAGATGAATTTATGATCTCTTATTCATCAGCGAACAGAAAGATTTTGCGCTTTTGCATTTGAAAAAAATATCTCGTGCTCTGCTAAGTTGATATCAAATTACCAGGTCACATATTCGGGAATAAACTTGTCGCTTTTAGTTGACAAAATCTTATTTGAATTTGTCAATGTAAATGTTGATCTTATTGATGAATATCTACAAAACTCTTGAGTTCTCATTATGTATTTCCTCATAAAAGCCTCATATTTGTATCGTCGAGACGTGCATGAGGCGTTTTTTACGAATACTATCTTTGAAGTGTTCTTCAAATCTGGAAGGGAGATGAATTTATGATCTCTTATTCATCACCGAACAGAAAGATTTTGCGCTTTTGCATTTGAAAAAAATATCTCGTGCTCTGCTAAGTTGATATCAAATTACCAGGCCACATATTCGGGAATAAACTTGTCGCTTTTAGTTGACAAAATCTTATTTGAATTTGTCAATGTAAATGTTGATCTTTTTGATGAATATCTACAAAACTCTTGAGTTCTCATTATGTATTTCCTCATAAAAGCCTCATATTTGTATCGTCGAGACGGGTATCAGCCATTTTTCACGGATACTATATTTGTAGTATTCGTGAAATTTGGAAGAGAGATGAAGTTTATGATCTCTTATTTATCATCGAACAGAAAAATTTTGCGCTTTTGCATTCGAAAAAAATATTTCGTGCTCTGCTAAGTTGATATCAAATTACCAGGTCACATATTCGGGAATAAACTTGTCGCTTTTAGTTGACAAAATCTTATTTGAATTTGTCAATGTAAATGTTGATCTTTTTGATGAATATCTACAAAACTCTTGAGTTCTCATTATGTATTTCCTCATAAAAGCCTCATATTTGTATCGTCGAGACGGGTATCAGCCATTTTTCACGGATACTATATTTGTAGTATTCGTGAAATTTGGAAGAGAGATGAAGTTTATGATCTCTTATTTATCATCGAACAGAAAAATTTTGCGCTTTTGCATTCGAAAAAAATATTTCGTGCTCTGCTAAGTTGATATCAAATTACCAGGTCATATATTCGGGAATAAACTTGTCGCTTTTAGTTGACAAAATCTTATTTGAATTGGTCAATGTAAATGTTGATCTTATTGATGAATATCTACACAACTCTTGAGTTCTCATTATATATTTCCTCATAAAAGCCTCATATTTGTATCGTCGAGACGGGTATCAGACATTTTTCACGGATACTATATTTGTAGTATTCTTGAAATTTGGAAGAGAGATGAAGTTTATGATCTCTTATTTATCAGCGAACAGAAAAATTTTGCGCTTTTGCATTCGAAAAAACTATTTCGTGCTCTGCTAAGTTGATATCAAATTACCAGGTCACATATTCGGGAATAAACTTGTCGCTTTTAGTTTTATTTTTGTGGAATGACAAAATCTTATTTGAATTTGTCAATGTAAATGTTGATCTCATTGATGAATATCTACACAACTCTTGAGTTCTCATTATATTTTTCCTCATGAAAGCCTCATATTTGTATCGTCGAGACGTGTATGAGGCGTTTTTCACGAATACTATCCTTGTAGTATTCTTGAAATCTGGAAGGGAGATGAATTTATGATCTTTCATTCATCAGCAAAAAGAAAAATTTTGCGCTTTTGCATTTGAAAAAAATATCTCGTGCTCTACTAAGTTGATATTAAATTACCAGGTCATATATTCGGGAATAAACCCGTCGCTTTCAGGTTTTTTTAAGCAAATTAACAAAGTCTGATTTGAATTTCTCACTGTAAATGTTGATCTGATCGATAAATATGTTCACAACTCTAAACTTCTCATTATAATATTGTTTCTTATACAATCCTGTATCGTCGAGACGGGTATCAGGCATTTTTCACGGATACTATATTTGTAGTATTCTTGAAAACTGGAAGAGAGATGAAGTTTATAATCTCTTATTTATCAGCGAACAGAAAGATTTTGCGCTTTTGCATTTGGAAAAAATATCTCGTGCTCTGCTAAGTTGATATCAAATTACCAGGTCACATATTCGGGAATAAACTTGTCGCTTTTAGGTTTTTTTTGGTGAAATGACAAAATCTTGTTTGAATTTGTCAATGTAAATGTTGATCTCATCAGCGGCGTAGTAACGCCAATACGGGCCTGTGTTCAAGATATTTTTCGGGCCCCTACCTTACTAGCAGAGCTGCCTGAGGGTTATATAATTTGAAAAATACGATAAGGACAAAATAAAAAACACATTTTCTTTGTCACTTAGGTATATTGAAATATTGACAATAAAAATTACGTAGGTATACCTATTACCTACCACGTATACCTACTTAAATACAGGGTCCGGCAGAGATGTATGACGTTTTTGAAAAAATCATAACTAATTGAGATTTTGAGGAAAATGAAATTTTATTTTTTTTAAATGTACATGAGAGTTTGCCATTTATACCACATCAAAAAAAAAGGATAAAAAATAATCATGAACGGAAGATGATGTTATCTAAGTGGTTGCCCTGTTTTTCCACACACTCCTGCAGCCGATTTGTGAAGTTGTTCATGCATCGTTCCAGCATGTTGTTTGGAATTGCTTGAATTTCGCGGGTGATTGCAAGACAAAGTTCGTCAAGGGTACGTGGCTTGTCAATATATACACGAGCTTTTAGGTGGTCCCACAGAAAAAAATCACATGGGGTGAGATCAGGCGATCGTGGAGGCCACTCAATATCCCCTCTTAGCGAAATCAGTCGTCCAGGAAATGCTGTCTCAAAAATGCCATAGATTCCCTTGACGTGTAACAAGTTGCCCCGTCTTGCTGGAAGAAAACATTTCTAATGGCTATACGACGCCTTCTCAATTCAGGAAGGAAAAATTCACGCAGCATCGTGACGTAGCGCTGTGTGTTTACAGTCACTGTCCGCCCCCCTTCTCGGAAAAAGTACGGACCGATTACTCCGAATCTGCCAAGAGCGCACCATTGGTGCGCCAAACAGTAACTTTGTCACTATGAAGAGGTGTTTCGTGGAGTTCCCGAGGATTTACGTCTGACCAGTAGCGACAGTTCTGTTTATTTACGTACCCTGATGAATGGAAGTGCGCTTCATCACTCATTATGACAATGATGTCATCCGTCATCTCTTGCAGCATTCTTTCAGCGAATCGGAGCCTCCGTGCATAATCATTTGGTTGAAGTTGTTGAACAACCATAATTTTGTAAGGGTGGAAATGAAGGTCAAAGTGTAAAATTCTTCTTACTGATCTGTCACTCATCCGTAGAGCACGAGCATGCTGCAAAGCAGATCGTCGCGGACTTGCTTCGATAGCTGCTCTAACACGGCCGACATTTTCCGGAGTTCTAGCAGTTCTTTCTCTGCCCCTAGGTACACTAGGGCTCAACGATCCTCTCGTCCGGAGATTGTGCACCCACTTTAGGATGGTGTTTCGTGAAGAAACACGTCCATGCCTTCCAACATTAAAATGTGTTCGAAATCTACGTTGAGTTGCTACCACAGAACGATCGGTTTCAATGAAACTTTCGTATACAAACACCCGTTGCTCTAGCGACCACGTCTCCATGGCGACTGAACAAGAAAAAATGGCAACTCCTTGCGGTCACATATCGACCATTTCGAAAAAGTTAGGCTTCCCCTTGGCCGAGTTATACGCATCCAAAAAACGTCATACATCTCTGCCGGACCCTGTATAATCAAAAGGAAAACGAAAACCAAAATAATATTGAAAAATAATTCGTATATAAATATACTATTAGTATAATATTGGCAAATAAAACTGAAAACACAAATTCAAAACAAAGCAAAGCGCAATCAAAACTTCATTTTGCGAGCTTTTGAATTTGCAAAAGTTGTCACAATATTAGCAATATCTAGTGTTCGAGCAACCTCATTTTCAATAGAAATAATCGACAAAGCAGATAACCTTTGTTGGCCCATGGTGCTTCTCAAATAATTCTTTATTATTTTCAATTTTGAAAAAGATCTTTCAGAGGTGGCTACTGAAACAGGTATAGCAAGAAATATGTTGCATGCTGTTAAAATTTCAGTAAAGCTAGAACACGAGGAAAAGTTTTGAACCAAAATAAATTCAGACAAATCAAAAATAGAATCAACTGCATTCAATTAATCACGAAAGCAATTTCTAAAAGAAATCAATTGCGATGAAATAGTATCTGAAATATCATCTGGATATTTAAGATAAAGGTCATGGCCCATTTTATATAATTCCTTGTCAGAAACAGATGGATTCCGTAAAGTGTCTGGGCATATTACACGAAAATTAGAATAAATGTCGTTGAGTGCTGAACTTCTGTTTTTTATCTGGGCTATAATTATATCTATTGTTCTATAGAATACGTTGATTTTAAACCAATCTTGATTTGTTTGAATTTTATGATGGTTATTAGTTTCATCAAAGAAAATTTTCGGACGAGAAATTCTCTTTTTTGTGAATTCAGCAGTAGTACCCCACTCCTTCGCTAAATCAATAGCTTCGGTTATAATTAAATTAAAATCATCACGCGTTTGTTTCATATTTTCATATAAAGCGTGAAAAAGTTTTGATGCCTGCTCAATATTTTTCTCCTTACCCTGTAAGAGTTTAGACACAGTGTCCACTTTTTTCAAAATATTTGTTTCAATAATAATTAAAACGATCGTTTCAAATTTCTCTAAATGATTTTTTAAAGACCTTGCCTCGGATATTTCCGTTGGATTAGCAGAAGATAATATTATTTTCGAGAGAGCTTTCAACACATGTACATATCTAAAACGGAGAGCTTCTAAAGCATCATGTCTTGACGACCAACGAGTAGGTGCTAGTCTTTTTATTGTGATTTTACATTGGTTTTGGTTTATACTTTGCAACAGAGCCCATCGTTTTATGCTGTGACCAAAGAATACATTTGAAGTAAGTCGTAAAAGTTCCTTATTTCTTCAACATCCTTCACTGAGTCATTAAGGATTAAATTTAAATTGTGAGCTGCGCAATGTACATACGGAGCATACGGCGATAATTTTGATATTTCAGCTTGAACACCTTTATACACACCGCTCATGTTCGCAGCTCCATCATACCCTTGTCCACGAAGCTTTTTTAGGGGCAGATCATTGTCTCTTAAAATGTCTAAAATGGTTCTGCTAAGAGCGGAACCAGTTTGGTCTGCTACTGGAATAAACCCTAAGAAAGATTCGTTTATTTTGATTTGTACTGGTTCGTTTTCTACATATTCTGTGATGACATATCGAATAACCATACTCAATTGGTCGATCTTTGCAATATCCTGAGTAGTATCAATTACGATTGAAAAAAAGGGCGCATTTTTAATTTTTGTTACAATGCTTTGTTTAATTGCATTGCCTAGTATTACAATGATTTCGTTCTGAATACTTGGGCTTAAGTACGTTACCGATTTTTTTTTCCTCTGTTCCAACAAATTTTGCAAAACTGGGTCATACTTTGATAATAATTTAATAATTGATATAAAAGCACCAGGGTTTTTCGAGTTTTCGCTTTCATCATGTCCCCTAAAAGGCATGTTACAAGAAGCTAGTGTTAAAGTTACATCTATAACTCGTTCCAAAATCTTTCTCCAAGTAGAAACTTCTTGACGTAAATTTTCATCCACGTTTTCATCGATAGTTTTATTTCGTCTCCAACGATCAAAAATAGCACATGATTCGTTATGCGCAAGTTTTTCTTCATGTCTGTTTATTCCCTGTTGAAGGTGCGTCCAGTCATTATTACCAACCGCCATGCTATCATCAGGTTGTCCAAACAGCCAGCAGGGCAGACAGTAACATTTATCGAGGATTTTGGAATAGCATAACCACGAACGTTCGGTTTTAATATATTCCTGATTTATTAGTTTTATTATAAAAAAAGGTTGAAAATTTTCTGCCTGTACTATCTTTGGGAAAGGGACCCAATGGCCTGCATGGTTCAGTATCCACCAAAAATCTTTTTTCAGAATTTGTTAACTTCCTCTCTTGATAATATCCTTTATCATTCTTCAAATCATCCGTTTTGTCTCCGAGATAGGGTCTGTCAGTAATAATATCACCTTCACTTTGAGGTACCTCATTTTTAATGTCACTTATATTCGCAGCGTTTGTTGCTATATTTAAGTTATCAGTTTCTGATGGATTTTCACAAATATAAGCTTCAGATTCTACCATTTCCCTATCTGATTTGCTAGGGAAATCTAATGGAAGCTTAGAAATTTCAACTAAAAGTAAAACAAGACGTAAGAATGTGTGAAATAATCCTTCTGTATTGACTTACTCTGATAAGTGTTACTTGTACTACTATTTCCTGGAACCGCCGAATCAACCGAAGTACTCTCTATTGCATTGAAAAAAGATGTAATTTTTGGAAGCTTCCGCTTTTTTTCCGCCGACTCTACCAGCATCCTACGCTTTTGAGCACCGGATTTATGCTTATATGAATTCATTCTACAAGACAAGAACATAATAATTATGAATACCTAAGTAAATGTAACGTATTAAAAAAAATCTAACAACATTTCTTGAGACAGGAAAAAATACGAGGCATTTCTCGAGGACTGCCGATAGTGGTGAAAAAAACAAGGTAACTTGTGAATAGTATCGAGCTATTAGACTCTTATTTTCAAATTATTTTTGGATTATAAAGACTTGTAAGTGACCAATTGAAATTCTAATCCTTAATTATAATTTCAAAATAATGATCTGATAACTTGACAATACAATTCACAATTTACTCAGTCTTCAATTCTATCAGCAGTCCCAAAAGACTGTATCTACCGCATTTCTTCATATTAAGAGAAGCACCTAATGAAAAAATCAGCCACGTAATTAATTATAGAACTCACCTTCAATAACAGTTTAAAGTCCTTAAATTTAAAAACACAACAAATCAAGAATATTGAGAAATTTCACTCTGAATACACTCGCAACGTATGTAGTTGTAGTATCAAATTCGAATACCTACTAATCCCTCTATAATGGGAATAGAAATGAAATGATTTCGTATTTTCCCTCTTGTCCAAATAAAATTTCCTCATTGGAGAATGGACAATTATCATTGAAATGTCAAGAAAGCCGCATGAGGAATCTTATATCAGAGAAGCCGCTCAAAGTGAAGCCGCTCATAAGGAAGCCGCCGAATAAAGAGATCATCTGTTGACATTAATGTAAATCATACGTTTATAACGCTCTCCACCCTTTGTGGAGAGCGTTCGGTTCGATTTGTCCAGGCCGCTAAAGGCGGCAATCGTCCAGGATAGCGATTTCCACCAGAAGAGGTTTGCCGTTTGCAAGAACATTAATATAAAAGAGGAATTATTGGTTTTATTTTTGTGCGATGTGATGATACTTTCATACCAAACATATTACTGATATGAATTGATAATTTCAACTAGAGTTTCGGTGATAAGTTGGTTTTAGTAGAAAATGAAGAATTTATTCTGCAACAAAAAATAACTCTGTAACAATTCGGAGGGAGGGTTTGGAAAAGAGTCGTCCCAAGGCCAAAGCCCGGGCCCCTACGGGGACCGGGCCTGTGTTCTTCGAACACGCCGAACACAGGTCACTACGCCACTGAATCTCATTGATGAATATGTACACAACTCTAGAGTTCTCATTATATATTTTCTCATGAGAGCCTCATATTTGTATCGTCCAGACGTGTAGGAGGCGTTTTTCACGAGTACTATCGTTGTAGTATTCTTCAAATCTGTAAGGGAGATGAATTTATGATCTCTTATTCATCAGCGAACAGAAAGATTTTGCGCTTTTGCATTTGGAAAAAATATCTCGTGCTATGCTTAGTTGATATCAAATCACCAGGTCACATATTCGAAAATTAACTTATCGCTTTTAGGTTTTTTTTAGCGAAATGACAAAATCAGATTTGAATTCGTCACTGTAAATGTTGATGTTATTGATAAATTTGTACACAACTCTAGACTTCTTGTTTTCTCCTCAGTTTGTGTATTTGATCCAGTCAAAAATCTTTAAGTTTTATTTTGAATGCAGTGAGGGTTGTTGCAAGCAGATCAGCAGCAATTTGAAAAGATACATTGGTTCTCCTTTCAGGATTTCCTTTTCGTTTGTAAAATTTTTCTTCTGAATTTTCGAAGTGGCATCCTTTCGAAACGTTTATCGAGAAGTTTCCCTTCAATATGCTAACATCAGTTCTTCTACATACTGTGCGGATTTTTAGTCCACTCGGAGCTATCATGATGAATCTACCATTGCCAATTTGCTGGATAACATTCTTGTTGGTTTCCACAGGATGGTTTCGACAGGAATTTTTGGAGATGCAACAGCTGGAACAAGCAATCTTCTACCTCTGAGCCATCATTAAGTTTATCGTTTTCGCAGTAATATAGTGGGTGTAAATCAACACAAGGCGGAGACGCGTATTGATACCATTTTTCATTGATTGTCAGATAGGTATTCTTGGGAATAAGAATGGTGTTGTTGATAGTTGGGACTGAAAATAAATGGTAATGAGAAAAAAGTTCAGGGTGAACAATAGGAAAATAAAGAATGAAAACAATTCTGCATTCGACGAAATATGCATCTACTTTCATCAATCCATTAAATCTGTGATATTCATTTTCGTCAGTGAATATTAAGTTATCTGGAGAATATAAAGTTTTTATTCAGCGATTATTGAATTCAATTCTGAAAACTTAATGATGCTTTGATGTAATATTCCAAGACTTGAAAAACTAATGGCATTTTCAATTTCATCGATTCTATAATAATATTGACCGAAATACCAATTTGATCCATGAGATTCGTTATCTGAATATACATATAAAAATTATCACTCAATTGATTAAATTTTTCAGAGATTCCTTCAAGTTGGGATTTAAATTACTTCAACGGTTAATGAGATACCTGCATTTAAATTTATCATAATTCCTTTCTGGTTGTCTTGAAGCTCTCTTAGAGTTGATTCATAATGTAATGCATCATTCGCATCTGAATTACCAGTGATACTCTTTATTATGGTCCCTAATCCATCAATTATTATCGGCGTGAAAACAGCAACGGTTTTGCTAGTAACGGTTTTAGCGGGTGCACCGTAACTATTGATCCCAGCTGAGAATATGCCTCGTTGAAAGATTCGCTATTGAAATTTCGCTGGCGACTGCAGAATTATTAGATAATATTCAAACTCTCAATGATATCATCGACATTCATTCGAGATCGATTAAATAAGGTGGTCATAAGAGGGTGAAAAAATAAAACACTGCTGAATGTTACGTTCCCTTAAACCTAAAAACAAATTGACATGAATTATATTGATATTTTAATATATTATGTATATGTGATTGATATTGATATTGGATCGGATATCAAAATGGTGAATAAAAATCGACGCTATCCATTGCCGTGCGCTAGAAGTGGAACGAATGTACTTTGAAAATTTCGAATGGTCAGTACAATGAAATTCGAATTAGGAGTTGTCGCTCATCTTGAGGTAGTTTTTGGTGTTGACTGAAAAGAGAAGAAAAATTCCTAATGGATGGATCCCATTCTCGGGCTTCAGGGGCGGCGCAGCAGGACTTTGAAAATTTCGAATGGTACGTTCGATAAAAACCAATACAGGAGTTGTCGCTCATCTTGAGTTGATTTTCGGAGTTGACTGTGATAAGAACAAACTTTTCTGATCGATGAATCCCATTGTCGGGCTTCAGGGGCGGCGCGGTAGGACTTTGAAAATTTCGAATGGTCAGTACAATAAAATTCAAAACAGGGATTGTCGCTCATCTTGAGGTAATTTTTGGCGTTGACTAAAATGACAAGAAAAATTCCTAATGGATGGATCCCATTGTCGGGCTTCAGGGGCGGCGCGGTAGGACTTTGAAAATTTCGAATGGTACGTTCGATAAAAACCAAAACAGGAGTTGTCGCTCATCTTGAGTTGATTTTCGGAGTTGACTGTGATAAGAACAAACTTTTCTGATCGATGAATCCCATTGTCGGGCTTCAGGGGCGGCGCGGTAGGACTTTGAAAATTTCGAATGGTACGTTCGATAAAAACCAAAACAGGAGTTGTCGCTCATCTTGAGTTGATTTTCGGTGTTGACTGTGATAAGAACAAACTTTCCTAATCGATGAATCCCATTGTCGGGCTTCAGGGGCGGCGCGGTAGGACTTTGAAAATTTCGAATGGTACGTTCGATAAAAATCAAAACAGGAGTTGTCGCTCATCTTGAGGTGGTTTTTGGTGTTGACTGTGATAAGAACAAACTTTCCTAATCGATGAATCCCATTGTCGGGCTTCAGGAGCGTCGCGGTAGGACTTTGAAAATTCAGAATGGTGCGTTCGATAACATCCATATCGCATAATCTTGAACGAGTTTTTGGTGTTGACTATCATAAGAACAAATATGGGTATTCTATGAAATCTGTCGTTGGTCCTAGGGGTCTGGAAATTTGTTGCATAATGTTGTGTAATATTGTGTAAAAACTCATTTCCACACCACCTTGCGGTAGAGTGATCGGTACGTTTTTTTTCATGTGGTTTCCCCAGGAGGCCTATTCCACAAAAATCTTTGTAATTCAATTTTAATATTGTCCTATACGTATTAAATACTTTTCTTCCGCTTTCATTCCATGTTTTTCAAAAATATCGCACATAAAATACAAATTTTATCCCCATTGTCGCAATTTGAATGGTGATATCTCTCACAGCTTTCACATTTGAGTATGTTTTCATTTATTATATTCGGACAGTTTTCACCACATATAAGGCATTTGGAAGTCATATCATCGGACATACTCAGCAACATATTCATTGTTTTCTTTCGCAAACTATTCATATTTTCTGAAATAATTAGGGAATGGTCGCTGAGAATTTGTTTCACGAAATAGATGATAAACATTCCACAATTATTTAAGTATCTGTTTGTCGGATATGATTTTTCATTTTGTTTCTCCAGCCTTCGACAGGAATTGACTGTCCTCTCTCCCGATTATACAATGTTATGAAGTTCAGGAAATGTTTTTTATGATCATCAGTTTTCACTTCAGTACTTAATGAGGGATCCAAAAATGAAAATTCATAACTCAGGAAGTCAGCAATCGCTAAACACCAATGGTTTCTGCCTACAGATAAAGGCATAATAACAATTTTTTCATTAAAATCTGGCGTCGAACTGAAAAAATCACTTTCTAACTCCCAAAGGTGATTGAAAATTGCATACACTTTATCAGTTGTTAAAAACATAAATCGCTCTTGATTATATTCCTGAAATAAACAGTGGAATGAAAGGTTAATTATTGTATCCATAACCCATTCTTTCGAGTGTAAAGAGTGAAAATCTTCATTTGAGAGTTCAGGCCACAAAGCATCTTGAAAATGACCAATAATATATTTCTTTTTCAAGTTCACATAATATCCATCATTTTTAATTATGCCATTTGCATATTTTATTACCCGTTTAAGGGTTGTTTCAGGTGTTGTGGATACAATTTGTTTATCCTGTGATAACCAACACCTTTTTTCTATGTTGGCGTGAGGGAAAGCTGGATCTACAATTTCAGGAAGGAGATAAAATAAATAGAAATCTTCGATGGGAATCTTCATCTTTTCATTCCAGAAAGATTCATTCCTTTCTACTCTTGTAGTGTGGAACCCTTTAAATGTCCATACTAGAAAATCACACCACTGTCTTTCTGAAATATGCAGGAGACCCTGAATTTGATAAAAATATTCATGGGATTTCAATAAATTTCCATTCTTATCCAAATAATTCACCTTCCGTGGGCAGTCATTTCTCACACTGTAGGGGCATTTTATTTCCAGAATTCCATTGCTGTTCACTAAACCGTCAGGTGAACAACCCAAGAATGGACTATTCCCTCTCACCAATAAGCCACAACAAGTTATTCTATATGATGGATTTCTCTTCATGTACACATTCAAACATGTTTTTTCATATTTAATTCCATGTCTCATGGCTGGAGTTCTTAATGAATCTGCGTATAATATTCGTTTCACAATATTCATTTTACATTTTTCGCTGCGAGCTTTGCAGACTGCTCCAAAATAAGAGGCTGTGAGTCGTTTTTTTCTTTCCTCAAACCAACACTGGGCTTTGCGCTGTTGTCTGGTCTCAGTTTCAATTTTCTCCAATTCCTCAATATTTGAAGGCAAATTGGACAAATATTTCATGCATCTATCTTCAAGAGTTTGACGTACCTCTTCAGTATTTTCTCTTCTTCCCTCGAGACCCATTATCAAAGACATTTTTTTCAACGTCATCTGATCGAAATTACTCGGATTTTTCATTTTTCCTTTCTTTTTCCATTCTTCTGTTTGTGATAGCTCTTCGTGCAGAATAGATTGTGCAGAGTCCTTGTTTTTTCTGGATGTACACCTTTCTTTGGGAATATCTAGAGTAATTTCTTTATGGTAAGACAAAACTCTTTTCCGAATGAGTCTCACAATACGACTACATCTCTGAAGGTTGTTTGTGGTTATGATGAGATTTTTTACAACGCAAAACCAATTTTCTACAGGAGCATTACTGACTCTTTTCATGTCATTATTTTCGATGAACAAACCAGTCCATAAGGGCAGATATGTCATATATTTTTTCAATACTAACTCAAAAAAAGTTGGATTGAAATATTCGTTTTCAGTATTTCCCTCATCATTTTTGGAAACTTCTTCTTTGAGATTCTCAGCAATCATTCGAAAATGTTGATAAAACTCACTATTTCCGTAGAGAGTAAACTCTTCTATTTCTGAACGGTTCTCTGTGTAATCATCTTTAGAAATTTCAATTGAACTATCATGTTCACTCTGTCGACATAGTGAGAGTAAACCTTTGATTGCGTTCTCAACAAAAATGGATTTATTTCGTGAAAGTAGCAATATTCCCATGATGATAAACCATTTTTCTATTGCTTCAAAACTCTTGAAACTCATGCAAGTTGCAATTATTTCTCTGAGAAATTTTCTATTATCATCATTTTTCTCATTTTCGTCGATATCTTTGGTAACTATTTTGATGAAATGATTGCAGCATAAATTTATAATTATTTTATTTTTCAAGTTATCGGTTTTATTCATTTTCAGACAATGATATGTACAGTTAAGGTAATCGCTCTTTGTCATGTTATTCCAGAATAGTAAAGTTGCATTAATGAGTGCGAAGCTAAAATCGGTCACAACCCTCATGAACAATGGCCATTTTTTCTTCCGCTGTATTGCAAACGATTTGAATTTTGCTAGCCATACTCCAATGGAAGTTGTATCATGGTCACAACTGAACATCTCAAATATGGGACATACTCTTTTATTAAAGGAAGTTACAATTACACCGGCATAATAGAAAATTCCTTTATTTACGAATTTCGGTCTTCTTATAGCATTTCCTGTAGCATCCAGATGTATTATTAATTCACCTTCATTCCTCATCAGAATATCGAGTTGTTCAGAACTGAATATGTAAACATGAAAAGGCTGACCAACACATTTTATATATTCCGCATTTTCACGTTGCATAAGGCACATATCGTACAGATCATCCTTATGTCTATCATTGTGACCTAATGCTTCTGATCTCATTTTTCGGAGTACTGAGTCTGATTTTATAGTCTGTAAATTTCCAACTTTAATTAATTGTGAACTACTATTTTTGATCCTTTTCTCTCTCGACTTTGACGGTTTCATCAGCAATAATTCCTTCTTACTAATTATCCTATCAGCACCTTTTACATAGGTAGTTACTGATTCCAAATGATTGAAATTAGCCGAGGAGCAATACACTAATACGTTATGGTCAGAATTCTGCTTAGAAAATTCGTTTAATACTAGTACGTAAGAATTGCATTTTCTATGAGTACAATAACTGTGGATCATTGCTGAAAATTCTTGAGACGAAATTTGAAATTGTCCTAAATAATGTTGACAAGAAGAGAAAGGAAGGCGGATCAAGTCAGAATTCTTGAGATTAATCCAATTTGCGGGCCTCAAGAAATTCGAAACATTATTTTTAGCCATGTCAACCAGTATCTGTGGTGTTTCTTCCATACTCAATGAAGGATCTTTACATTCTCTGCTTGAATTACTTTTGTCAGGAGTTTTCGTGATTGATATTTCATCTCTATCCTGTAGTTTATCACTAGGTAACTCTACGTACGAAATATTATTGAAGGAAGCAATATCGGGTTTTATATTTTCGATTTCAGAAGAATTCTGAATTGAATGGTTTCCGGAAACATTGTTGATCTCCTTGCCTATGTCAGATGATATAGCATCAAAATGTTCTACTTTTGATGGAAATGACTGAACTCTTGTGAAATTTTCATTTTCATATCGTTCCCATCTTCTAAGGATTCTTTTTTTATATTTATTGCAATTTTTTCACAATTCTGCAGAGAAAATTTCAAACAGATCTTATGAAATAACAATTTCCACTGGTCATGATCTTCGAGCGTAGATTTTTTTGCACCCATCTCCTTGAGGAGTGCAATAATTTCATCTCCTTGATCTTCGCACTTATATTCGGTTCATTCGAAATTTTAAATATTTTAGAAATTCTTACGTTCTGAATTAATTCTCCAAATATTCTTGATGGGACAAACTTATTCACAGCACAACTCGTCTAATGAAATATACACAACACAGCAAACACTAAAATACTTTTTACTCTTTGAGGAAAGTTATTCGTCTGACCAGCTGAATAGCAAGAAGCTTTCTGAAATTTTTTCAATAAGTTTCAACAAGGACGCTTTTCCTTATCATCTGTTTTTTTATTGTCTTTCACATCTTGAGGAAAAAATCACGTTCTGTTAGCTGTATTTGCATTCCAAATGTTTCCTAATGGGGTGTCATAAATTTAATCGGTGCCTACTTCGGAGGGATCGTGGTATACCAACTTTTTCAATACCTATTGTGTACCAATAACATCTTCAGTGAACTAAAACTCATTTCAATGGGAAGTAGGTACATAGTTTCGCCTAAATTTCAGGAATTCTTTCGAATTCCTTGGCACCATAAAACAAAAATGTATACTACTGTCACATAATATGTTGGTCGTATCAGAACTTGCCGCCTGTGCTGTGTGAAATTATAGAAATTTCACCACTTACTTGATAACTCCAAATGAATAAACCAGCACTGGGATTGCGTAGCTGTTGATGGCTCTGATGAGATTTCCAGAATTCAATAGTGACTTCATCACCGTTCTAAGTCGGCCAGTATACTCCTCCCGGATTTTTGCCTTCGACTGCTTTTGCTCCAAACATCTAGCCTGTTGGTATCCCAGATATTTATAAGTTTCCCCATATTGTTATTATTATTATTATTATTATCATTACTTTTCTTTGCAGAATTCAACGCAATCATAAAAAAATAGGGTTCTAATTTGAAAAACAGAAGTTATGGCCAATTTTCGATGAGTTTTCGACACAAAATTTGAAACACCCTGTGATGATATTTTTGAAATTCAAAAAAAGATGCATGAACTTTCCACATTCTTCTACTTTGATGTTATGAGAACAGTTTACGCTCAGAATGTTCAGAACAAGAAAAATGAACATAATACTGCTTAGGAATATTTGATTTTTCCCGTTTTTTTTTTCGATATTTTGAAAACTATTTCACTGTATATAATGGTTTTATTTAATGTATTCATTCAGCATTGAAAACTCAATTATATCAGAAACGAACAAATTGAAAACAAAATTTTTTTTTTATTTTCACTGCTTGTAATAAACAGTAGCGCTCAGGCATCAATCAAAAATATTTTAGCTCAATAGAGAATTTCCAACAATATCATAATCCCAATTTTCAGTTTTCAAATATGTCCAGTTCTCCTGAAAAGTCTAATAGGCACTCGAACTTGGGACACACTGTATATTATCATCTATCAACTGAGTACTCACAGTCACAGTACGGAATAAATTCATTATTTCACAAACAAGAGATAAGAAATATTCAACCTAGTTCTGAATACCAAGTGGCTAAATGATACAGCTCAAATGAAACACCCCATGAATATCTGCATTTTTTGATACTAAGAGGAACATTCTAGGTACCTACTTACATCAAGGATGTCTATCATTTGGCACAAATTTTTGATTTAATCCATGGTTGGTTGTCTGTGGTTGAATAAGTGTCGAATGATAGCTCTGTTTTCTTTATTACAAAGCTTTTGGATTTTACAAAACGCAAAATATACAGAAATTGACGATTTTTATCTTTCATTCGCCAATATCCGCTGTGAAATTATATCAACCATTTTCTGTAGTAACAATGAGTTTAAATAGATAGGTATTTAGATGTAAACCCAATGGTAGTATCCAAAAATGCAATTATTCAAATATGGTGTTCTATTTTATGTGATGTATCTTTTTTCTGTTAAATTATTATAGGCCACACAGTATATTCGTGAACTAAGTGGAAACTTGCACTGAAATAAACTAGTTTTTCAGAATATTTCTGGTTTGTGAAAAAAAGAATTTATTCCATACCTACATACTTTATGACCTCACTGTATTTGATCAGATAGAACAATAAATTCTGATTTACAAAAGTAACAAAAAATTATTCAGTACTTCCATGCAAGTATTCCCAATAACGAATAAAGAAATTTATGAAAAATTGATTGGACCTCGGATTTGACTCACCTACAGATTCAATGTGTTCATTGGTTGTTTCTGTGCAATCAATAATTCTGAAAACAGATCCTTTTTCTGCTTGTTCAAGAAAATTTGAGAATTCTTCCTGATCAATGAGGCAGCCACTTTCATCTGCCAGTTTGAAATTGTCTATTTCTAATCCAGTTGCCAATTCTAGTGATGTGAATTTTTTGAGACCTGAAACACATATTTATTAAAACAGGTATCTAACTTACAACGAACATTGGAAAATAACGAAACTACTATTATTTGTACTCACTCATCAGGATAAAATCCTTGTAATCGGTATTCTTATTGATAAACATCCATTTCTGAATGTTTCGGTATTCTATTTTTATGAACACCGACATCATATTACACTTCTTTAATCGATTCAAAGTAAAACACACTAACCTGCTACAGAGATATTGGCAATTAATCCCGATGACCGATAAGTTAGCAACTGTAACTGAAACTACTGAAAGCTGAAAGTGAAAATGTGAATCTATCTATCGCTATCGGGCCTGGACAAGTCTGGACAAGAAAGCGTACAATCTCCTACCTACCCCAACCAAAGAGACTGATGGTGATGGCGGGACTGGAAAGACTTGTTGATTGGATGATTTGATATGGCGTCATAGCCGTCATAGCTTCTAAGAGCCCTGTTACGGGGTGGCACGATTTTGTATCAACTTAATCAACTATCAACCACTTGAGGATTCAATGTTGAACACCAAACGGTGTTAAACATTGATAATGTCTTTGAGCAGGTGTTGAATTATATAAAACGGAGTTTTTCATTTTCACCAATGGCAATGGTGTCAGAATTAACACCTTTCGGTGAAAAGTGGTTGTACTACTCAGAGGTGTAAAAATTTACACCGTCAAATTTTATACTGTGTATCAGCCTCTGAATCTCAACGAATACCTAATATGTACTTCAATAATTTCACTTTCATTGTTGAACTTGAAAATCGAAGACGAACATTTTTCTATAGGAACATTCGACAATAACTCCTTAGAATTAGTATGCCATTTTGTGATTTCGAAGCCCCCTGATCTGAACATATCAGTAAGTTCAGAAAACAATAGTTTTGCTTCATTAATATTGTCCACACTAGTGGTTAAATAATCCACATACAAATCTTTGGAAATTGTCTTAGAAGCGAGTGGGAATCTTTTGGACACATCGAAAGCTGACTGCTTAACCACTCGTAGCGCTAAAAATGGTGAAGCCTTGACGCCGAAAGCAACAGTACCTAGTCAATTCGTATACCTCAATGGATTCTTCAGGCGAGAAGCGCCACAAAATGCGCTGAAATCGATGATGATCTTCCATCAACTTTATTTGTTTATACATCTGACACAAATCAGCTATGATTGCTATTTCGAAAATTCTGAAAGTCAGAAAGAGTTGCACGATATCTATCTGTAATCCCGGACCTGCAAATAAACAATCGTTCAACGAAACGGATTTTGGAGCTGTCTTCAAACTGGCATCGAATACGACTCTGACTGGGGTGGTAGTGGAATTCTTGAAAATTGCGTGATGCGGAATGAAATAATGCGGTATCCAAAGGGAAACCCTGATTCAAGTAATCGCGAAAAACTCCACTATATTTATCTTTCAAGTCTAATGACGAGAAAAATCTCTTTTGTAACGTTGAAAACCTTTTCAATGCGAGGGTGAACGAATCTACTAAATTGGAGGGATCTATTTGGAAAGGAAGAGCTACTTTATACCTTCCTGAAGGTTCCATAGAGTTCTCAGAGCTAAAATGCTCATTTTCTGGAACTTCTTCGAGTTTTATGAAATTTTTCAATAGTTTTTCTAGAGCGAAATTGTCAATAACTACATGAAACGAATTGGAATAAAGCGGTAAGTTGGTTGTGTCAATTATTTTATCCCCCTTAAGAATTCCAACAAAAATTGTTGCTCCCAGAATACCATATATTTTTTTTAGAATGGCAAAATCTACTATCCGCTAAAGGCAAATTGTCAATGAAACTTAAATCTTCCAATGGCATATCGTAGGAGGGTAATTTTGAGGTGAGATTATCTATAACCAGTGCATCCAACTTGATTTGGACGTTTTAATTGAAGCGTGAGGATATTCTTATATTTCGAACAACAGCCCCAACGGGATTTTTAAATGCTTGCAGCATTCACTTGACAGAAAATTATCCTGACTATCACTATCTAAATGAACTCGATTTTTTTCTGTTCTATCATCTACTTTAATCATTACCTCAGCTGTAGGTAATAAAGTGATTCTATTAGGATTATGCGAAATATCCATTTAGTGATTAATAATACTATCAGCTAACATCAAACTAACACCACTTTGCGAAACATTACTTTCTGTCATTAATGTTTTCCTCGTCCATTATGTAGTTAAAATAAAATAAACAATATCAGGAATTGGACAATTTAATTCTCCTTAGCGAATTTCTTCAGGCCAACGTTTCGGAACAAAGCTGTTCCTTTTTCAAGGCTAAAAAATACAAGACATTTAGATAAAAACAGATACAAAATAAAATACGCTGAAACTATACCTCTCGAAATTTCCATTTTGTTGAATCAGATGTGCTCTAGCAAACGCTTAATTAATTTTGAAATATCTCCGTGATACGGAAATTTCGAGAGGTATAGTTTTAGCGTATTTTATTTTGTATCTGTTTTTATCTAAATGTCTTGTATTTTTTAGCCTTGAAAAAGGAACAGCCTTGTTCCGGAACGTTGGCCTGAAGAAATTCGCTAAGGAGAATTAAATTGTCCAATTCCTGATATTGTTTATTTAATTACTTTCTGTATTACCATTAACAATAGGCTTTACTTCTTTTGACGCTTCTTTGTGGAAATGTAAAAAACATTGATGTCTATTTTTGCAAACGATACTAGTATTTAAGGATTTGCATTGACCTATTTTATGTTTGCTAGTCAAACAGTTTTAACATAAACTTTTTTCCTTTATCAATTTATATTATATCTTTCGTTTGGTGAAAGCTTCAGAAATCGATGACATTTGGTTATCAAATAGCTGTTTTCTCCGCATATAGGACAAGGACAATGTATTATTTTATCTGAAACAGAGCTCGCAGCATAAGGATATGAGCCTTTAGGTTTCGCCCAGGCGATTTTGTCTGGTTCGAACCACTGGCAGGAGTAGATGTTCTACTTAAAACTTTGGATGGCTTTTGAACGAACGTTATTAGGCTATCATAAGATGAAATTTCATTCGATGCTAAGGACATCTCAAAAAGTCTTTGTGTATTAGGATCTAATCTTGATAACGCTATAGAAACAAGCAAAAAATTTGCAAGTTCCCTTCAACGAAAGTTGTTTAAGAGCACTAACGGCTACATCAAATTTCTCTAAATATAAATTCAAATTATTTGCGGATTCTATATTCAATTGTCTGAACTCCATTATAGATTTGAAGTAGGATGTAGTAGCGAGAAGGCGTTCATCTTGAAAAGTATCTACTAATATTTTCCAAATAGTTTCATAATTTTCTGCTACTTGTGGGATGCCAGAGCACAAAGTTTGAGCACATCCGCCCAATTTACCAAGCAAATATCAGCTTCATTTTTTTTCCATTGCACTTAACTGCAAATTTTCATAACTATCGTTCTTTTCGTTTAAAATATATTTACTTGGTTCCTTACTTTATCTCAACCCGATATCAAAATGGGAGTTTTTCCAATAATTAAGTAATTCGATAAGCCATAATTCGGTTGCATCCGAATTTCATAGCTCGGCGATTTGGGAGTGAAAAACTACCTCGAACCGAATATTCACATGAAGGACTTTCGATATCAAACTGGGTTTGGTTGCTCCACCTGGAATTCCGAATAAATATCGATTTCTTATAGAAACTTTTGCTTCGGTCCTGTATTTTGATATTATTTCCAATGCTACTGTCATTTGATGGTCCAAAAAAACCGGAACAGTTTATTTAGTTTTCCTCTCAGTAAAATTCTGGAATATTCGTACTTTTGCGATTTTTTTTTGCACAAGTATTTAATTGTGATCGTGGTTTGAGTACAAGTATGCTTTTAAATGAGGGAAATGGACTAGCAGAGATCTAATTTCCGAAGCACACCACTGGTGTCGCCACCACAGGTGGACAATGACAGACTAGTTTCTGGCTTGTTAGCCGTCAGCGGGACCTCCTAACCCTTCCTCCGGTAGCAACCA
The DNA here is from genome assembly GCA_910592335.1 of Adalia bipunctata. Lineage (NCBI taxonomy): Eukaryota > Metazoa > Arthropoda > Insecta > Coleoptera > Coccinellidae > Adalia > Adalia bipunctata. Next base: position 4,362,300 of record OU342954.1, on the reverse strand, counting down.
ACTGAAACGGCAGAACTTATATTACGCCCTAGCAGAAACACCTAGCAGGTAAATGTCTATACGCTTTATCCCAGAGGTTCCTTCAAAAACTTTTTAATGCTTTCAAATGTTCCCGTGATGTTTCTTTCATCATTACTATCGAAGACTTTCATGTTTTTCAAACTGTAGTATGTTCAATAAGAATTCCTCTTGGTTCCTGGCATCCTGTGTATGGTCTACGATGTTGATTAAATTCTTCGTTGTACTAGAGTTCAATATGTCGAATATGATTTTCTTTTTCTGAAAAATGGAATGTGCTTTTTGCTGATAAGCTCATTTCACCAGTTATAATATAATGTTTGTACACAGGGCTACACATTCCCTACAGTTTGTATTATACTCTCACCAGAAGCCAATGTTGAACATGGGCATCCGTCAACCTTGTGGCCATTTTCAAATTTTTTATGTTCTCTAAATTGAATAATTCTTCAATGAATTTCCAATCTGCCCCCTCATGTTCAAAAGGGGTATTTTTCAACAGCAAATTCCTCGTATATTTTTATATCTGAGTAGTGATTTTTTACTTTAAACACAATTCAATAATTATCTGAAATACACAAATTGCAGTGGTTACACCTAATTGTTTTGAAAATGAAACCATATCGGAAACAAAAGCTGTAACATCCAGTACTGCTTCTTACATTTTTCCATACAAAGATTAACGATATCTTTAGTATCAAATACTTTTCAACTTGAGATTATGAAAAATATCCCAAAAGTTGTTCCAGTAAGCATGAACTCCTGTTGCCATAATAACCAAAGCATTTTTAACGGGAACATATTTTTTTCCTTTCCCTATAATTACGAATGACAATCAGATATTTCAGTCTATACTAGGATTTTCAGTTATCTTATGAAAATTAGATTAATAACCTAAATCATGAAAGCCAACAATTTCTTTATTTTGGAGGTCATAATAACTATTTGCTTTCTGAGAAACCTCAACCATTGAAATAATACAAATCTTGAAGCTTCCATTTTATGTTCCTGGGTTTATTTCGACGTAGTGGACTGTATGAACTTCTTTTCCTGCGCTGATTAATTTAAAAGAAACACATGTGTACTAACACTAACAGTTTATTTCAAGAAGAATTAAGCACACAACCAATTTAGGTTATGTTTACACCAGTTTGGTGTAGTATAGAACGATAAACGTAAATGCCTGCAAATCACAGAACATCTAATAATCTAACTGCAACTCACAGTAGATTGACGAGTATAATTTGTATATATCTACTCTTTAGTAGATTGAAGAAGAGAGAGAGTTATTTTAAATATTTGAAATAGGCACATCAACATCTGACTAATACATAGAACTTTAACATGGAAAAGAAGAAGAGATCAAAGCACATGAACATGAAATTAAGAAAGATATTAAGCGTTAAATTATACAGAATGTACCATCTTTATGGAAAATATACCTACATGAAAGAGAATACAATTAAGAAATGAAATTAATGAATTACTGATGATGATTATCGAGGCTGGCGCCATCTATCGGACTACTTTCCAAATACTAGATATAAATACAGGAATCTAAATTTCTCCATGCCGCCCCACTTGACAGGCTGTAAGGCTTCAACCCAAAAACAAAATTAAAAAATGGCTCTCAAACATGATATACAAGTTCAAATATTTAAGAATTTAAAATTGAAAATTTTCATATTACACAAAGAAAAAAAATGCAAATACATAATAAAGAAAATCAGTCTTTTGTCATATTTGACAACGGGCACAGTTTAATCACTGGGCGTTTTATAACACACTCACTACACAGGTGATTCCATCACCACCGGGATCCCATTTGGCTGGACAATGATTCCAACAGGAACTTCATTGAGGCCTGTAAAGTCCATCCTTTTTATTGTCTCGTGGCCAAGTTTCCAACATCTCTGTTGAAGCTGATGGAGTAGTTGGTACCTCGACATGCAATTCAGCTGAATAGATTTGACATCAGGATGTGGTACACTTTGACAAGGGCGGCCAATGTGAAAATAATCTGGAGTCAAAGGGATTAAATCGTTGGGATCTGACGAAAGGGGACGCAAAGGTCGAGAATTGAGGAAGGATTCGATTTGAGTCAACGTGCTGAATTCCTCAAAGGTTAAATCGGTTTCGCCAATGACTTTTGACAAAAGTTCTTTAAAGGATTTCACCTTAGCTGATGTTGAGAAGGAAACTAATTTAACTAAGCCAAGATGGGTTGTCTCGACACTCAAACATACGATCAGGCAGATATAAGCCTTATAAGCTTTGCAAATTCTTGGTATTTTGTCCTTTGTATTGAATGGACCAGCATAATTGAGACCAGTTGATAATAGAGAAAATGAGATATTGACTATGCAATCAGGCTGATCACCCATAATTACAGAAGTCGACTTTGGTATAAACTTAAAGCGTTTTAAACAAATTTGACCAATCTTTTTCGCATTTAATGTAATTTTTAATGGCCAATACAATTGTAAAATATTACTCAAGAGGATTTGTTGGCCTATGTGTAGCAGTTTAATATGCTCTAAATGAAGTATCAAGCTGGTAAAAGGATGTTGATAATCCAATATGATGGGTTGTCTATGAATCACAACCTCAGAATCAGACAATGAATGACATTTGAGAATTTTGAATAAATATTTGGTGGCAGACTTTATCAGTCGGGCCAAATGGTTTTAAGCCATTCTAAGCATAGCATAATTGAAGGTTTCAGTAGAGGAACCTCTTTCCTTAAATATAGAGATATTTTCATCTCACCTTTATCATTAATCGATCTCAAATAAATGACGCTACTATATGATCGATTGCTTGCATCTGAGAAACTAAAAAATTGTGCACTCAAAGGATCCACGAACAGCAAGAATCGAGGAAGTGAACTCCACTTCATCAAATATTGTTGAAAGGCTAAAACTTTCTTTTTTGAACGATCAAGTATTTCCTCATCCCAATCCAATTGAGGACTCCATAACTTTAGGATGAGCCTTCTACGAACAATGAAAGCAGGATATAATAGACCTGGATCGAAAACCTTAAAATTCTCTGATATATTATGAAGATAAGGACATCGACAAGCAACAATAAGGTTGGATAATTGACAATTACTTCCAGAATACCATTGTATACGTACACTCTTTTTCCATTTATAACGAATAGTGAAAAAACATGAAGGATTTGACCGAGCCTTGAAACGATTCAAGAATTCCACAATATTGGGTCTCCATTTACTCAAGATGAAGCTCTTAGATGTCAACACTTTTCTATGTTCATCACAAATCTGACTAGTATTTGATTTACAACTGAATCCAGTAATCAACTCATTGAAATATTCTAAAATAATGTTTGAAATCGTAGGATATTGATATTCTGAAGCCAACTGTTGAAAACAAATAATGATTTGATAACCTGCACTAGTAAGACAATGTGTACTAGTATTGAAGCTGTACATTTGAACATTCTTACCCCGATCAAATCGCCAAAGGATTCTTCGTGAAGTTTGATCATTAGGATTAACTAATTTCTGTCGATACAATTTTGGAATATCTGAAGAGACAGCAAGAGAGAAATGACGGAATCTTATTAGCATCTGAAACAAACAATGAATAATTTTGGGCCTGACTACCTGAAGGTCATTCAATGAATAGCCCGAACTTGAAGATGATGAACTATTAAAACCCACTGTGATCCTATTATCATCTCGAAGAACCTCATGATGACTTAGAGAATATATTTTATTATGTGACAATTCTCTCAGTAAACCTATATGCCCTAAATCAGGGTACTCTTTAAGTAACCCTTTGATTGCTATTGTTTTGAACTTGTGCAACTTCTCAATATCATTACAAATATGAATCTTCAACCCAAAACGACCGGTATTATCTTGAACTAAATCATTATCATAGTTCAAATCGTTACTATCATTTGATTTCGATGACTCAATGGTCAAATCTACAACATTGTGCTTATTCAAATTTGAAGTGCTCTCTACTATTCTTGGCAAATAGAGAACTGGCAATTGAATTGGAGAACTAGGTTCAAAATTTTCGTTGCTATACTCGAATTCACCAGTCTCACTAAGGATGGTTTTCGTCTTACATGAGGCTGTCATCATTATATCAAAAAATAATTCTCTTTCGTTGAATTGAATATCGAACTGATCCTCCTCGCATGTTTCCTCGATAGTTGATTGAATCTGGTCAAATTCATTATCAAGCAACAACAATTCCTTTCTGAATCTTTCTAAACGAATTTTTTCCACTTCACTTAAAGATCGATCACTATAAAATTTTTTAAATAATGGTTCCAATTTGCATGAAAGAACTGTGAACCTGCGCTTTATACTATCACGTCTTGTGATAAGCCATTCAATTTCAAATTCATCCATATCAATGTTCTTTAGCTATGTCAATGACTGAATGCAACTACTTAACAATTACCAAATTTTAAAATTTATTCAGAGAAAAAATGATTAAAATTGTTGACTCAAATACTATAAGGAAGGAATTTGAAGGATACTTATCAGACATTTTCCATTGGCACTTGATTTCCTCTTAATCGTCTTTGAGTCTTCGAAGATGTATTCAACCTTCGATTATCTTTGGCACACCTCGATCTCCAACGTTTGGCTCTCCTCAAACGGGAAGCAGATAAAGGTAACCTCGGTTTCTTGAAATAAACTTCAATTTCTTCTTTGAATGTGAACTTTCCTCTGGCACTTTCTTGGTTTCCAACGGCTGGAATTCCCTCGCACTCACGAACAGAAAAGATTTACCAAATTAACACACTCAAATTAACCAGAATTTGGCACGTAGGACCATGCGTTTATTTCGACGTAGTGGACTGTATGAACTTCTTTTCCTGCGCTGATTAATTTAAAAGAAACACGTGTGTACTAACACTAACAGTTTATTTCAAGAAGAATTAAGCACACAACCAATTTAGGTTATGTTTACACCAGTTTAGTGTATAAACGTAAATGCCTGCAAATCACAGTAGATTGACGACTTGACGAGTATAATTTGTATATATCTACTCTTTAGTAGATTGAAGAAGAGAGAGAGTTATTTTAAATATTTGAAATAGGCACATCAACATCTGACTAATACATAGAACTTTAACATGGAAAAGAAGAAGAGATCAAAGCACATGAACATGAAATTAAGAAAGATATTAAGCGTTAAATTATACAGAATGTACCATCTTTATGGAAAATATACCTACATGAAAGAGAATACAATTAAGAAATGAAATTAATGAATTACTGATGATGATTATCGAGGCTGGCGCCATCTATCGGACTACTTTCCAAATACTAGATATAAATACAGGAATCTAAATTTCTCCAGTTCCTAATTACAAAATTATTCAATCCAGGTTGTTTCTGTATTTTTCATATTTTCTCTTCAGGGTTACCACCGATGGAAAACAATAATTTTTCACCAGACGTTTGTAGGCTTTTGGACCAGAATAAAAGAGGGATACGGCATATTGCTTAAATTCATTGGTATATCTGCAGCCTTTGACTTCCTTTCATGTAGATCACACACAAGTTTTGAAAGATATGCATAGCAGCCTTTTTTGAAATATTCTTTCGGAAATGTTTCTTGAGGATCCAGTTCCTTTGAGGAATTTCCTACGTTGAGGTTATTAAATTTTTTATAGCTGTATACCTGGAAAATAGGATTCTTCTTCAATATTTCATATTCTCCAATTCTTTTTCCTTCCTTACTTAAACTTCTCAAGTTATTTTTCCTGTTTAGTTCTTGTTCCTGAATCATCACCAATTTGGACTGTTTCCGTTTCCACATCTACACTGTTTTCACCTGAAACAAATTCGAAGTGGGCACTACTGCAGTCTTATCCGAATTTCGACCACTCATGAGATGTGGTTCAAAATTAAGACTGCAAATCCTTTTATTAGCAGACAATTGGGAAGCATATTATTCATTACTCTTCCATCGTTGCACGCCAACTTCCAATAGATATGTATATACAGGGTGGTCAAGAGATTGACGTCAAAAAGAAAAAAAACAGGTCCCTCGTGTCATGGGCTATTCGAATCACCCCCATGTACGTTATGCGATTTTTCACGGTTTTCGAGTTATGAATTTTTTCATGAACTTTGAGAATTTTTGACTTGACCATATTAAAAAAGATATTTAAAAAAAAGTACAAGACTTCTCTGTGAAATTCTTTCGTAACTTGAATCTCCATGAATTGTTCTTTTATACATAAAATAACCAGATTCGTATTTCTGATAAAAATTATGGAAATGTTGGTCTCACGTGAAGAATTTACGTGTATTGGATTATGATCTGAATTATCGAATCAAAATTAAAAATGTAAAAAGGCTAATTCACGGTTTCTTAGTATGCTCGAAAACTGCGCTCAACACTCAGCTTTTAGAATCATTGATAAAAAATGGTACTTAACACTCTACTTTTGCTAGAATTAGCCTTCAAAGTCATTGAGGTAGAAAAAATCAAAGAACTAGACATTTACTACAAATAATGGAAACGGTTGATCGGGTAAGTAGTCTATTGTTTTTTTTAATAGCTCTTTATTGTCTTACCCGATCAACCGTTTCCATTATAATAAATAAGTTATGGTCGAGATAAACAACTACTTACTATTTACTACAAAGTTATTTTTTGCCATTTTGAGATTCTTCTGATCATGTTATGATAGAAAATGCTGAAAATTAATGAAAATTAGCTTTAGAAGGAAAGTTCTAAATAAAAAAAAAAAACCTAGGGCAATAAATCACACATCATAATGTAAATAAAAAGAAATTTATTTATTAAATTTACAGTAGGTTTTCAAAGTGGCCACCTCCAGCCTCAATACACATTCTACACCGTCTTGAAAAATTTTTTTTTAATCGCATAAAACCTGCCTGTTCTTTCTTAGGACACGTTCGGCTTCTCTTAAATTAACCAAAGGTCCCTAATCACTTGAATGAACGATACCCGAACAGATGGATCGGACGCAGCGGACCGATCAAGTGGCCCCCACGTTCACCTGACCTTAATCCCATCGATTTTTTCGTTTGGGGTTATTTCAAAGAAATTGTTTACGCCCGAGAATGTTCGAGTGGAGACGAGCTGCGCCTGAAGTTGAGCGAAGCCGAACGTGTCCTAAGAGAGAACAGGACAGGTTTTATGCGATTAAAAGAAATTTTTTTAATAAGGTGTAGAATGTGTATTGAGGCTGGAGGTGGCCACTTTGAAAACCTCCTATGAATTTTATAAATAAATTTCTTTTTATTCACATTATGATGTGTGATTTATTGCCATACCTTTTTCTTTTTTTTATCTAGAACTTTTCTCGACCAACATCTAAAGCTAATTTTCATTAATTTTCAGCATTTTCTATCATAACTTGATCAGAGAAATCTCAAAATAGCAAAAAATAATTCTGTAGTAAATGTCTAATTCTTCGATTTTTTCCACCTCGATGACTTTGAAGGCTAATTCTAGCAAAAGTAGAGTATGTATTAAGTACCATTTTTTATCAATGATTCTAAAAGCTGAGTGTTGAGCGCAGTTTTCAAGCATACAAAGAAACCGTGAATTAGCCTTTTTACATTTTTAATTTTGATTCGAAAATTCAGATCATAATCCAATTCACGTAACTTTTCCCCTTGAGACCAACATTTCCATAATTTTTATCGAAGTTACGAATCTGGTTTTTTTATTTATAAAAGTACAATTCATGGAGATCGAGATACAAAAAGAATTTCACAGAGAAGTCTTGTACTTTTTTCAATATCTTTTTTAAGATGGTCAAGTCGAAAATTCTCAAAGTTCATAAAAAAATTCATAACTCGAAAACCGTGAAAAATAGCATAACATACATGGGGGTGATTCGAGTAGCCCATGACACGAGGAACCTGTTTTTTCTTTTTTGACGTCAATCCCTTGGCCACCCTGTATGTTCCTCAGTCTAAGGAAATCTGAAAAATCTCAGACCATTGTTAACTCTAGCACCGCAATATAAACTGCGACGACTTTCGATTGAACATTTTCTTTTATTTTTCAATATAATTCTCCATTTCAAAATGCAGCACAAATCTGTAACCGAATTATTTGAAAGAAATATCTCATATCTTTGCGTTGTTTTCTCATTTTCTCAAGAGAAACATATTCTTAAATTTGCTTTGCAGCTTGTCCTGACCGAGGTGTATTCATTTTACTCCGTTCACATAACCACATACCCCAACGAAACGTCGGCTGTATTCTAAATGTAGGTAAGGATGTGAAACATTTGATGGTTTTTATGTAATGTTGTATCTGGATTCCTTATGGTCATAGATCTCGATTTTCTAGGATAAATTATCTCTGGCATGTACATGTTTTCCAATGTAGGCATCATTTCTGATCCCCACGAACCCCTATCTCTGTTAATTTTTTCCCATATACCCACAGGGTCATAACGAGGGTCATAATTCAGTATGGTGTTTTTCCATAGACATCTTAGAAATTCCGCTCCAACACAGACCTCTAGAAGACTTATTTCTACAGGTCAGGAAATACCGGGCAGGTAGTCCGTAGTCCCAAAAAAAGATATCCGACGGATGAGTGATTTTTTTAAATGGATCACCGTATATGTTTTCCTATATTTTTGATGTGTTCTAACTGCTCTTCAATGCTGTGAAATTTGAGGGCATAGCCGTCCGCTGAAAGTCCTTCTCAGAAGATGCAGAAGTAACACAAACTCGATCATGAGTTTTTTCAACTGAAATATGGGCTGAATTATCATAGCAAAATAATTATCCTACCTTCTACAGAAGGTCCATGATTTATTACTCCGAATTTAGATCTTGATGATTCTCTCCTTCACTTTGGATTTCTCTCCTTCACTTTGGATTGACTTCATATTATGTTGAGAAGAACTGTTGGGTGATTTTGTAAGATCAACTTGGTCATTGGTCCCAACTGCCGATATATTTTTTTAAATGAAAGCATTATTGTTTTCATTTCAAAATCATTCGAACTGTTTTCTTCCTGTGGATCTTTCTGAACAGTTCCTTGGTCTTACCATATAATTCTGATCAAATCAGTAGGACGATTAGAAGTGTGTCATATTCAACTTGCAAGATTTGATTACAGATAGACAGACAGATAGAGAGTCAGACACCGGGATGGGTGAAACTAAATGAAAGCTTGTTATAAGACAGCACATTCATATGTGTCCAATTATCTGTAGGGGAGGTCCTTGTACCTTGGGACATTTTTTTTTGAACAGCTATATTTTTATAGATATTGATGAAATATCTAGAACTTATGATTTAAACCCATTGATAGTCAATAACCTTACGTTTATTAGTGAAATGAAGTGCATTCATAATATATTTGTGAACTTATTTCAGAAAAACAAAAAGGTTAATTTTGTCCCAAGGTACAAACTAGGGTTGTACCTTAGGACAGTGAATATTGTACCATAGGACACTTATTTAAGGGGTCATTTTGGTAGTTGAAATAAAAAAATTATTTCGAGAACTGAAATTATGTATTCATTAAACTGAAACATGTTGAAAAAATTTAAAGGAATTTGGAAATTATTAAACAATTAGTGTTCTGTCCTGGTTCCACATTCCTGACAGAAATTGTCGAAAGAAGTGCAATCCTCATGGACCCAGCGTTTGCAATTAATACATTGAACCCAATCCTCTTTTCTAGAGGTTTCGTAATAGTTTTCACCACAGCCCACGCAAATGTTTTCATCATGAACGAGCTCACAAGAGTCGTCACTTTCACAGATGATATCAGATTCGTCTTCAGTGCTGCTGGTATTGTTTTTCTTGATAATTTTCCTTTTAACAGTTGTCTTTTTTTTATTAACTGCTTTCTTTCTTTTCATTGCTGCCAATGTCTCTAGCTCCTGTTTTTCAGGAGTATCTGTTAACACTCTTGTTTTACCTCTCCTGTTTCTTGTCTTTATATTTTTGCGTGGTGGTGCCTTTGGAAACGGGCGAACTATTTCAGGTGACTTGAGTATTTCTGGTATTTCATCACTTGGCTGAACTTCACCACCAGATGATGTTGATGGTTTTGGTATAGAAATATTTTCTTGTGAAGCAGTGTTATTATTATTATTAGTTTGTCTGTTGTCAGTCGTAGATTCATTTTTTGTGGTATTCTCAACAATTGAGTTGTCATTTTCGTCTAGTGGCCTGTCAGTAACATAAGAGGATAGAAACTCATCTTCGCCAAAAATATTTTCATTAATTGGCCATATTCCGGAAACCTTGAAGCCGCTTTGTATGTTGGATGGTGTAAAGGCGAGTGGATATGCCTTGCCAAAGCACTCAGCGACATTATAGATCGTAAGTGGTCTTCCAGGATTTTGCAAAAGCCATTCATTACACGCTTTGTTATAAAATTTCTTGAGAGGACCAAACACCGCTCTGTCTAAGGGTTGAAGCTTATGGCTGGTGTGTGGTGGGAATGTAAACATCACAATGCCATTATTTTTTGCTAGGTCAATAATTTTAATTGAGAGGTGACTCTCGTGGTTGTCTAATATAAGGAGTACTTTGTTCTCGTTGTTCGGCTTAACATGTTTGATGAAGTGACGTAAAAACTCTTCAAATTTATCACAATTCGACCATCCGCTAGGAGTTGCAAGCCCTAATGTCTCTGGAGGGGCACCATTAATCATATGAGTCTTAAAATGGACTCTTGGAAAAATCATGCAAGGTGGAACAGAATTTCCAAATGCATTAACACATGCAATAACGGTAACATTATTACCTCGTTCTGCGGATGTTATATTGCCCACTTGTTTAGTACCTTTTGCAGCTAAAATTTTCATTGGAGTATGAACCGTTGACAGACCACTTTCATCCACATTATAAATCCTATCGCAGGTAAATTCGAATCTTGACAACAACTCTTTGTATTTTGTAAAGAATAATTCAACATTTGTTTTGTTAAATGCAGTTGCACGTGCCAAACTAGTTGCTTCTGGTTTGCGCAAACTCAGAGTTTGATGTCGTTTAATAAAATATTGGTAAAATGTCTTACCAGAACTTTTGTTTTTATCCCAAGCCTCTGGATAAGATTTATTTAACAGCATTGCATATTCATATGCCAACTTGAGGAAATTTTCCTTTGATATACCGTAGTGATACTTCGATGCCTTCAAGCAATAATCTACTAACTGTTCTTCTTCTTGATCTGTGAAGACACGCTTGACATCGTTGTGGGGATCGTAAATGAACTCGACATTTTCTGATTCTTTTTGCTTCTTAACGTAACGACCAATCAATGTCTTCGATACCTTAAAGATTTCCGATGCTTTTCGCATCGACATTCGACGATCAAGAACTGCTTGAACTGCATTCATAACATTTTCCTTACACGGTTTTGACCGGGTCACTTTGTTTTTACTTCGCGGCATCTGAAAATTAAATAACAAATAAATAACTTTAAAAAATTGAAGACTTCACCTTGTGAATGGATGGCTTGTACCATGGGACAGTCCCAAGGTACAATTATTTATCTGTCCCAAGGTACAAATTCCTGCCTTGATGATTCAAATTACGTGGGAAAATAAAAGACGCTAAAATGATGTGATTTCCGTTGAAATACAGTATTATGAATGTGTATACCTATTAACTAAAACATAATTCAATCACTCACCTCAACACAAATTCACAAAATCGAATTTCAATCTGTGTAAATAAAATAGTTTGCACGTGTTTACACAACGTCTTGCACTGATCGCAGATCGGAGTAAAAATGGCCAACTTTAATTGTGACGTTTCAGTTGTTAGGCGGATAGGGATGTTAGATGGCGCTTCAAGTACATTCGCGGAGTTATATTTTCGTCGTAACGTGGTTGTCCTGAGGTACAAGGCGTCCTGAGGTACAAGGACCTCCCCTACTCTTGTTCGAAAATTTTGATGAAAAGACTCCCCCTGAAAAACTCCCTAGTGAATAGAACATAAAAATTCTTCTCAAATGGAACCAAACGACAATTAATGGAATATTTTCAACATATTTCACCACAATCATGGCTTATGAGTCTTATACTTTTCTGTAAGCTTCGACTGGACATAGATGCATAGAATACCTGGTGTTGGCAGTGATTCGATTTTGCTCAGGGGTTTGTTTTCGATTACTGAACACATGGTGTTTGCACTGATTAGATTTTGTTTCGACCAAATTGAGAATATCGGCAATATTTCGTTATTTCCACTTCAGGTGGCGCTATTCACAATGTATAACAGATTGTTATTAGATATTTCAAATATTTGAATTTATTCTGGTAAACGTGCTGTGTCAATAGCCGAGAATTTTGTCAAGCAATAATTTGGGAATATACTCTTGACATTATAATCCCACCAAAAACATTCTGTAAAAAACTAGCCAAGTCTGCTTGTTTATCTCTAAAAAGTAATGAAATCTAGACAAAGTCGTGCCAAGTCTAAGGCTCCTTACAGAGATTTCTTTATTATTATAGTTAATGTTGTGTGACTTGGCCGTTGAACATTCCTTATACGTAAGTGAGTACAAGTCAATTTTGTTTACACGTAATGTTATATCTGTTGTAACCTATGTTTGTTAAGCGAGATAATAGCCCATACTGGTATTGGTAATTGGACGCTAGTGTCTCATTTTAGGCTGTTGTGGATTGTGCGACACATGCATTCAGCATTGACAATGTTGACTTCTGTCTCATCTTTTTGGATCGTCAAATCGACAACCGATCTAAAATAAAATAGACGTACAGACGGTCTGTCTTCTATCAATGATTAGAAGTCCGGCTGTACTGGAAAAAAAATTTTATACTGTTTGTTTCAGGCTCGCCTACACATAAGTATTAACACATAAGTATTATTGAAATACGTAGATCAAGCCTTCCATTGACTGGTTATTGAATCAACGTTTTCCAAGTGGCAATTTTCCATCGTCAATGGGTAGCGTTTCTGGCGACAGATTGGTGCAATGGTGTCATGGAGCACCTGGTTTTGTACCCTTGTGTACCCTTCAACGGCCAAGTCACACAACATTAACTATAATAATAAAGAAATCTCTGTAAGGAGCCTTAGACTTGGCACGACTTTGTCTAGATTTCATTACTTTTTAGAGATAAACAAGCAGCTCCATCGAGACTTGGCTAGTTTTTTACAGAATGTTTTTGGTGGGATTTCACTTCTTTTTGTAGAAACGTGGGCATATTGATTTATTTCATTTGATTTTCTTATTTGACACATTTTTTTCTTTTAAGGAGTAGATTTTTTATTCAAAATATTAATTTTCTTTTTTTCTTCTTTTCCGGTTCTGAACTATGGTAGAAAGAGCCTACAAATATTCTTTATTGAATTCAGGGTCCTCGAAAACCTATAGTTTGATACCAAACTTGTCCATATAGCCCATCTTTTACCCGATTTTTTCCGGATATAATTCTTTCCCTTCCCATCTCACCACAGACCCATCTGATGATAACAATTGAAAAAAGGATAATAATCGGGTGATCAGTCTTATACACAGTGATAATTTTTACTGTCTCATTCATTGTTCCGGCCTAGCTTTCGGAAACCTATCGTTTCCTTGAATGAGACAGTAAAAAACATAAGACTGATCACCCGATTATTATCCTTTTTTCAATTTATATTCTACAGTAGGTATATTTTCACATATTGAGTATGATAACAATGCGTTTCTGAGCGCATAAACTTCCATGCATTATTGTGGTTGCACATTTTGCGAAGAATGATGTGATTTTGCGTGATAGCACGTGAGCTCAAGTGACGTGACAACAATGGTACTCCAGATCTTCGATTATCCTAGTTTTTATAGTTTTCCCTTTATGTGGCCATTAAACCCTAACTCTGTACCAAATTTCAGCTCTCTGAGTTCATGGGAAGTACTAGTTCTATTTTGATGATCATGAGTGAGTGAGTGTCGAAAATGCGAAACTTTGCCTTCGCTTAACTTCGGAACTGAATGACCTACACACTTGAAACTTTGGATTTTAAGTACGTGATTATAGCTCACTGGAGGACGAAAGTTTCAGCGTTCTGGTCTAATCCAGAGGTTCTCAAATAGGAGCCTGAAAATGCGGCGAAATGGTTCCAGTAAAGTATGGTACGGCAGTGTTTGCTTCGCGCTCGACTTGGCGGGGGCACGGCAGTGCCCCCAAATTCATATTAGTATGGAGGAAAAGTATAAGACTTTCACAATATAATAATGTCATTCTGTGGTCATGTCATAATTGACTTTGGTAGATCAGCTGTTGATTAATCAATCAAATCGATCAAGGGAAAAAAGACCTTATTGACGTTGTATGACATTGCGGCGCCGCTACGGAACATTGCCGATATTCTCGATTTGATCGAACGTCATTCCATTCAAAATTCGACGAGTGCTTGCACCAGTATTCTAGGCATCTTAGGTTTGTTGTCGATCGAAATCTATTTGAACTACAATTTTTGGTCACAATTTTTAGTTAAGAGTCGTTACACCAGGGTTTCTATGAATCTATGACTAGACAAAATAAGGGACGCCTGCGGAATCACGATGAAGTCGATATTATTCGACGCTTCGGGGAAAGGATTCTTACAAAAAATATACACTTTTTTTTATAATTCAGGAATTCAGATGAAGCACCAGTTTTGTAACCCATGGTCATATCGGTATGAGTTGTCAACATAGACCATATAGTAGTTACACTCAAAAAAATTTTTAATACCGGGTATTAAAAAAACAGCATACTATACGCCTCAGTTCGAATATTTTAATACGTGGTACACAACAAGTCGAACTGCTTCCTATTTAATACCTCGTAGGCGTATATATGAAGAATACTCGGTGATAACTAGTAATATGGTCGGTATATAAATGTGTTAATACGAGCAGTTATAGTTTGTTTTCACATTGTAACACGGCTTTGAACCAGTATTAGAACATTTCATACCAATAGTTCCTCCAATGAATACATATGGTAAACTTGATGTTTATTCGGTATTCGTTTGTTCAATACCAGCAATTGATCTATCGAATAGAGGATGTAAACTTGATTTTTATTCGGTATTCGTGTGTGCAATACCAGCAATTGATCTATCGAATAGAGGATGTAAACTTTATTTTTATTCTGTATTCGTTTGTTTAATACCAGCAATTGATCTATCGAATAGAGGATGTAAACTTGATTTTTATTCGGTATTCGTTTGTTTAATACCAGCAATTGATATATTGAATAGAGGATGTAAACTTGATTTTTATTCTGTATTCCTTTGTTTAATAGTAGCAATTGATCTATTGAATAGAGGGTGCAAACTTGATGTTTATTTGGTATTCGTTTTTATAATATCAGTAATACAACTGATGAATAGCTTTAGTAACTTTTAAAGCAGCTAGGTATTAAATTTTTAATACCAATTATTGCATTATTCTGGCGGAATAGGTAAAAATTTTCAGGATTCATAAAAAATAAAAACTATTAGTTTTTTTGTAGATCTCATTTATTTAAAAAATATCACATAAAAATATGAAAATACCAAAATATGCCTATAAGAAGAGGAAACTAATATATATAAATATATTTTTTTTCGACCAGCATTTACATCAGGAGAGAGGGAAATGTCTTTAGGTGTATCTGGAAGTCTTCCAATACATCAAAAATAAAGATTAAACAAGTGTTATGAATATTTCATTATTTGAACGAATATGAAAAAAAGATGTTATCATGTTCTATAAGTCCGAAGAGAGGATGTTTTTCATCAGAAACATCGATACAAATTATTTGTCCGATTTTAAAGGTTCTGCTGCACATGTTGAATTTTTTCAGAGTTCTAGAATTATAAAATTTATCAAAGTTGATTTGGGACCGATCCAAAATTTTCTTTAGATGAGATTTAATTTTTTCAAGTTCGCATGGCACATTGGCGTTACTATTGAAAGAAATTGGGGACGTGAATCCAATACTTTGAAGAATACGATTAGAAAATGCCAATTGGTGTTTTATTGCAATAGTTTTAGTGATGTTTACTCTGCAAGGAACAATATTTGAACATAATTTTGAAACCCTGTGTTTGGATTCATACCTAATAGTTGATAAATATTTCATAGGACCTACTACCCCCAAAATGTAGGGATAATGTGTTAAAAAATGATGCTTCGGCTTGAGTTTCAATTTGAAAGTTTTCTGGTGAAGCTGGTGATGATCATTTATCAAACTTTCCAAGGACGCACATTTCTGAGTATCTACTATAGGGGACAAGATTATGTTTAAAATCTTTCTTAGTAATATATAAATTTTCCAGCTATCAGTATTTTCGGGGATCACGTTACCCAACATCAAACCAATGCTAAATACCAGGGATTCACATTCTGCAAACGACAATTTTAGTTTTTTAGTTTTTAAGTTATCCAAATTGATAAGTGGAGGGGTGTTGTGCTCCTTGAAGTTAAAATTTTTTAATTTGAAATTCAGTTGATCGACTGTTATTATTTTGTCTTTAACGATTAACGCAAAGAGAATTTCTATCATGTCAAAGAGAGCTACACCTTCAAAAACGTCGTGGCCAATATCAACGTACAAATTTGCAGTGGCATGGAAATGATTAACTGAATTCCAGGTTGAGTTCCATTTGATTCCTGTCTTTGAAATATCGTTTATCATTAGATCTCTTTCATAATTTTCAATATTACGTAATGTTTCGTTGTTTTGCCTACACAGTGTTTGAGTGACAATCCTGCTACATCTGCAAATCCGACAAAAATAATTGGCATTGAAGCTTTCGGTAAAACCTAAAATGGTATTGGGTCCCAAATTGTCGCCTGTTATAAAAGTTAAAATAAAATAAATTTTGATCATTTTACCTTTAATATTAACCGAAATTGCTTTAGAAGAGAGCTTGTTACATTCATCAATGACTCTTTGATAAATTAGCTTATTACCAAACTCTTTCAAATCATTACTGTGATAAAGATTCGTAAGAAAGATATTATCAACTTTTGATTGAAATTTCAAAGGAAGGACAGGTATGGAAAAATATATTGCTCCTAATTTATGAATGCCAGCATGGGATCCCAATGGGTTTCCCACCTCAAAATCATCAGAGTAAATTACTAACGGAAACACTAAAGCATCTGGAGGAAGATGTTTTTTTTTAGAGTTCCACCATTCGGTCTGAATGGCGTTCACAACATTGTTTGATTTCTGAATATTACGAATATAAGAAAGTGTTTCGAATAAGACGTTGGGTAATTCGAATAGTTTCGTTAGTGTTTTTTCAATGGATATAGAGTGTCCACAATATTTTTGAATAGACGATTTTCGATTAGTTGAAACTTTCTCAGCTATTAAATATTCTTCAGGAGGAGTGAAAATTTTATTTTCTTCTAAGTACTTGAACCGTAAGAACTCACTGGAAAAAGATGAAAACATATTTTCGAGTTTAATGAAAAAGCTGGACACATCTGTGGCATGACGTTCGGGACAAATGTTTAGTAAGAAATTTTTGAAGATGGATAAAGGATCTTTGAGCAATTCAATCACACTATCAATAATAACTTGTACCTCTTTTCTAGTGATTCTATTATCAGCATAGAATGTTGAAATGAATAATAACGCATTTCGATTCATCTTCTTTTCAAATTCGCTCAAATAAGAGTGAGAATCATCGATATAAAGGTCTTCCTCAAAACGTTTTTCAATGTTATGAGAGCTAGTATTTTCTCTATTTTCGTTATTTGTATTTGCAGGCTGGACTTCATCGTTAACATGAGTTTTAGTAAAATGTTGCTTATATGTCTTAAATGATGAAAATTTTCTAAAGCAATTAACTTCTCCACACGCAACGGAACTGTTTTCGTTGCAGTTATGCAAATACTTTAAATGTGCAAAAAGACCTATTT
Organism: Adalia bipunctata; assembly: GCA_910592335.1. Classification (NCBI taxonomy): domain Eukaryota; kingdom Metazoa; phylum Arthropoda; class Insecta; order Coleoptera; family Coccinellidae; genus Adalia; species Adalia bipunctata. The sequence continues at coordinate 4,344,403 of OU342954.1, read as the reverse complement.
GGTTGTCAAAATGCTCACGGCATATACTACAAATTGTCATGGCTTATTTATTTACTCTTCACAATAACAAGAAAATCAACTACTCTACAAATGAGATCAATGTATGGAAAAAATACAATTTTTAAGATGGTAAGCGGGCTAATTTTTGTTTAAGTAATATCTTAAATCTGATATCACTGAGGCAGCAGCTGACCCCTTTTTAGGACACGGTACCTTGAATACTAGTTCCTGGATTGTGCACCAGATGTGCGCACAATCTAAAGGGTACTCCAAATTCAGAGCATGGTACAGCTTGTACAAAGACTCCAAACAGTTTTCCAGAGTATCGAGTTTGTAAAAGACTGTCAAAAATACCAGGTAGTATGAGACTTCTTCGACTCCAACTACGGCTCCAAGTGGTTGGAAAGGCAAATTTAGTTTGTCCAGATGCGCTTTTTTCTCCTTTACTAATCCTTCCAAGTCGGCAAAGTTCTGTGATAATAACGAGAAGACTTAAAAAAGGAATATTGAAATTAAATAGTTACATACCTCTACACTAATAAAAAAACTTTGTTGTGTTTCTAATCTGGTAGGCCTTCTATTCTTAGAACTTACACCCTTTAGTGTAACAAGTGGGAATAAGTACGGTAGCTTTAGCACAGCTTTAGTAGATGCGTCTGAAAGAAACAACAATTAAAAAAAACTTCAGACAAAGCCTTCAAATTTGTATTGCGGAATATGGTTCCTACTTGAATAAATTGAGTACTGCGTCTAAGTCGTCCGACTGGTTTTCGGCGTTAACGTTCATTCGCGACTAGGGATAAATTTTTATGGATAAATATCGATATCTCGAACAACGATAATTTTTTTAAAGTTATCGATGTATCGATAAATATCGATAATTACTAATAAATATCGATGAAAATTCCCACGACTTCTAGAACCAAGCTTATGCTAAGATTTGGGAGATTTGTCTCGAGAAATGTAATACAAAATATCGAATATATCGATACTTATCGTTAAATATTGATATTTATCAGAAAATATTGATATTTATCGATAAAGTATAATTTATTTGAGTTATCGCCCACCCCTATTTGGAATAGCATGTGTTGGTCCCACAAACAGCGGGAGCTTTTCTCTTATGTATGGTTAATATCAGTCAGTGTTCACAGATGTGTTCTGAAACCGGACCTTAAATACGGCCTTTTTCATTTTACTCGACTTACGCCACCACAGTACTCAGCCTTTGATTTGCAAGCATACTCTTTGAAAGCTTTTTGTTGATAAATTGAATGAGCTTAGCGTTATACTCATCACCGATTAAAATTTTGCGGTCGTTGCTTTCCAGAAGGATTGCCTCTACCACCTTTGGCCATTCCGAGTGGAAAATATCAATACTATCTGGGTTGCTATGGTTGAAGTCAGAATTGAACTAAAAATGTGAATATACCTACTATATTGAGAACCAATAAAAAAAGCATTGCATTACTTACGAATTGAATTCCGTGTTGAGTCTTCAAGATGGGAAAGGTGTTTAGGATTACTGAAATGTCTTCGCTTTCATTGATAGATTTTCTAATATTGAACGTATTTTCCCAGGCGTTGAGTAGTTTGGGAAAGTCTGTGCATTCTGATTTTAGGAGATCCAATAGAGTGCGATCGTATTCGAGTTGTTCAGAAGGTTGTTCTGCTGAATTTGAACTATGGGAAAATCTTTCTGCCAATCTCAGTCCTGCTTTGACATGAATAAATCTTGACCACAATTTACCGCGTGGTGATAGCCTTCTAGAAGAGCCCACTGACTTTGAATAAGGTGTAAAATAGCACTGCGGATCTTCGTTCGGGAATAGTATAGTTATCTCTTTGGTCGCTCTGATGAAAATATCTGAATTTATGCTGAAATGATTAACAACTCAATTGTAATTACTTGATAATATCCTGCGCATACATTGTACATATTATGTGGTGGAATTTTATTCGTCCATTAGATTATTCTTAATTTGAATAGTAAAAAGATTGGATTATGTTCTGCCCTATAGTGGTCTTTATACTGATCAACTTGAAATTTAGATCGAAAAAATCTTCACTAATGTAATTTGGTTAGACTTACTTTTTCACTGTGAACTTGGTGATCAATTGGTTTATTATTATTTTAGCTAATTTGCTCCTCAAGTTATTATCTAATTTGTTCCTACGGAGCAATATCATCTGTCCTTCAGGATCGTTCTGTAAGGTTTTCTCCAAATTCTGAAAGAATACATTACTGAATAGTAATTTTGTCAAGCAAGTTAATATGTTAACTCATTTTTCGGAATCGATTGATAGTTATTTCTAAAAATATACCAGCTATATTTATGGCCGAAACTATTCCCGAAGCATGCCTATGTTAGTTCTATACTATACTAAACTGGTCAAAAAGGAAAATTAAGGGCGTCAAAGTTCTCAATATGCGAAGAATTTGAAAATATTTAGTTTTAGCATGGCTTTTTATTTTACAAAACCTCACAATCAACAAGATCGGTATCGGCTTTTCAAATATCGTCATAGTCTAAAAAGCTTGTATCGGTCGAATCCTTGTCATTTTGTATACAAACTGTTCATAATAAAAAACGTACTTGCGGTGAGAATAATGATGTGTGTTGAGCTACGTATATAGGAGGTCCAGTCATTGTCTGTGTTTCGAACTCGGTACCATTGCTACAGAGACTGGTACTCGTACTCGTACTTGGTGTGCTGAAAAGCTCTTCCAAGCTTTTGTCAACATCAAATATTATATTAGTCTGAAAAAGCACGCTCAGATAGAAAGAGAAAAACTTGTAAAATCACAGATTTAACCATAGCATACTTAATAGGAGGAACTCAATTTACAAAGAACAAACTAGAATACTACTCAATTAGTCTCAATTACGATTATAGTGTAGTGTCCTTCGCAAAATCAACAATAGAAGATTGAAACCTATTGTTATTGTTGTGTTGTAGTTCATTAATTGTTTTGTCTTACTTATTATGTGCATTAAAATGTATATATCACACTTGTGACCTGACTGTGACGCAGTTTTAAATATATTTCTATTCTATTTAGTGAGCTTAAATTAATAAATATATATATTCTTTGATAGTTTAAAAATAGAAGAAAATAATGAATGTATATTGAATAGCATTTATTCAGAGGTAGGTAAGAGCTTTTGAGTACCAGAGAAAAAACTAATTAAGTACCAGTTCTTAGCAGAAAAAAATACTACATTACCAGTACATACTTGGTAATTCAAAGTGCTTATAACTTGAAATATCTCCCTAGCTCTGCATATTTTGTCGGTTTGAAATAAGAAATATCTCAAAAATATCACCTTTCAGTTTCCGGCACAGAAAAACTTTTTTTTATATGTATGAAACAAATATCGAAAGTAATATTTTCGAAAAGCAACCACACTTCTTCTTTAAAATATACAGGGTGTTCCTAAATTGCACGTTAAAACGAAAAGGGGAGATTTTTGAAGTGAGTTTAAGAAAAAAAAGTCCCATAAACATGGGGTCGCAAACCTTTCCTTTCAAGATACAGAGTGTTGAAGTTTGAATTTTTTTTCAAGTTTTTTCTCATAGTATCTACACTTTACAAGTTATTCATCTGAAATTTGGCATATATCCTACATTTTGGAGTTCTCACCACGTGACATTGCCATTTCGATGGCAGATCTACAGGGTGCTATTTTTTCTGGAACACTGTCACCTGTTTTATTACAGAACTTTTTTTTTTGATGAGCAACTGTTAATTCGAAAAAATAAAAAATGTAAAAAAAAGCTTTGTTTTTACTATAACTTTCCGGCCTCTTGTAGTTTTTTCGTAGGTACCTGCTACCGATTTCAAGAAAAAAATTTTGAACGATTTTCTCGAAATCTAAAATCGAAAAATCTGAATTATCATAAAAATCCAGATAGTATGAAATGAATCAAAACTATTTATGTCTGGGGATTTGGCGGGCCATGACCAGTTTTCATAATTTTCGTTCAAATACTCTCTAGTACACCGAGTACATCATGTATTTCGAAACGTTTGCTACCCCATGTTTATAGGACTTTTTTTCTTAAACTTACTTAGGGAATATTCCCTTTTCGCTTGTACGTTCAATTTAGGAACAGCCTGTATAGAGAATAAGTGTTCTATATGTAATAGAACTGAGAGGTGACATTTTCGAGATATCATATTTTTTTCCAAGCCCATGATACTAATGTGGAAACACGAGATAAAAGTCACCATGAACCATTCGATATTGAAATTTTTGAAGACTTAAGTTTTGTTTGTCATAAATTGCTGTTATTGATTAACTGTTCAACAAACTAATTATTCTGGGATCAAGTCTCAGGCGGAAATAAGGCTAAAAAAATTGACTAATATTGCAGATTCGTTGCCTAGTCTTAAGTATGCTATAATTTAACTATTATTTCTTTAGAATTTTTCGTACCATTGAGTTATTTAACTCCTCCCGATTCTCCTTGCCTCTCAGGTGTTTTCCAAATTTTTCTTTAAAAATAAGTCGGGGACCACATTTCGAAAAGATCTGTTTGATGGTTTCATCGTCCATCATATCAAACGATTCGTCATTGATTTCCTGATCTTCAGAAAAAAGGCAATTAAATCTTTGTTTCTGGTCAACATTCATTTATGATGATTGTTTTTGAAAAAAAATGGTAGAATTTACTTGCTCAAATCCCTATCTTGAAGGAAAAGGGAGGGTTCCGAATTTTCCAGCGAATATATCGTTTTGTCATTGATAATTACCATCCGTGTAAAGCTAAACATTAAACATATTTTGAAGCACTTATGCTCCCTAGGGAGCGCAAAAGAAAAGAAAATAGACAAATCTGTAAACTCTTCGTTCTCGATAAGGATGAAAGTAGGTAAATTCTACCATTTGAAAAAAGGCATAGATGAGCATTCTTATGACGCGCCGCCGAGGGGAAGGAGTCAAGTATGTCTGATTTTTTCAGTTAAAATCATCATTTGTCCACGCCTAATTTGAATTTGAATCTAGTGGTAACTTTTTAGCTATCTTGAGAAAGTTTAGAAATATGAAAGCTCTAATTTGAATCAAAGACAAATAAACTTTCAATATTAGTGAAAACCCACGCGAATACAGAAGTTACCTATTTTGAATCAAGGAGAATTGCAATTTGAAAGCAATATGTATAGAAGTATTGATAAGGACAATTTTTTCATTATGAAGGTATTTTAAGCTTATTATGAATTCATCCGATTGGACAAGCACTGGGAGAAAAAAAGGATGAAGTGAAAGATTTGTTTCCATGTTAGTTAAATATTGTCAGCGTAAAAATTCATGAAAGTATTTAATCCCTTATCGTGGTCATAAGACCGCCATTTTGATGGAACTAAAAATTCCTAGTTACTAAACTAAAAAATAATAAAGTCAGTTTCATACTTACCAATGAATGCTTCAACATAAGTCGAAAAACCCCACTCATTCAACAAACTGATGAATTTGGGTTCCATAAATATCACGTTTATTCACTTGTTGAACTTAAACACTTGCTCTTGAGCACCGTCTTCATAAAATGAACCGAACAGAAGCCGACGCAGACGCGATGGGCCGCGTCTCTTGTTACGTCGGATAAAGTCGTGTTCACTCGTAGTTTCCAGTCCGCCTAATGTAATACGCATGTGTTAACTCTATAATACGGGCGGTGAAAAGATTAACTGTATGGATGAAAATGATGAAATGCTTATTGGTCGATATTAGAAAAATAACTGAAAATCTGTTCATTAGTAGTAGTTAAATTCTCTCTTAGCACCAATTATACATATTTTTACACTGTTTTATTTCACTGTGAGTGTACGCACGGATAACTAGTACAGTTACAAGTTTTATCAATAGGTAATAGGTAATGTCGTGAAAAACATTTGTAACTGTCACAGCAAGACGTTTAATACATATTATCAAAATGTTGAATATGCCGTATCTCGATATTTCCAGTACAACATGTTTAACAGAAGCACTTTTTTGAGTGTACTTATATACTTTAAGGCCTACTATTATTTACGCGCGTAGCGATTTGTGCGCTTTGAATCGCTGCGTTGTAGTTCAGTTCAGCAGATCATTTATTATCCTTTATTAAAAAAACGAACAAACAGCTGAAAAAAAATTAAAGTAAGAATTTGGCCCCCATTTAATTTAAATTTTGTTGTTGATTTATCAACACGCCACACACGCATGTCTGTTTTTTACCCTATATTGTTTCTAGTTTTCGTTTCTTTGACTTCACCCACGTCTGTCTACATCATATATCTACTAATACCAATATGGATTATACCCCTGCTTTTCACACTCTCAAAGTGAAGCCAAATCTTTGGTAAGGCTTGAGTTGTACGCTTGCGTCAACTGGAAATTCAAAAATTGCGAGAAATTTAGAGGTTATGTTTATTCTGAAAGACAACAAGAAAATAGATATCCAGAATGAAAATAAGTGACTTAAATACTTTCAGTTCAATTTTAGAATATGAATAGGAGTTAACAATGATATTAAGGACTTGAAGAAAACGGAATAGAGCGATTGAAACATTTCACATTAAATTGTGAGGTTACGATCGAAACTATTCACATGAAGTTAAGAATGACATAGGTTTCACGACATAATACGATGTGTTAGAGAGAGATAGAATTAAAAAAATATTTTTATTCTCAATATTGCCGCACAAGCGCAGACCTGGATTGTTACCAAAGCCCAGCTTCAATTTTGATTGGCTTATTACCCATATAGGAATTATTAGATATATGGTCTACATGTTGTTTCTGCATCGGTGGTCGTATAGTTATCCCTGCTTTTGAACGGTTATGCTTTTTCTCAAGCTAATCATTGGATGATTGATTTGAATGTTCATGAGATGATTTTGGGAAGACACTTTCGTCTAGTCTGTAAGGGCTGGTATACGATGAGATGCAGTGTGAAATGTGCGGAACTATTGTTATGGCCAACAACAAACGAATAGGCATCATAAGCGTTTATCGGCCCTGTGCTGGTAATTTTGAGGTATTTCTGGACAGGTTGTCATTTGCTCTGAATCATTGTTCGACATTGGTTGATATCCTATTCATATGTGGTGACTTGAACGTTAATTTTCTGAAAGCCGAATGTAATAATCGTAAGCTCTTTATCGATTTGATGCAGTGTTTTGATTTGAGAGTCTCTTCACAGACTCCTACTCGGGTGTTCACTGATATAAATGGTCATACATCTACTTCTAAGGTGGACTATATTTTAACTGATGCTGATCTATCTGACTGCAATGTGGAGGTCTTCGAACCTTGTATCAGTGACCATCGGGCTATCCTGGTGGAGTTCAATACAATATTAGAGGTAGATACTCGGGGTGTGTCGAAGTTTGTTAGAAACCTAAGTCGGCAAAACCTGAACAATTTTATTGTTCAAATCTCTAACTTTGATTTCCGTGCTGTATATGAAAATACTGATGTCAATAAGTCTTTCGGGGCACTTCTTGATACAATTCAGAGTATTTTCGAATCTAATTGTCCTGTAGTAGAGTTGACCAACCGCAATCAAGTCAAGAGGTGGATCACTCCGGAAATAATTCGTGCTAAACGTGAACTCCTGAATTCACACTGGTTACATTCAAATATTAAATGTCAGAGTACTTATAACTTATATAAGAAAAATAAAATGTCGTATGTTTCACTACTTAAAGATACGAAACTAAAATTTCATAGTGAACTTATCGATGGATCAGACAATAAAAACAAAATGGTATGGTCCATGGTAAACACTTTGTCAGGTAGAAAAACTAGGAGAAATGAATCCTTTGAACTCCTCGTTGATGGTGTTTTACGCAAGGACGCTAGAGAATTGGTCGATATTTTTGCTGATTATTTTTCAACAGTGACCGAAACTACGCTCCACCGTTATTATGGGAGCTCTCTGTCCTCCTCGTGTACTACATCATGTATGTTGAACAAAACATTTTTCTTTCATCCAGTCTTAGAATGTGAAGTGGCTGATATAATAAATTCTTTGAAAAATAATAAATGTGCAGGAGCTGATGCGATTTCTGCTAGAGTTATGAAATTGATGTGTTCAGATATTTGTTCACATTTCACTCATTGCATTAATCTGTCTGTAAGTAGTGGAGTTTTCCCTAGTATTCTAAAAAAAGCCTTAGTTGTTCCGATCTTTAAAAAAAATGACATTCGTAGTATCGCAAATTATAGACCAATTTCTATACTCAGTATTTTTTCCAAGGTCTTTGAGAGAATTGTATTCAACAGGATGATCAAGTACCTCGATGGGTTTAATGTGCTGGATAATGCGCAGCATGGCTTTAGATCTGGCCGCTCAACCGAAACAGCAGCGGTAGATTTTGTTAGTTGTGTTTATGAATGTCTGGACAATGGCTTATATGTAGCAGGATTGTTTTTTGATCTATCCCGAGCATTCGACAGTCTACCATTTCAATTTATAGTTGACAAGTGTTACAACCTGGGATTTCGGGGTGTTTTTTTGGATTGGATCCGCAGCTATCTTGAGGGTCGATCCATGTATGTTAAAATTGAAAACTCCTCATCTGCCTTACATGATGTGGGTCTGGGTGTGCCTCAGGGATCTGTCCTTGGGCCACTCCTATTTTTATTGTTTATTAACGATCTTCCTGTAAATTTGAGAAATATGTTTGTCGGGTCATTCACCTGTCGGGATCCTTCAGCATTGATCGCTAGGCTCTTGATGTGCCTGTTCGCTGACGATGCATCAGTGGCACTTGCGGCGTCAACTTTTGAGGAGCTTCAAAGTCTATGTGGAATTCTTTTGCAGAGCTTTGTAAACTGGTGTCGGAAAAATAATATAATGATAAACATTGATAAAACTGAGTGTGTGTATTTTACAACTGGGCATAATGATCGTAAGCTTGTTATTCACCATTTGGACAGTGTCATCACATCAAAGGAGACTACTAAATTTCTCGGCATTCACCTGGATAACAACTTAAAATGGTGCTCTCATGTTGACTCCTTGTGCAAAAAATTGAACAGCTCATATTATGTTATAAATAGGGTCAAAAATGTACTCCCCCTGGAATCGGTAATGAACATCTATTACAGTTTGGTCTATAGTCACTTGTCTTATAACATCTTACTTTGGGGAAACTCCTCGGATGCAAGCAGAGCTTTTATATTACAGAAACGCATTTTGCGCATGATTTTCAACTTGGATCCGCGCTCATCCTGTAGACCTATATTTTTAGAAAATTGTATTCTTACATTGTCCTCTATTTTTATTTATAAATGTCTTTTGTATGTAAAAGAAAATGAAAGAAATATTATTAAGTTATCTAGCTTTCATGGCTACAATACCAGAAGTGAAGGAACATTATATATTCCCAAACATAAAACCACCAAGTTTGAATTGTCTCCTTTGTATCAGTGCATTAAGCTTTTTAATCATTTGCCCCCTAGTTTACGATCTCTTAATTTGCATATATTTAAAAAATCTGTCAAGAAGTTGTTGTTGAACAGATGTTATTATACAGTACGAGATTACTTGTTGGATATTTTGGTAGATAGTTGATTTCATGTTGATTTTTTTTTCTTTGTATATTTTCTTTGACTTGTCCCATACATGTATTTGTCTTAAGGGATTAATAAACTATTATTATTATTATTATTATTACATTATAAAATGTTTCAATTATATATTTTAACAATGTTTATATGTCTCTGTATATATTTCCATTATACCATACTGTGCTTTTTTGACATTTTTCTAGTCAATAGTTTAAGGTGTAGCTCGTAATTTCCCTATTTGTGTAATATTTTTGTAGATATTATGTTTAATGGTGTTCATTTCCGAAACGTCGGCGAGCTGACACTGTGTCATTTTTCTGCTATTTGACACTTATACCGCCATTTATATTCTTGACACTTCATAATGCTTACGTCACATCTGATTACAACAAGCCACCACTTACTAGCTTGATGTTTGTACCAATCGGAACCAATGTAGTTGTTTATATAAAAATCAGTCTTTCTATTCATGAAATGGCATGATTCTTATGATTTAAACATATTTAAAGTATAAAATCTTCAGGTGAAATGATCTTCAAGATAAACAGAGGAAGGAGAAACAATATTTCTCATGGTGTCTCCATAAATAGCATTAAATAGTTCCTTGGCCTGATAGATATCAAACCAAAGGGTTGAACCACTTTTCAACGAAATTCCTTGGCTATCTTCGTGAAAGAACAAGTGCAAACACTTGGGAGGAGTCCGATGACTCCATATAAAAGCCAACGCCGATGAAGTCTTGAAAAGATGAATAAAGGAAATTAATGTTAAGAAAGTGGTCTGATAAAAACCATTATACATCGTTGACATGATATCGCATTCAAGGATCTACAGGATCCTAAATGGGCCGTAGATTTATGAAAAATGCCCATGTTAAAGTTGGAGAGCATAACCGTGGGTTAATTTGTCCATTTTGTTTCTCAATTCTTTGCGCACCATGAAAGTGCAATCTTCGAAGATGCATACCTACTTGCTTGCTTAGTAGGCATAATCTGATGACAAAAACAGATATTACGTCGAAATCGTTCGCAATCATAGGTTTCTGAATGGAAATATTCACATTAGAGTAGTCATTTTTCTGGGCACCATCCCATTTGTTTAATCCTGATTGATTCTCTTCTCATTTTCACAATCCGTTTTCGAAAAACACGAACTTCGTAAAGACCCTACAACGTTTGGATGTATGTATTCACAAGATCTGTATTGGTGATCCAAAATATTTACTTCAAGATAGATTAGTGGTGTAGGAACAGGGAAACAGAAAAAGGATACTCTTTCAGTTCGCCGACGTTTCGGAAAAATTTATTTCCATCCTCAGGGCTCCAAAAAATGTGCGGAAAACATGATTTGTAACATTGATGAAGGTGTTCTCAAAAATAAAGGAGAGATGAGCATTACTATAAGTTATTGACTAGAAAATATTACAGAAAAGATGGTCTGGCATAATTTAAACTTTCAATGAAACATAACACTATTTAAAAGATTATTTAGTTAAAAAAAATATACAGGGGGCATTTTAGGGTAGTAATCATCAAAATAAGTCATTTTACCCAAAATTTTCTACATGAATTATGCCCCTATTTCGAGAAAAAGAAACTAGAATATTTTCTAGTTTCAAGGTGAATCTGAAAATTCATCAGTCCCAACCTGCTCCCTCGCCTGCTCCTCCGTAGAAACTAACATCTCTTGTTTTTTGTCTTCTTATCTAACAAATTCTAGTGCGTAGAACAGATCATTTTGCCATATGCCGCTTTTTTATAAATTTTTTAAATTGAACATTTCTTATAAGAAATTTTCGGTAAAATGACTTATTTTGATGAGTTTCATCACCTGCCGAAAGAGAAGCCTCATCTTAAAATACACCCAAATTACTTATAAGCCAGACAAAAGTGCATCTTCCCAAAATCATTCCATCAAAACCCAAATCAATTATCCAATACTTCATGTAAAAAAAATGATAATAGATAAAAAAGCGGGGACAAACAATGCGACCGATGTATACAGGGTCTTTCACGAGGAACCTCACCCATATTTATACGGGAAACTACCGAACGTATTTTCATGAAATTCAGCACTTATAAGTATTTCACGATGCTGATGAAATCTAAAATATTTTCAAGGCATGAGCACCTCCGGTTTTTCCGGAAATGACGTCAACTTCCGTTTTTCAAATTAGAACACCATTTTTTTATTGCAGAAATAGATTCCTTAGAAAATTTCAAGTTATTTTGATGTTACATTTTTCAGTTTTGGTTGGAAAATTCTCTCTGAGCGGGAAAATTCGAAAAAAAAATCGAAAATAGAGCTCCGCTGAAACAAGAATAACTTCGAGGTTTTTGGATGGAAAATTTTCATTTTTGGGATTTTTCAAGATGTGAGATTGATGTATCCACTTCAAAAATCGAAATCGCGAATCATGGTACAGGGGGTGAAAAAATCGCTTTCAAAGTTAGGGATGACAAAATCGTGAAAAATCAATTTTTTCAAATTGCCCTAAAATGGATATTTTCTGAGTTAATATCCATTTTAGGACGAGGGTGTGATGCATACACTCACATTATTTTTTAACGTAGATTCAATATCTTCCATAAAAAAATGGGGTTCTAATTTGAAAAACGGATGTTGACGTCATTTCCGGAAAAACCGGAGGTGCTCATGCCTTGAAAATATTTTAGATTTCATCAGCATCGTGAAATACTTATAAGTGCTGAATTTCATGAAAATACGTTCAGTAGTTTCCCGTATAAATATGGGTGAGGTTCCTCGTGAAAGACCCTGTATAGCTGCCTTGGGGTAAGCTTGTGAGAGTACGCCGACAGACGGAGGTTAAATCAAAGAAACAGCGGACTCGAAATTAGGGTGAAAAACATAGACATCTGTAATGTGATGCACCGAACACTGAGTAATGAAGTTGACAGGCGCTGGAAATTCTTATTTTATTTTCAATAATAATTATAAAATAAGCCTTTATTTCCAACAGGTTACATTACCCAATTACAGCAAAATACAACTCAAAATTACCAAATACAAAACGAGGAAAAAATTATTATTCTAAGAATGATTGACATTATCAATTTCCTCCAAAAAGGCAGCCACGATAGAGTGGGGAGAATCATTATACAGGGTGTGGCAAAATGGAGGGGCGTTTTTGAAATAAGAATAGCTCCGCTGTTTTTGAATAAAAAAAAATATTTAAAAGAAATTGAATATATTACCATTAAACAAATGGAATGTGAAATTATGTTTCGAAATTAATGTCAGGAGATGACGACCGTTTTCGGCAATGCACTGCTGTATTCGTTCCTCAAAGTTCCGCATCACCCTCGCGTACAAGTCGATGTCAATTGCCTCAATTTGTGCTGTAATTGCTTCTTTCAACTTTCAACAAAATAATCAGCGGCCGAGAGATCAGGGGAACGAGGGAGCCATGGCACATCCCAGAGGCTGTAGATTGCGTGTCTAGGGAAAATGCTCGGTGTTTAAAGTTGCGGTTGCTCCTTGTTCATCCTCGAAGAAATAAGGGCCGATTATTCCAAGACGAACACTGCACACCAAACAGTGGTTTTCTCACTATGAAGTGGGCGTTGATGCAGTTCACGGGGGATTTCTGCTGCCCTGCTGCCCAATATCGGTAGTTCTGCTTGTTAACAGAACCGCACGAATAAAAAATGAGATAACGATTGTGACTAACAAACGGTAAGTTTTCCTGATTCGAACGATGTCAACCGCTGCCCTCTACCCCTACCCGTTCGCGTGTACTAGCTGGTCATTATGCCTCACCCTGTATATGTCCCATTTGCTGGCTATGAAATTGAATAGACTACACATAAAAAAAGGGTGATCTAAGACTGATATTCGTTCTACCTGCCCTACAGTAGAATACAGCATTACTCCTTGAGCCACATCGAGGCATCGATTAACTCAACACAATTTAGGAGCCATTCACAATCTCATAAATAAATAATAATGCATTTACTTCGACCCTATGCTCTATGGGCTCAGCAGCAAATCTTCTACGGAGAATATCATTACAATATCCTATATTAGGATAAATGCCATTTTCCCTCCAAACCAGATACTTATAAAATTTTCTTTGAATAGATTCAATTCGTTTTCTATGACAGGTGTAAATGGGCCTCCAAATAAGGCTACAATATTCTTACTTGCAAGGAAGGAATAAAACTATCAAATACAACTATAACTTGTTCGAGTTGCCTTCCATTACGAATAATCGAAATAGGAAATTCACGTCCGTTAGGACCGTCCACTAGGGACATATAATAAATGAGAGAAATGGACTCGCAAAGATCTAATTCAAGAAGTAAATCGCCGGAACGTGCTGCTACCGCAGAAGGAAAATGACAGACCGGTTTCTGTCTTGTTTGCCGTCATCAGTGTCACATATCCCCTCTTACGGTAGCAACCAATAAATAAACAAATAAAACAAAACTAAAATTTTTAAAGCTCTACAGCATCTATTAGCATTATATTTCTCGAACTTCATATGCGGGTATATTTGCAGGGAGAAAGATACCGGATATAAAAGAACATAATATTATTCGTATTAGTACCTAATTACAAGAATTTTACGTTATGGCGTGGGTATTTGAACTGTTTATTTATAATGATGGTTTTGGGTGTGGATTTTTCTAGAGGTATGTCGGAGGTCATAAATAAAACAAAACTACAACTCTAGTAGATTGACGGTTTCCAAATATTATAAAATTAACTGATGAGTTAATTTATGTTTGATTTTGATGTTTGTATTCGTTTGAGTAGTTTTACCTAAATGGCTTGTTTTGGACAGGTTCTGTGTTGTGTGGGTGAAGAATTTGATGGTTTGTTTTTTAACTGTGTCTTCGATTGGTTCAACATTGGAAATTTTGTGCAGTTCGGATATTTTGGTGATTTTCGGTTTGTTCAGGATAATTCTTAGAAATTTGTTCTGTAGGATTTGGAGTTTTTTGTAATTAGATTGGGTTGTGTTACTCCATATGGGGTTAGCATACAGGAATGCAGGTGTCTGATGGCTTGTTTGTAGATCCTGAGTTTCGAATCATGGCTCAGTTTGCTGTGTTTGTTTATCATGGGGTGTATATTTCGAAGGATGATGTAGGATTTGCGCTCAATGTTGCTTGTATGTAGGTTAAAATTGAGTTTCCGATCTAGAGTTAGTCCTAGGTATTTGACTGAATTTTGTTCTTGTACAGTTTGGTTATTGAAAGTTACGGTGGTTGAGGAGGGTTTTGGTTTTCTTTGGGTGAAGTGGTTTAGGGTTGTTTTGCTAGGATTTATTCTTATTTTCCATTTGTGAAAGAATTTTTCGAGATCGAAAACATGTTTTCCGCAAATCGCTAGAAAATTTTGACATTTCAGTCAAAATTGGTCATAGAAAACGTCAAGATTTCCTAACTGTTAGGAAATATTCATTTCCTTACTGTAAGAAATAGTTATTTTCCTATCAAGGGCGGAAAGTACTTTCCGCTCAAGATAGGAACAATATTTCTTCTACAACCGTATTATAAAATGAAAAAAAATTTCTGCACAACTCGAATATTCGTTTTGACACATAAATTAAGGAGTTTGGGATTCTATGCGGAAAATCATAGACCGTGAAATAGAAATAAATACACAGATCCATGTATGCCAGTCATAATTTTTGAAGGATGTCAAGTTCTCATTGAAAATGCAATAATTTTCAAACGGAAATCTGCATTAATAATTTGACATGGATGAAACTGCATAATTTGAAATATTTAACTAAATATATAAGTAAGTAGATGAAGAGATTTTATGTTAAAGGGATTATTATACCCAAATTCAACACAAATTTACTTTCCCGCACTAGTGCGGGAAATTGACACTTTCCGAATCGAAAACAATGCGGGAAAGTAGTTAGTTAGGCCCGGTTGTAGAAAAATGATATTTCCTTACAGTTGGTTCGACATATGCATTTACGAACTTTTCTTATGATTCCTTCGGCACTTATTCTGAAAAAGCAGTATTTTTACTGCATCAACCAGCTCTGGAGGAGTCCCAGAAATAGCGAATTCATCATCACTCATCATTACACACTGTTTTAAATTCGAAAACACTAGCAATTAAATTAATTATATGCGTCAACATTGACAATTCAACATGAGTACGTTTCCATAGTAACGTAACCAATTTCAATACGAATTTCGAAGAATCATTCATTTATGAATCAAATAATTCGCGATTTCATCAAAATTAATTGGAATCTGTCGAATTTTAAACGATTTGCGGAAAAATAGTATGTTCACCTCGTAGGAAAAAACACATTCCTGGACTCTGTGTTGCCAAGTCTCGGCTTGCGCCTCGACTTAGCAATTTTCACAATCGTCCAGGAATGTTACGCTTTTCCTACTTGGTAAACAATGTACTATTCTGGATATGTATTTTCCGCAAATCGCTGGGAAATTTTGACATTCCAGTCAAAATTGGTCATAGAAAAATTCAAGATTTCCTAACTGTTAGGAAATATTCATTTCCTTACTGTAAGGAAATGATATTTCCTACAGTTGGTTCGACATATGCATATAGGTATACGAACTTTTCTCATGATTCCTTCGGCACTTATTCTAAAGAAGCAGTATTTTCACTGCATCAACCAGCTCTGGAGGAGTCCCAGAAATAGCGTTCATCATCACTTATCATTCTACACTGTTTCAAATTCGAAAACACTAGCAATTAAATTAATTATATGCGTCAACTTTGACAATTCAACATGAGTACGTTTTCATAGTAACGTAACCAATTTCAATACGAATTTCGAAGCATCATTCATTTATGAATTAAATAATTCGCGATTTCATCAAAATTAATTGGAATCTGTCGAATTTTAAACGATTTGCGGAAAAATAGTATGTTCACCTCGTAGGAAAAGACACATTCCTGGACTCTGTGTCTCGGATTGCGCCTCGACTTACCAATTTTCACAATCGTCCAGGAATGTAACGCTTTTCCTACCCGGTAAACAATGTACTATTGTTTGCGAGGTCCCGATTTGAGGATTCGGAAATTATTGCTGTATCATCTGCGAAAAGCCAGACAGTGTCGAATGCTTTGTCTATGTCGAGATTTAGCATTGCGGTGATTTTTCTGTAGTTGAAATTTTTGGTAATTTGATCGGTGATGGTAGCTAATTGGAGAGTTGTACTGTGCTTTTTTCTGAAGCCGAATTGTTCATCCATTGGATTTTCGTATTTTTCTATTCGAATGAGGATGATTTTTTCTAGGATTTTTGAGATCGAGGATAAGAGACTTATCGGTCTATAATAATTGGTTGCAAGTTTATGGTTTTTGCTAGGTTTTGGAAATGATAGGACGATTGCGTTTTTCCAGGCTCTTGGGAAATACTTTGCTTTTAGACAGTTGTTTATTATATAGAACAGTTGAATTGTCGCTTCACGAGGTAGATTCTTGAGGGTGAGGTTGTTTATCATGACTTCGCCTGGGGCTTTATTATTTTTGAAGGACTTTATGATCTTTCGGATTTCTCCCGGAGAAGTTAAGGATTCGGGCTCGGGTGGGATGTTTGTGTTTAGGAACTGTTCAATGGTTTTTTCAATTTCCGTTGATGTTTGAGCGTCGGTCAGATTATTAGTTGATCTATGAATTGATGAATATGATTCTGCTAGATGGTTAGCTGTGCCTGCATTGTCAAAAATGAGACCTTGGGGGCTTTGCAGCGGTGATATCCCGAGACAGGTTTTATTTTCTTTCAATGATCTCGCGATTTTCCACATTTCGTTCGTGTTGGCGAAGCTCTTCGTGAAGATTTCCCATTTGGCAGTTTTAACCGATTTTAAAAGGCTTTTGACCATGTTTGATAGTTCTTTGAATTCACGATATCTTTCGAGACTAAAATTCCCTTGGAGTTTTTTTCCTCGCTTTGTTTTTGATTTATATCGTTTCTTTCAGTTCATCCGGAATTTCTAGATTGGAGGAATTATTGTCGGTTCTGAAGGAGAAGCGATAAACCCAGTTTCTTATCAAAGCGGTGAGGTTGCTTATCGCTGAATCGATTTCATCCCTTGTGGTTAGCGTTTGGTTTGTTGGATTTGGAGGTTTTGGTTCAATATTTTCCTGAATTTTGGCCAGTATGTTTTGTATTTCGGTTTGAGGTTGGAAGGTAAATAATTGTGACATTTGGGAATAGATGAGATAACCGGAAAGTGGTCTGAATCGATGGCTCCGATGGTGAAGGGTTGGGAGATTGTTAAATTTTTAGTTACCATCAAATCGATGGTTGAGGCTGAGTTACTATGTGCTGGATTGTAGGTCGGTCCGTTCCGGGGGTAGTTCAGAATAAAATTTGAGTGGGTTATATATTTCTTGAGAATAGTTTCGTTACGATTATGTGAGGCGCAATTCCAGAAGTTATGACGGGCATTCTCGTCGCCGGCGACGATAACTTCACTTCCTAGGCTCATGAGTTCTGAGAACTCGTCTGTACTGAAGGGACTTTCATGATCGTTGTAAAGGTTTACAATGTCAGGTCTTCGATGTTTATCGCTTGAGTTTCCATATTTGTGGAGTGGGTTGGTATTTCCACCGGTTTCAGGTGCTTTTTATAGTATATTATTAATCCCCCATGTTGGGTTTTGGGTTTGTTGACGTAGTAGAAGTTCGATAGCAACCAAATGAAACGGCAGAGCTTATATTACTCCCTAGCAGGAACTCCTGAGTACAATGTGATACTAATAATAATACCCTAGCGGGTAAATGTCTACGTTTCATCCCAGACGTTCCTTCGAAAATTAGATCTCTACGTACATTCACTTCACCCTACGGTGATCTCAGATCTTTGCGAGTCCATTTCTCTCATTACGAATAAAATGTATCCATAAGTTTTACTGACAGAAGAAATGAGTTGATTCGAGTGTGGCACAGAAGAACACTGACTGTCACACAATACCCCCAAATCTCTAAACTGAGTTACACGGCATAATACACGATTATCGACTTGGTAATTAAAAACAATCTTGTTATTTGTTCTAGTATATGACATTGCGTAGCATTTAGAATTATTCAATGACAGTCTATTACCTTCACACCATCTCAAAAGACTATCAAGCGCTCCCTGCAATCCAAAACAATCAGCAACAGAGAATCTCCTTGAGAAAAGCTTCAAATCATCAGCGAACATCAAAATCGAAATATCTACATCATCGAGAATATCGTCTATAAACAGAAGAAACAGTAAAGGTCCCAAGTTAGAACCCTGAGAAACTCCAGATGTTGCATAAAACTCGAATGAACGAGACTGCTCGATCTTCACAAAAAACACTCTCACACTTAAATAAGATTCCATCAATGAGGCCAATCTATCTCCGAATCCGAATTTAAACCTCAATTTATTCAGCGAAATTTTGTGATCGGCCTTATCAAATGCCTTTTGAAAAACCGTACCTATACATTACATCCACCTGTCCAGATTTATCTAACGAATTCTAACACTTGTTCAAAAAAAACAAGCAAGATAGTACAGGTGGGTCTTTTTGGCATGAAACCATGGAAGAGTACTTCCATGTAATTATATAAGAACCCATTCAATTATATTGATCATAAATCGTTTCACTATTTCACAATTTCAGGTTATAACTGAAAATTAAATATTTGCATTAAAATTTGGGCTATTTCCCGCTTCTTGGATTTTCTCCCACTACCAAAGTTGCACGCCCCGCCTAATACTCAAGGTCAATCTGACTGATTCAGCTCAGATTTGAGAGTGATTCGTCTTTATTGCCATTACCATCATTCTTAGCAACTGTTGAAGTGTAGAGCCATAACGATGACAGCGTCCTCTAGCGAGCGTCAAACTAAACTCTAACTTCCGCCGTCTTTGGAAGTCCAAAATGATGTGTATAGTGGATGAAGCCTTCTCTCCATTCATTATATACTCCTAGATTATAGTTTCTTTATTACCTCGCTACTACCACATAATGCCTAACTAGGTACACAGAAGCGTCAGTAAGTGTCGGCACTTCGATCATCACGGGGCACATTTTCGTGACCTTCATTCTCTGTTAGGTAATGGAAAATAGCGCGACCCCTTCCGGGAGAAATGGAAAGCAGTAAAAAATCTCAGATTTTCGATCGACAAGAAAAATCTTATCATAGTGTCAACACCAGGTATCCTATGCATCTATTGCCGCACTAAAGTAGGCGTTCCGGCGATTTACTTCTTGAATTAGATCTTTGCTAGTCCATTTCTCTAATTTATTGTATGTCCCTAGTGGATGGTCCTAACGGACGTGAATTTCTTATTTTGATTGTCTTCATTGCCCCCATGAATCTGGATTTCGGCTACCCGGCGTTTCAAATTTTCAACCCCCTTTTTTGAACGATTCTAGAGTCTCAAATCCTTTCTGCTTGAATCTCGGAGAACAAATGAAAGTCGTGTTTGTTGCCAGTTCGTGGATTCGGCTCCTCAACTGGATACTGAGTCGACTCACTGCAGAGGATGTTGGTTTTGGCATTTCACAATGTTCAGATAATATTGCAAAATATGAATTCTTTCGACAGAGTGACGTGTCTTTCGGAACTTATTTCGTTGGTTTTTTGAATAAATGGTTTCGATATCTGTACCACTCTTTCTATAACCTCCCAGTCAGCAGAATTTAGAGATCACTCCTTTGGAGGGCTACGGTTTCAATAATGACATCTTTAATCCTGATTAGCCTTTTCAACATTTCGTAGCAAGAATTCCATCGGGTTGGACGTTTTTGCTTCACCTTCAGCAGAGGCCCCTTTTTTTTTGTGTTGCTTCCAATGATACTTGTGCATTAGAGCTTCTTTTGAAAAATTCCACTATGGATTTCACCTTCGCGGTGATTGGGCCGATTGATAAATTTAAGCCTATATTTAACCATTAGATTCAAAGAATGAGCGAAGCAGCCTATAAACGTATTCATTCGCTCATTCTTCTTGCACCCACAGTATTTGCAGCATTC
Organism: Adalia bipunctata; assembly: GCA_910592335.1. Taxonomy (NCBI): domain Eukaryota; kingdom Metazoa; phylum Arthropoda; class Insecta; order Coleoptera; family Coccinellidae; genus Adalia; species Adalia bipunctata. The sequence continues at coordinate 4,323,861 of OU342954.1, read as the reverse complement.
TCACTGACCATGCAAGTTCTCTATTTGATATATTTCATTTATGAGTTATTTGTTTCAGAAACAGCAATAGATATCACTCGTATGCCTCTCATTATAAAATTAATACATACAACCTATAATGTTATGGATCGCATCTCGTATTCTTGTCCATATAGTGATCAGTTACAGCTATATAGCTCCGATTTGCTCTGGATAGATGTCCAAGCGTCGGTGCATATGCAAACAGGGTAAGTTTTCAAATTTTTTTTTTGTTACAGGTATCATATTCCTCTCGATAAGTTTTTGGTGTCAAGCTATCAGATAATGTTTTCCTTGTTGGAAACTGATAACAGGAGAGTTCCCTACGGATTCTTCGAGTTTTTTGAATTATGGTTCTTCAACAATTCTTAACGAATGATGACCTTTTGTAACCATTGCGACCTCTTGCTCATCAATTTTATCTACTCTCCGTTTCGACAGTGGTTTCCGAATGAAATTGGCAATGCTTGTTCGTGTTGATGTAGATGGTGCAGGTTGCTTGATATAATTATTTCTTGTTGGTATTGGCAAAACTTTGGATGAACTGGAAGATATAATTTCAGGACGACTGTACGGCATCGAAATTATGTGTTGTGAATCCGTTAGAGGATTTGTAGCATGTTTATGAGACATTTATATCTTCAGAAATTTCCTAATGAGCCGCTTTTTGTGCTCAAGCTTTGAGAACAACACATTTTGCCTTATTTTCACCTTCTTTGAAATTGGACCAAATTTCACTCCTTTTGGTTTTTCTAGAAGTCATTTTGAATGAAGGCTGAAATATTGCAAAACAAAAAATGTCCTCACTTGGTATTTTCAATCCAAAAGTAATTTTCGAAGCACATCGTTTGATTAATTCTTTCAAATTCGTACGACAATTGAATTTTTAATGAAAAATCAAAAACTGCAACGATAATCACCTGTATATCCCAAACGAAAACTTAAAATTCACACGAAAATGGTCTATGAATCTTAATTAACTTCTAAAAACTTCCTTATCCTATTTTAATTTCCTCATGTATTTTATGCGATTTTTCACGGTTTTCGAGTTATGAGTTTTTTTATGAACTTTGAGAATTTTCGACTTGACCATCTCAAAAAAGATATTGAAAAAAAAGTACAAGACTTCTCTGTGAAATTCTTTCTGTAACTTAATCTTATATATAAAATAACCAGTTTCGTAACTTTGATAAAAATTAGGGAAATGTTGGTCCCAAGTGAAAAAGTTACGTGAATTGGATTAGGATCTTAATTTTCGAATCAAAATTGAAAATGTAAAAAGGCTAATTCACGATTTCTTAGTACTCTTAAAAGCTGCGCTCAACAGTCATCGTTTAGAATCAGTAATAAAAAATGGTTCTTAACACTCTACTTTTGCTAGAATTAGCCTTCAAAGTCATCGAGGTGGAAAAAATCAAAGAACTAGACATTTACTACAAAATTATTTTTTGCCATTTCAAGATTTTTCTGATCAAGTTATGATAGAAAATGCTGAAAAGTAATGAAAATTAGCTTTAGATGTTGGTCAAGAAAAGTTCTAGATAAACAAAAGAAATAGGTATGGCAATAAATCACACATCATAATGTAAATAAAAATAAATTTATTTATAAAATTTACAGTAGGTTTTCAAAGTGGCCACCTCCAGCCTCAATATACATTCTACATCTTCTTAGAAAATTTTCTTTTAATCGCATAAAACCTGCCCTGTTCTCTCTTAGGACACGTTCGACTTCTCTTAACTTCAGTCGCAGCTCGTCTTCACTCGAACAATTTCTTTGAAATAACCCCAAACGAAAAAATCGATGGGATTAAGTTCAGGTGAACGTGGGGGCCACTTGATTGGTCCGCTGCGTCCGCCCTTCATTACAAAAAACGCGATTATCTGCAAAGTCGCAAATATTTATAAGACATTTCATCGTTTTCCAACTTAAAAACAGCAATGAAGAACCGATCAGGGTTATTCAAATTTTCGAGAATTATTTTTGATTAACCACTTGAATGAACGATACCCGAACAGATGGATCGGACGCAGTCGACCAATCAAGGGGTCCCCACGCTCACCTGACCTTATTCCAATCGATTTTTTCGTTTGGTTAATTTAAGAGCAGCCGAACGTGTCCTAAGAAAGAACAGGGCAGGTTTTATGCGATTAAAAGAAAATTTTCTAAGAAGATGTAGAATGTGTATTGAGGCTGGAAGTGGCCACTTTGAAAACCTAATGTAAATTTGATAAATAAATTTCTTTTTATTTAAATTATGATGTGTGATTTATTGCCATACTTTTTTTCCTTTTATCTAGAACTTTTCTTGGCCAACATGTAAAGCTAATTTTCAGCATTTTCTATCATTACTTGATCAGAAAAATCTTAAAATGGCAAAAAATAATTTTGAATTTTTTTTTATTTTTTCCACCTCGATGACTTTGAAGGCTAATTCTAGTAAAAGTAGAGTTTTAAGTACCATTTTCACCATTTTTTATCAATGATTCTAAAAGCTGACTGTTGAGCGCCAGTTTTTAAGCATACTAAGAAAACGTGAATTAGCCTTTTTACATTTTCAATTTTGATTAGAAAATTCAGATCATAATCCAATTCACGTAACTTTTTCACTTGAGACCACATTTCCATGATTTTTATCGAAGTTACGAATCTGGTTACTTTATGTAAAAAAGTACAATTCATGGAGATTAAGTTGCATAAGAATTTCATGGAGGAGCATATATTTTTTTAATATCTTTTTTAAGATGGTCAAGTCGAAAATTCCCAAAGTTCATAAAAAATTAGGTAAAGATTTAACGGCATGCAGACAAATTTTTTGAAATTCCGGAAAAAGTCGCACACCGAGCAGGACTGCTCCGGAATTTCAAAAAAATTGTCTGCATGCCGTTAAATCCTTACCTAATTATTCACACAGACGTTAAAATTCATTTATATATGTTCATAAAAAAATTCATAACTCGAAAACCGTGAAAAATCGCATGACATACATGGGGGTGACTCGAACAGCCCATGACACGAGGGACCTGTTTTTTTCTTTTTGACGTCAATCTCTTGGCCACCCTGTATATCTTATGATGCCCATATGGGTAATAAGCCAATGAAATTGAAGCCGGGCTTCGGTAAGGGTAAGGGTACGTACATGCCGGAGATGCAAGGATGAGCGCGGTGGAGGTCGCGGTCGCGATCTTGTTATAAATCGATGCCTGGCCGTACATAACAATAACAATAACAATAATTTATTGATCCTTGAAGACACTACAGAATGTGTATAGGACATGTCAAATAATAAAATTGAAACAAATAAACATTCGCCTAAAGAATGAAACAACTGAAATACAAACTAAATCAAATTACATCATTAAAGTACATCATTAAAAAACTCGCCCAACGAATAATACCCCTTTTCCAGCAAAATATATTTTACCCTTTTATTAAAAACAAGCCCATTTAAAATCTTCACAGAATCTGGTAAATGGTTATACATTTTTATTCCCTGATAATGAGATGAAGTCTCGTACCTTGCTGTTTTATGTCTAGGAATCAAAAGTGTTTCAGCACTCCTAGTATTATGCTGATGGTTACCTGCCAATTTAGTGAAGCTCCTAAGATTTTCTTTCACAAATTTCAAAGTTTTATAGATGTAAATGCAAGCTGCAGTCAATATTCTATATTCTGGAAAAACTGATCTACATGAAGTTCGTGGACTTAAATTCAGAATCATACGTATTATACGTTTTTGAGCTATAAAAACTCTTTTAAAATCAACTGAATTTCCCCAGATTGAGATGTTATAGGCAATATGACTGTAAACCATAGCATAATAAACATTGATTACAGAATTGAGTGGCAACATGCCCCTAATTTTGCTTATTGCAAAGAACGATTTGTTGAGTTTTTTTACAACTTCGTTTACATGATCTTTCCACTTTAACTCATAGTCCATGAAAATACCCAAAAATTTAACACATTTTTTGGATTCAATTTCTATGTCATTATAATTAAATTTAATAGGTGACCAAAATGAAGCATTCAAGCAAAAATGAACGCATTCGGTTTTTTTAATGTTCACAATCAGAGCATTTGCGTGACACCAATTAACAAATGTATCAACCAAAGTCTGGCACGACAACGAAAGCCCCCCAGGCGTCCGCGAGGCCACTGCCACTGATGTATCATCAGCAAATATAGAAAGTTGACAATTATCAAAAAAGTCAGGTAGGTCATTTATAAATAGAATAAATAGCAGAGGACCCAGCGTGGACCCCTGGGGCACTCCCATACCGGCGCCAAACTCACTCGAACACGAATTGCCAACCCTTACAAACATAGTTCTATCTCTCAAATAACTTCCAATCCATTCGAGAAATACCCCCCTGAAACCTATCTTATAGAGCTTATCAGTAATGAAACTAAATGAAAGAGTGTCAAATGCACGCGACAGGTCAAAAAACATACCTGCAACGAACAAACCTTCATCCAGAGATCTATATACAATCTCAAGAAATGAGTAAGCTGCTGTTTGCGTAGAGCAACCAGATCTAAAGCCGTGCTGATTATCCGTGATAATATTGAATCTGTTCAAGTAGCTGACCATACGATTGAACACTATACGTTCGAATAATTCAGAATACGAACTCGGCAATGCTATAGGCCTATAATTTATTATTTCATGTAAATCCCCTTTCTTTGGGACAGGTATAACTGCAGCCTTCTTCAGACAAGAAGGAAATATTCCCGATGTGACAGATAAATTAAAAAGATTTGCAAGATGTTCATCAATTGAATCAGCCGATGCCTTCAATATTTTAATTGTAACAAAATCCACACCTGAGCTTTTTTTGTTTTTTAAACTCTTCATCACATTAATAACATCATTTCTATCAACTGGAAAGAAAAAGAAATTGGCATTCAACAAACTCGAGGAAGTACAAGTTTGGGACAGATCTTTACCATAGTAGTCTTCAAGAGCATTAGAGGTAACACTTGAAAAAAATTTAGAAAATTCCTGTGCTAACATAACCGGATTTGAACACATTTCACCCTTGATATTGATGGATATAGGTTTCTTATTTTTGAAACCAGTTTCGTGCCTTACAATATTCCATACCGTTTTATTAATATTTTCAGCTGACCCAATTTTGTTTTGATAATAATTTTCTTTTGTACGTTTTAATAAGATACGGTATTGTTTTTTGGCAAATTTGTAGTTCTCAAGAGACAATTGTGTATTCAACCGAGTGTGAACCCAATATAGGTTTTTCAAATTTTGACTAGCCTCAGAAATAGCACCATCAACCCAGTTACTTCTTTCGCTATTCATTTTCACCTGTTTTAAAGGACAGCAGCTATCCAGAATATAACTCATAATATTCACAAATGATTCGAAACTTTTATCAACATTGTTATCGACATAGATTTCATCAAAATTGGTGCTTGCTGCAGTAAAGGTCAGCTGTTGCAAATTCTCAATGGAATAATTTCGATAATATTTAACCTGAGATACATTATTCAGTTGTTTGACTTCAGTATGAGCATAAAAAGTAACAGAACAAATTCTATGATCCCCCAAGTGTCCCTCACATACTTTTGACTTGCAATTTTCAAGGCCTGCATTAGTTAGAATATAGTCTATTTTACTTGAAGATGTAATCCCATTGGATGTAGTATAAATTCTGGTAGGATCGGTTGATGTTACATCCAAGCCAAAACATTGCATCAGGTCCATAAGCAGCACTCGACGCGTGCATTCACCCTTGAGGTAATCGACATTAAAGTCTCCACATATAAAAATAAAGTCAACCGTATTGATGAAAGATTGAATAATGTGGGCCATTTTCTCTAGGAAAACTTCAAAATCGGCATTTGGAGAGCGATAGACACTCAACACTGCAATTTTAGCACCACGAAAAAAAAATTTTGGCACCACATACCTCCACATCCATTTCCTGCGAGTACTTAGAAATCTTCATTCTTTGAACATGTATGTCAGATTTCGCATAAAGCAATACACCGCCGTGACGTCTAGTTTGACGACAGAAAAATTCCACTTGTTTATAACCAGGTATGGACATAAAATCGATACTATCATCAGTACACCAATGTTCTGCAACACTAACTATATCCGGCTGATCCCTGTTCAAAAGTATCTCCAAACTGTTCAATTTGTTCGACAAACATTGAACATTTATATGCATAACATCAAACTTATTCACATGTGACAACTCATTAGCCTTAGCATCATCTATTTGCATAATGCATCGATTTATAACTAGATCGCGACCGCGACCTCCACCGCGCTCATCCTTGCATCTCCGGCATGTACGTACCCTTAGATTCCCGATCTGCGCGTGTGCCGCAAATGAATCATATAAATGAGGAGGAACATTTCCTCCTCAGCAAAAATGTAGGAAAAATTCCAACGAATATGTAGGTATTTTTATATCCATTAGTTTTTGGATGACCTCCGTATTATATTCCTTGGACTAAAAATATGCGATAATAGTGATAATAGTCTGTATTCTGTAAAGATAATAAGATAAGAACGTCTCCAAAACCATTTGATTTTTCGATCAGGACGGCGAGGCCGGAGTGCTCCAAATAGAGAAAGTATTTTAAAGGCCAGTAGTCAACGAATACCTCACACTATTTATTTCATTGCTAGAATTTGAATCATTCAAATCTGCAATTGATCGATTTATAATCAGGCAAGTTCCCCAACAATGTCTATAGAGCACATGGACTAAACATTTCCAGTGGTATCGGAAATGAGATAACGTTAAACCCTTAGGTAAGTTTATTGTGAATAATGAGGACATTATTTTTTCATTGAAAAAAACCTCAATTAAATCATATAAAATTGAATGAGCGAATCAAAAGTTGAAATCTTAAGAATAAAAATAAATGAATGAACACCAATAAACTTCTGAAGAAAATGAAAAAAATGAATAAATATAAATAAATTGAAAACATGAGAGCAAAAAAAAAGAATAACTATGAACAAACATAGACAATATTCATGGAAAAGTGAATAAATATATAATGTCGCCTTCAGGGGAAAATTGCGTAACTCCTCTATTCAATTAACGTGGAGTTACGTAGTTTTCTCCGGGACACGACGATGACAAAATGAATGGAGTTAAACAAATTATAAAAAACAATGAAAAATATAAACATTTTCAGTCAGAAAATGAAAGTATTTTCTTCGAGTTCCTCAGTTGATTGTGTATTCATGTTTTATCTGAGGTGGTGTGTGATTCTGAAGAACAGGAGTTTATTTCAGGACATTTTGAATTACATTCAGGGAGGTTAGCACTTTCTCTTTATATGGTCACTGAATATACGGAAAATGGCATCCTCCTCCTCTTGAGTCCACCTAACTTTTCTGAATCGTATGCCAGGAAGGGTATTTGGTATAATAATGCAGAACAGATGTAAAATAGTCTTCAGGACCAGAATTACCCTACTCAAATAACAGATGCAATTTTTTCGGCAAACAGAAATCGCATGATGGAATCAAGAGAATATTATATATAGCACACCGCACAGCTGAAAGATTTAAAATGTCAAGTCTTAACGAATAGTGACAATTTCAAAATTCTTCGATCAGAAATACAATTTTTTTCAGTACGTTTGACTATGAACATCCCAAAGTTAAATGAATTCATATTTCTGCCACATAACTTTTTTCTCCGCCTATGAATGTACAAAAAAGTTGTTTATACAAGCGAATATGCGGGCGGGGGAAGGGCTTAAAAAATCAACTGGGGTTAACAGTTAAAAAAAAAACGTAATAATCTCACCTTCGTTTGGTTTCTTTCTACTCCCTGTGTTTTTTGGAGTTACTCCTGTTGAAGTCATTCCGCGTGCATAAACCGTTTCAGTACATTGATCCATTCCCTCATTTTCAGAGTCATCACTGCTTTCATCTTCGTTCGCACCTTGGGCTGTTTCCGAAAATTTGGAAATACCCTAAATGTTCCTACTTATTATGGGCTGACGATGAATTCCCTTATGGATATTTTCCGAATTACCCATGAAATTGGACAAATCCACTACGTCTTGATTTTCAAGATTCAATGTCACACAGGTAGTGGCCATTTATGTTTCCGCAAGTTGGTGCCCCATAATCTCGCTGGGTTGACAGCACCACAGGCTTCTGAAAATTTTCTTATCAGATTGCAGGCACTCAGATGCGGTTTTTTTTTCGTATCTGATCTTGGTGTGCCGAATATTGAGGATTATTTTTGCTGACCCTCATATTTTTTCTATACTTGCTCGACGCATCTGTCTGAATCTCAATCGGTGAATTTTTATCAAAAATTTTCAGAATAGATTCGTAAACAATGTCTCCAACGTTTCTAATTCGTGCTGATGAGCTTCAGACCACTGAAATTTTGTGTCTTTCCTATTTAAATTTCTCATATTATAACTCAACTGAAATAGATTTGAAATAAATTTCGAGAAGAATTCAAATAATCCCATAATTCTCAATATATCCTATTTGTTAGCTGGAGTTTCAATAGGAAATACAGCTTCTATATTTTTGTGGGAGGGATTGACTCCAGATTTTGAAATGTTTCGACCTAAAAATTCTACTTCACCCATTTTATACTGTAATTCTTCAAAATTGAATTTTATATTGTAATACAATGCTTTTTCAAGTACTTTTTTGAATGCAGTATCATGCTCAGACTCGAACCATATATAATAAAATATTATACCTATATGTTATAATTATAACATCAAAGTAGACACTGACATTGGTAATTTCACCGAACATTTCTATGTTTTTCATTTGAAATATTTCAGGAATGCTGTATAGTCCAAAGGGGACTCGATTGAATTTATATCTGCCAGATGGTGTATTGAATGTGCATAGATCTGAACTATTCTTTGATAGCTGGATTTGCCAGAATCCATCTTTCATATCAATGACTAAGAATATTGCTTTTTCCTTCCAGTTTAGTCAAAATTTTATCACATTTTGGGATTATACATATAGTGTTCTCTACATATAAATTTATTCAATAGTTTTGGATCAAGACACAGGCGGAGTGAGCCATTATGTTTTTCAACGATCATGAGAGAATCAACCCAATCTGTTGGATAGTCAACTTTAGAAACAACCCCTTGTTCTTCAAGGTCAGTCAATGACTGCTTTAATCTGTCGTGAAGCACAAATGGGATCTTCCTGTGTGACTGAATAACTGGAATTGCATCATGTCTTAATTTAATTTCAACTAAACCCGGAATACAACCTAACCTTTCAAAAACATTTTTGAATCTAGTATACAATTCTTCAACTTTTTTCGGCAGTGTTTCATTTAAAAATCCTGTATGAATTGAATTGATCCGAGATATCATCTCAAATTGCAAACAATCATTCAAACCCAATAACGGTTCTGAGTCGAAATTGACTACCAAGAATTATATTATTTATTATATTTACACTTCAAAGTTATGAATCCCAGAGGTTTTGAGCGAAAATTGCCATATGATACTATAGTCATTGAAGTTAGGACAATTTTTGATATATCAATGTTCAAATCTTTGAAGTGCTTCAATGGCAAAATACTTGAGTCAGCTCCTGTATCTAATTCAAATCTAATGCTAATATCATGAAAATTATTGTTCGCCTACCAACTTAGCTAAGCATTATGTTTGCACTCATAAACAAACAGAGAATTGTCAGTACTCATATCTCTTCACTTTTTTCTCCCATGTTATTTCCAACCTGATTATCTACACAAACTTGCATAGCTTCCTGGTTTTTTATAGATTTGAATATTGGGAGGATGCAGCTCAGATCTGTGTATTGCAGGAAGATTTCAAGAATCTTTTTCAATGACAACAGCAAGAAGCAAGTATGTTTGCATATTTGTCAACAGATTGATCGTCGATAGTGTCGCCGCTCCTCATATTTTCGTATGAGGTCCTTGGGTTTTGAAATACAGGATGATGGAATGGAATTTAAAAATTCAATAAAACTTGAACCAATAATTCCCAATCTAAGAATTTCGGAATACGGAATACTTCGTGCGAGAATCGGTTCTCGCACAAATCGAAAACAGTGTCACGTTCCAAATCCATAGCGGTAAATGATTTTTGATAGCGGCGACTGACGATACGCATCCATGTGAAAACAAATATGTACCGTCGACTGATGATCAGTTCGACCGACCATCAGGACCGATCATCAAACCCATGTGAAACGGCTCTTACACTTTTTGATGTTGATAGTGAGACAATTGGCAGTACACCACTCCTTCACAGCCCTTAGATCCGAATACAACATCTAAACGTCGGATAAAGACTGAAAAAAAAAGTTTCAAATCATCTGCAAACAACAAGAATTTAACGAATCGGATGACAAGACCTAAGTCGTTGATAAAAATTAAAAATAGCAAGGGCCCTAGGTGACTTTCCTGAGGTACCCCCGAAATTACAGGTATCTTAAAAGACAATGTTCCACCCATCTTAACGATTTGATATCTGCCCGAGACATAACAATAATCTTTTCTCCTAGCATTTACAATATCCAAATCCAATCATTACTGCTTTTCTCGCTTCAGGTTCTAGTTTATCTTCTTTGGGCAATACAGTATACCATGTTAGACATCCAAAAATTCTCAGCGTGCTGTTATCATTTCTTACATTCCATACTTGTGATGGGGTTTGACTTCTAGCCAAAGCTGATGTAAGGGTCCTATTAATTTCATAAGCAGAACATTTAAGAGCTTCTCCCCATAATTCTTTCGGAATGCCTGATTCAACAATTTTCGTACGCACCATATTCAACAGTGTACGATTATTCATCCTCCCAGATTTTCCATTCGCTTGAGGACTATAAGGTACTGTATACTCCACCTTGATTCCCTGTTGTGTGCAAAAATTTTGGAACCTTTTTGATGAAAATTCCCCTCCATTATCAAGTCTAAATCTTCGTACTCTAAAGTTTTGCTGTCTCTACAATTCTTTGACGTATTCTGTCAGATTCTCTCCAGCTTCATCTTTTTGTTTCAGAATTTTCACAACTAGAAAATGTGAAAAGTCATCTAGAATTACTTGAAAAAATTTTCCAACATCAAAAGTGTTTGGTATGATGCGACCACAGATGTAACTATGTATGAGCTCCCCAATATTTTTGGTACGATTTTCGTTGGAAATGGTGACCCTTCAACACAAGATGAACATATTTTGTTAAATGGTTTCAATCCCAGTTTCGTTATAGCATCTTTGTTTGCATGACCCAAAGGTCTATGCCACACTCCTTCAAATGACATATTATTACATGACTCTTTTGGTGTAATAATTTCTTCTAGCATCAATATTTATAGAGCATTTTTATTTTTACAAATTAATCTGCTTACCAATAATAATACATGTTCTGTCCTTCTCTACTATAATCTTATGACCTTTCGAGGTCAACTTTGAAGCAGGTTATGTTTGAGGCCTGGCACTATAAGGGCTTCAATAGTGATTATCTCACCTTGGCATATTATTGCTTTCAATTTTCCAATCTTAGCTGCTATCAATATTTGCCCATTGGCAATATGGACATCAACAAAGAGTTCTTCAGTTTATTGGCGTTGAACATGTATCTCCCCAGGCTTTGCTGTGCAAAGTGGTTACTTGCTCCAGAATCTATCACAAAAAAAACTTTATCTGGAATTTAGCTACATACATTTCTTGCATACAGTGCTATCCCATCTTCCAGTATATGTGCTTCTTGATTTCTATCATAAGATAATTAGGTACAGTACGCTGAATCTCGGATGGTGCGTTTTTTTCAACATCTGAGTTTGGCTCTGAGGCTTTTGTTACTTAATTGCGTTTCATGTGAATGTAATAATTCACAAGTTGCCTCTGAGCTTCTTATAAAATACAGTAGGTACTGTTATGATTCCCCAATATGTGAGCTTTATATATTAAGCATAAAATGAATTTGGAATCAAACTTATTTATGAAAATTCAAATTTTGCTTTGCCCAGAAATTCTATATCACTTGAGGGTCCAACTTAAAATGAAAAATTTAGATATTTATAAACTTTAATTATTATTATTCCTTCTAATTCAAATTCACGAAAACAAACAACTTATTCTAATTCCAATATACTATTCAACCCACTTATATTCAATTTAATTAGAGCTCCCTAGTTGGTATTGCTTGTTCTTTCTTCCACGCAGTCTCTTTCTCTTCTGTTTTTAAATATCCTGAACACGACGAGCACATCTGACGAACAATTGCTGAATACTATTTCTTTCAATTATATTTGATGATCGACTTTTTCGTTTATACCATTTAATTTTCCTCTTTATTTCCCCTTATATCTTCTTGACTTTTCCTTCTGATTTTTCCTAATTTAACTTCTTGACTTTTCTTTCTGATTTTTCCTAATTTAACTTCTTGACTTTTCTTTCTGATTTATCAATTCAATCCTTTCTTTTTTTATTTCCCTGGTTTCCACCCTTCAAAACATCTTCTACATCCTTGATTTTCTTTATCTAATCTGAACTATTCACAGAATCTATTTTCTATGTACAAACTTCAAATGATGTTTCTAAATCTTCCAATTTTAATTTGGCCTCAATAGATTGGAATGAATTTTGAAATGATATTTTGAACCATAACAGTACCGACAGCCTTACTATTTCTTTCTCACACTTACAGACTCAATTTTCATTCTAGAAAAAAAAATTAGCTCGATCGCTGGGGGCCCCTATGGACCTCGGGGC